>CM040634.1:14508436-14969243 GCA_022818045.1 Neotoxoptera formosana
AAGAAAAGCAATTTAAATCGTAGGTACAATAAACCCGTGAAAATAATAATAATAATAATGCACGAATGCACGTCATATACATCACTCGTAACAACATTTTTTACCATTGTGTGCGTAAGTCCCCTATATAATAAAAATTGGATTTTCACGCTTTTTACGTGTTCGGTATGTATATTAACATATTATGTTGTATCATTGATTAATTGTTACTAGTATTTATAATCAATGGTTATATTGGTTGCACATAATGGTGGACGGATTTCCGGCCAAAAAAAAAGGATCGAAAATAATAGACTATGACGACAGGTGTCCAATACCAGCTCGGTCACCGGATTTGACCACGGGAGGTATAAGGTAAGCCATTATTATGATTTATGTAGGTACGCCAGAATCCAGATCGCCTCCGGAGATTTCGCTAAGAAGACAACCGTTAAAATATCCAAAACGTGTCTGTACATGAGAGGTGACAAAAATGCACGGGCCATCAATGGTAGGTACATTGTTGACCTTGTAGAACCACCGGTTTCAAAGGCGCTACCACCATATATATATATTAAAGGACTGGTCCTCCCTTACTCTGCTATTGAATAGCTGTGCCTATATTATGATGGAACCTAATGTGTATACTATATTTTTCTAACAATGTCGGCTCTATCTTTGCCATCGGCCTATTTCTTTAAGGCTACCACCATCGCCAGAATGTCGGAAACGATATATACGGAATTTAAAAATCGAGCAGCGCATAACTCACGCGTAGAATTACAATCGATCACAATTATACAAAAACGAATCAATACAAAATTCTGTTTTTTTTTTAGTAAGTTCTGACATATCGATCAGTTTTATTTTTTATCTATTAAATTTCACCTTTTCGGTATCGTCCGACGACGCGGATCCAAAGTCAGCACAACTCTTGGGCCGTCGGCGCGTGGCGATTTCCCACCAGGGCACGTCGGACGGCAGCGGAGGCAGTGCGGCCGTCGTCATCCCGGCGCACGACTTGGGCCTGAGGCCGGCGTACAGCTGCAGCTGCTCGCCGCCGACGTGCTCGCTGACCGGTTCCAGGTGCAAGCCTACGGCTGCGGTGGCCGGGCGCCTCCGCTTGTGGCCAACGTAATGGTGCGGCCGACGGACCGTGGCGAAGCCGTCGTGTACCGCGGTGGACGCCGGATCCGCGGCCACGGCGGTACGCGCGATCGTGTTGTTCTTGAGGTGGTGGTGGTGGTGATTGGTACGATGCTGGTACATCATCGCTGCAGTCCACTCGATCGCGGTAATGATGCGACCACCGGTGTCGACGACGACGACGACGACGACAACGCGAAGAAGACGAGCACTGATCACTGATTAATAATATTATACTATGTCGCTGCGGGACGATGCACACGCTCGCGCCGGCCGACCGGACTGGACTGAAGCGAGTAAGCGACGACGACTGCGGCGTGCCCCGTGCGACTACGGCTGTGCGGCACGAGGCGCGCGCGCGCGCACGCCGCCGAACGACACGCGGCGACGACGGTTGGCGCGGAACCCTTAACCGCGACGACCGTATGGGAACCACCGAACATAAACAGCGTTGTTGTTGTTTTGAAATGTGAATTATTATTTCTAATCACAAATACCTATTATTGTGTACACTGGAACACTTTTCTATATACATACACACAATACACCATACTACGTTTTTCGTTTTAGTGAGAAGAAACAATGATATTTCAAGAATAATATAAAGCACAAACGCAGAGATACACTTGAAGACTTGAATCCGCAGGAGCCCAAGTGTACGTGATGCAGACTATTTTATTATGCACGTCTGTAGGTAAGTTCCAAAGCTGGAATCGCGACCGAACGCGCTATACGATGGTCGATGAGAGTATGAGACTGACTTAGACTGGGACGTTCATAAATTCATAATAATTATAATATTATATTGTATGACATTATGTTGGAAAAAAAAACGAAAACACAATCCGTAATGACCCGCCCATTAGACGCGAGTACACGCGACAATACGCGTTCTAGTAATGACTACATTATTATTATATAGTATAATAATATACACACACGACACATGATAATAATAATAATATTATGTAAACCAATACGCCGCCGCCTCGTCAATTGTCGCGCGTTTGATGTATGTGTGTAGTGGTTGGGGGGGGGAGGGGTCAACTTGTTAATTGTCGAGCGCGGACTCCGGTTATGCAGTTTATGCGGTTGTTCAAAAGGACGGGCCGGATATGGTCGTATCTCGACTCAGAGGACAGAGCACATCCGTAATACAATTCGCGAACAAGTCCTCGCATAGCTTGGAAAAAAGTACAACACTAAAGACACAGCTAGAAATGCACTCAAGCCAAATTACTTGAACAATAATAATAATGACTCGAATATTATTCGAAGAGCGTACGAGTTTTTTTTTTTTCAAAGTCGAAGTTGGAAAACCTCCCGGCAGATAGTTAAAGGCGTTCAAGTACAGACAACGATACGTATAGGGCGCCCCGTCGGGTGCGACAGAACGATAATTATAATAATAATTAATGTATTGTTTTTTTAACGCTTTCTGAACCCTGTATTATTCGCATATCGTTTCCCGGGGCAGATCGTCGACGTAGGCCCGTAGGCGTTTGGATTATTTTATTGTTCCTATATTACGCGTTCTCGGCGTTGTAATCAAGACATTATGACGTAAACGTATTGCGTATTTTGGAAATTGAGTTATAATCTTGATGGGATCGCAGCCGACGCAGTTACCTATTAACTTAAACAGTTATACGGCTATAACTACTTATAACTTTATAATAATATTATAAGTACGTCGTAGAACTTTTTATTTGTTATACAAAAATAGTCTTTATGTAGTAACAGGACAAGGGATATTTAATATAGACATATAGTATATAACTATTGTTTAGTTTTTCCATTTTAGTATCTTCATAATGTTTTCGTACAATTGGCGAGACTAGTAATTTCAAGATAATTACGATAAATTGACGCATGAAAACATCCGTACTGCTGTGTGCGGGTTTTCGTTTCATGTCGACACTAAACAATAGAGCCAGAAAAATATATCTATTTAAATTATTTAATAGAAAATTAATTCGATTGAAATTGTTATCGTTTAAGTAATTCACTAGTTAAATTTCTAAAAATAGTGATTTATGCAGTATACACTGTATATTTGCGTCAAATAGTTGGTACGTATAATATAAACTATCAAGAAGGAAATAACTGTGAAGCAAATGATCATATTACAAGCGTATCTCAACGTTGACGAACAACAGCAGTGGTTATACTGTTTTTTAAATATTATTATAATTCGATCGTCTTAATTAATTCCGAATTTGGTTAAACCATTGTTTGTAGTGAACAACTTCCTTAATAAAAAAAAATACCGTCTATCCAATTATCTCTGGAATATTACCTGCATAACATATATTATAATATAAGTAGTATCGATGTGTTAACAACCTCAAATCTCAAAATGATGTGTTCGACTCAAAGAGACCAAAACCTAAACGTAAGACAATAAGAAATTAGTACCGCATATATTCAAGTGTAATATTATGTCAGTCACGTTTTTCTTCGTCTAAGATTGAGTTTAGAACAGAAGTCGAATATTCCATCAACACTACATACTATATAACATGGGGGAAAAATAATAGCTTCATTATACTATACACACATGCATAAAACACGTTCATATTATTATATAAACACCTGGCTATATCTGGTGAGTTAATAAATAACGTTGGAACCTTCACGGTCTGTCCATCACGAGCCAAAACAAGTCTAATTAGATAAAAATGCATTTGCGTAATTATAAGGTTTATGACTCGAGGGGAAAATTTGAACATTAATCTACTTTTTTGATATCGATAATGATGCTTTATACAAGAGTAAAAATAATATTATAATTTTAGATTTCTAGCAGCTTACATAAAGAGTTATCTAAAAACTTAAGGCAATCTGCTTTTAGTTATATCATAGAATTATAGAGTGGTAAATAATCGAATTTATATTGTAGTTAGGTTAATCTAACCTGTTTATTGAATAATATGGTATCCCGTATCTGCTTGAAAACAAAATATCATATTCGACGTATTTTATTTCTTAATAAATAAATAAATGATCAGGATTATTTATACATATTTTAACTTGAAAATAAAAAACAATTTACACAAACCGTTTTCGATTAATAATTAATAATGGATATTTTATAATATTATGACGTACTGGCCAGGGCGATGATGTGGAAATTGTCACCTGTACCGATGCCAATTGGGACCGATTTCAAATATAGCAATATTAGTAATAAACTCATATAACTAATAAGTAATAACTATAGTCTATAGATAATTAGAGCCCTGGGCGGAAAAAAGGTTTGACGTAGTTATCGAATATGTATTTTTATAATACATGCAGGCTTATACTTTTATAGGTAACTTAATAGGTACCTACTACCTGTCACCAATATAATATTAGTATTAAAAAATAGTATAGAATGAACGTTAATAAAATAATCACGAAAGTATAATACGAGTATTATGGTACCTCCTAAACGTATATGGATATATAATAGTAGATACACGGATAATTATTTCTCGTTTAACGCGTTATACAACAATAATAATTAGTTTACGACTATAATGTATAATTTGCATTTCGCGCATACAAACCCAAGATAAGTATACCTATTATATGTATATTTAAATACACTACGTAGCACTGTAGCAGTACAGTGCGTAATTGAATCCGATCAGCAGCGGTCTAACTATTAGGATATAATAGTAATATAACCATTAATTACACACACAAAACGGTGTGTATATGACGCATCTATACGTTGTTTTTAAATTGTCTTTAATTATTATCGTTTTCATTCCCGTTATTAGGAGAGGTATATAAAAATACTATATAGTATAATGCACGTCGCAGTATATCTTATATAATATAGTATAAGAGTCGTGTGTTCATAAAACGCATCGCCGGTTGAAATGCATACGCACCGGCACGAGTGTACGGTAATCGCCCATTTACTATTGTCTATTTAATAATACTTATATACGCGAGGTATCGGTCATTATTATATTATTTGCCATTTCTTATAATATCCACACACGAGCGAACAACGCAGCAGGGTGTATCACGAAAATCTGACGATATTCCTAATTCACCCACCCCGTACAATATTATATATTATTATACATATCATTATAAGGTCTCGAACTGGGAATCGTCGGACGATTGTTGTAGGTATATTATATTATTATCCGAGATCCGCAGTCGTATATATAATACGACCGCAGTGCAGAATAGTGCTGCACCGACGTTCGTATATTATACTATTATACGTGTGCAGGAATCTTGCAGCAATATATTATAGACTCGAGTGGTACGGACATCGTATATACAGACATGCACACTAGAGCAATAATAATAATAATAATAATAGACGGTCACCGATTTGGTTTTGTTATTTTATATTATATTTTCTTTTCCGCTATAGCATCGCGACAAACACGTCTTTTCTCTATAATAGCGTACGTACATTATTATATATATAGGTAGTATACCAATATTGGAGCGGAAAAAAAAATCGTCATCGCTATACAGATCTCGTCGTCGTCATCATATTACTATATTATCACGATGGTGAACGCTACTCGCGGGCGCGGCGGCGACGAGTGGGCACGAGGGACGACGGAACTTTATAGTAAATTGGCTTTGATTGACGGACACCATCGCCGCGGTGGTTACCGTTGCGACAATGGACGAATACGCAGTGCAGATATACAGTTAGACGTGTACGACGTGTAAATAATAATATAATGTACATTTTTTTCTCTTGAACGTTTCATAATAATAAAATATGGAACGTCCACGTCGTCGTTTACGGCTCAAGTATACGTATGTATATAATGCGCGTGTTTCGAATAACATTTTTACGGTTTCCAATTTTTCGTAGGGAGATTTTAATTGGAATTTAATAGTTATAGCGGTGTCGCCGGAGCAGACTATAATATTATTATATATTATTATGTATGGTCTATAAATGAACCAGACAATAGTACGATAGAATACGACAGAGATACCATTATCGTCCCTACATCGCCCGATGGTATAATTATACTACATCGGCAACGAACCAATTGTGACATTATTCGGAGTCATTATTATATTATTATTACACTTATTACTTATTAGTTATTACGATGGTAGTCGATAAATGATAATAATAATTATCGCATTATGATCCGCGCTTAGTCCCGTCCGGCGCAATATTACACTTCCGATGGATATATTATAATAACTATTTTGGTCTGTTTCGTGCGTTTGTATCTCGAAAAACATAATAAAATTATTATGAAATGTTAATAATTATGATCGCGATGGCAAGGGTAGTGGACGGTGCAGGTATATGATTTACGAAATCCACGAGTTGTGTTCGGAAATTCGGAATGGAACGCATTTTTAAGAACGGGCCGCAATAGCCATGTTTGAATTTCAACTCCGACAAGGTAAAAAAAAAAACGGCTTGGAAACGGAAACCACACCCAGCAACCGAGAAGATATAGGTACCCTAATAAAATTATTCCCCTTTTGGCTTTTGGTATATCGCGTGTATCGAATATGTGTTGCTATATGTATACATTATACACGTGACGCACATCATGGCCATTATTTTAATACGCCCTATAACAAGAATGTCCTGCACCCTATCACAAAAGATCCCTGCCGAGAAAAGGGATGGGCTAATATTATTAATATTATTACCTATGAATGATGTTTACACGAACTCATATTTCATGAATTTTTCAATAAATTATCGTATTTTGTAGTTAAATATATTTAAACCTAACCTAGTGGCTACAATAGAAGTCTATATAGTGAACCATTATAAACAACACATCTGTTGCGGTTGTTGAGCTTTCAAAAAATGGTATTAGATTACCTACTATACCTAATATAAGTAAGGTTTAGCAGTTAGCTTATCTATATATATAGTATTATTATATATACCTATATTATATACAAAATTACAATGTATGAGGGGTGGGATATAAAAATGAAAAAGGTATAGTACTAAGTAACTATAGTGGGTCTATATTAGTGTGACAGTTTTAAAAGGTGATAAACCATAAATATATAAAATATAGTAAGAACTAAAACTAAACTTTTTTTATAAATTAAGCACTTATCTTTTATGTATTATTATTATATATATTTCTTAAATATACAATAAAAATAATAAAATATGCACGAAAAACGATAAGACTATAACGAAAGACGCAAGACAAGTCTTGTGTACAAAATTATTAAAGATAAATGGATGATTTCGCGAATTGCTAATTTTTAATTGAGACATTTCATCATACAACGCACAATACTCATATTTGATTTTAACACGCGCGATTGACATGATAAGTAAATTAAAAATATTTATGTAACGTTGACGAAAAAAATTAAGTAGATAAAACAATATCAAATATGTCGTTAGAAACACAAACACTATAAGATATTGTGTTTTAAAATAGGTTTAAATTATTTCAATTTGAATAAAAAAAAAAAAAAATCAATAATCGACATAAAGGAAAAAAATTATAAAATTCTATACGTTTTAATGTTTATAATTTCAGAAAAATATGCAAAATTACTATTGCGTTCATTACTAATGAGTCATTAGTATAATGGAGATATTAGCAGAAAATGAAAAACACATCTTTAAACATTTTGTAAACAATGAAATACTATCATATTATACTTGTATGATAGTTATTTGCATAATACTATAATAGTATAAATGTATAATTATTTACTTATTATTTATTAATGTTTTTGTAATAAATAATTATGCTGTGACATTGTGGTCGTTGTACATTTTAATTTAAAACTCCTACATAATATAACTTCGTATAAAATATTTTCTTAAATTGATTTATTTCTGTGGTAGAAAAATGTATATTCGTTGTGATACCTGGAATTAAGTAAATGGGTTTTGAGAATAGTAAATTAGGAAATAGCCAATAATAAGGTATAGGATTTATCTATATTCTATAGTGATGACTGATGACTGATGAACATCGTACATGCACCTGAATCGGAGACTGTACGAGGACTCTACACCAGTAATGTTATCTCCGCCGTCGTTTGTCGCGGAATAGAACCACTCATGCTGTATGGTGACTCCGAATCGAGAGCATTATCTACATTGTTTGTATTTTTTTGATATAACTTATACGAAAAAAGTTCTTATTGTTTCAAAATTCATTGTTTTTGTTTTTATTAAACTTGAATAACTTTTTTTGTAGTTCCGCGGATATCAAAAAAAAATTAAAACTATATTTCACAGCCAAAGTTCTCCTATTAATGTGGCGAAAACTTCATTTTTTATTAAAAACAGTAGTCTTCTTGGTTCTTTTCCACGCAAAACAGTTCTATGTCTAACATTTGTATAAGACGGGGACAGCATATGCGGCCATGTGGCCATGCGGGTGTAGCGTCATCACTCATCAGATATTAAAATATTCCATTGACTTTGAATTGAATTAATACCAGAAATAACAAAAAATAGCCGATGATAAAATGTCAATAGTGACTGAAGCGTCTGAAGCCCGTAAGAGTTTAAGTATTTTAGAAACACGTTCTTTGAGTTTTTGTTTGTAATGCCCGTATGTGTAGGTACTTTCTAGGAATTCTGCGGATTTTGTATACCACAACTGTGGGTAATCGACAACAGACATAGGACATTTCATTATGTTTAAATAATATTATAATATGTTCAATAATAATAATATTGTTCTTCTATTTCTTTGGAAAGACGATAATTTAATGTAGACGATTTCAAAGTCGATCCTCATTTGTTAGAATTTATACATTTAGTAACCCCCTAATCGATGACTCAGAAAAATATAACAGTAGATCTTTATCAAACAAGTAGCTGTTGTAGAATATGTTTGCGTTTTGATTTAAAAACAACTTAAAAACCTATTGTAGAATAATGATAATAATAATAATACAATTGTAAAGTATGAGTAAATCACTGACTACATATTTTATACTGGACATTTATTATTCAATGGTTAACTTTGATTTTTAAATCTGAATCAGAATCAGGAGTAAATATAAAATTCAAATATTATCAGCGATATCGTGTCATTCTGAATCCTGATAATAATGTTTCATAGTTTAATTCACGGTTCTGTCTACAACCGTGGTTCAAAGCTTAGATCATACACTGATAGTATAATCACAGAACAGTAGTACAATTATTTAAAAGTGTTGGTACCACTGTAATGGTTTACGGAAGGCTGGAAGCAGCCGCAAATCAAATTATTGATTTGTTATCAAATTCCTTAATTTTATTTTAAATTTGAGATTTACCTAATTTTGGTTTTCACATATCACATATTGTTTTTAGTGTTTTAAACTAATGTTTTAAAAATAATTGATCCATTCTTACTATCTTAGTGAAGTTATTGTTAGTAACTCTCATTTTTTTTTTTTTTATAATTTACTATTTTTCTGTTACCTATTCTCTAGTCAAACAAAATATATTTTACATATTATACAATACAGAGTACGTATCATGGCTAATGTAGAGAAGATTATACGCAAAGGTTTAAGTAATAAGAAAGATTATTTATTGCATAAATTAAAAAATGGTATGAAATGCTTGTTAATCAGTCAGCCAGATAATGGATGTAAAACTACTACTACAAATATTAAGCCTGAGATCAATAGAACGTCTGTTACCAGTATAGATGAAAATGACAATTCATCAACTGACGAGTCATATTCAAGTGATGAAGAAGAAACAGAAAAAGAAACTAGTGATTCATTTGCAATGTCTTTATGTGTTCATAATGGAAGTTTTAGCGATCCTGTGGACGCACAAGGACTAGCTCATTTATTGGAACACATGGTATCAATGGGGAGTAAACGTTACCCAGCAGATAATCATTTTGACCGGTTCTTGTATCGAAAAGCAGGCTATTCAAATGCTGAAACCGGATGCGAATATACAAATTTCCATTTTGAAGTGCCAATGGAATATTCTGAAGAAGCATCAGATATTTTTGCTAGTATGTTTCAGGCGCCCAAATTAGCAAAAGAATCAATAGATAAAGAAAAGCAAGTTGTAGATTCAGAATTTCAAATGGCTATTTCAGATGATGATAGTCGTATACAGAGGTTTGTACAATAATAATAATTAATTGAACTAAACCCAATTCATAATTTTTAAATTTTGAATTAGATTGATATCAATATGTGCTGATAAAGAAAATCCTGCCGGACAATTTTTTTGGGGAAATTTGGATAGTTTAAATCATGAAAATTTGAATGAGATGGTCGTGGATTTTTGGAAAAATCATTACTCAGCCAGCCGTATGACTCTAGCGGTTCAAAGTACACAATCAACACATGAAATGGTTGAGTGGATTGATAATTTATTTAGTGACGTACCAACAGATAACCAACCACCACCAGTATTTAAAATTATTCAAGATCCATTTTGTCCAGACCTTTTTCACAAAATGTTTAAAATTGTATCTGTAAGTTCTACTAAAAGTATAATATTTACTTGGTATTTACCACCAATTATTGAGCTTTATAAAACTAAACCTTTAGAATACATTGCGTGGATGGTAGGTCACGAGGGTAAAGGAACACTGATTAATTATTTGAGGAAGTTAAACTATGCAATGGAACTAGAAGCTGGAGTTGAAGATGACTTCTATAGTAATAGTATTTATAGTTTATTTTCTATAACCATTGAACTGACTGATTTAGGTTTACAAAATGTAAACGAAATAATTGAGCTGACTTTTAGTTATTTGAAATTAATCAAAGAAAAAGGAATATCTGAAGACATTTTTAATCAAATTCAAATTTTGGCAGAAAATGACTTTAATTTTGCTGAAAATAAAACAGCTATAAACCATGTAAAAGAACTTTCTCAAAATATGTTATGGTACGATGAAGAAGATTATATATGTGGCCCGGCATTACTTTATGAATATTCACCAGAAACAATCGCAAAGTTCTTAAACTTACTAACAGTAGACCGTGTAGCCATTTTTATATTGGCTAAGGAATTTGATAACTCTGATGTATTTATTAAAGACCCAATTTTTGGAACAAAATATTTAGCCGAAAATTTAACAGAAGAATTAGAGAGTAAGCTGTTATCTATTACACCTCATCCATGTTTTCAAATTCACAGTGATAATCAATATTTAACCAAAAACTTTTCAATTTTATCCCAAAGTACAGACACAAAATATCCAGAAAAAATATTTGAAAACAATCATATTGAATTGTGGTACAAACAAGATAACCATTTTAAACTACCCAAAAGCTATATCATGTTTTATTTTATTACTCAGCTACCTTCAAAATCATTGGATAACTATATGTGTATGGATTTATTTTTTGATTCAGTTGTATTTTTGTTAAATGAAAGTACATATCCAGCAATTATGGCTCAACTCAATTACAGCATTAGAATATTTATAACTGGTTTTGAATTGACATTCCATGGTTTTAATGAGAAACTACCCTTACTTATAGACATAGTAATAAATCATTTAATTAACTATGAATCCTTGATGACTGAGGAAATATTTACCATGATTAAGTCTAAAGCTATCAATAGACTAAAAAATAATCAATATGATTTAGATTATGTTCCGTCTGATTTGAAAAATAGTTTGATTCAAGATCCTGATTGGTACATAGATAAACGACTAAAATATTTAGAAACTTTGGAATACAAACAAATTCTTACATTTTATCAACAACTTAACAATTTATATTGTAGAGCATTAATACAAGGAAATATAAGTCAGACCCAAGCTATTGATGTTTCAAAAAAAGTTGTAAGTATGTTAAATTACAAGCCTTTAGCCAAAGAACATTTTCCGACTATGTTGATAAAACGTCTCAATCAAGGTGATTTCAGAGTGAAAATGGCTAACTATAATCCAAAAGATAACAACTCTATGGCCTATAAATATTATCAATTTGATAAAAATGAAATCAACGACTCTGTAAAATATCACGTGCTACAGTCAATGATGGAAGAATCAGCATTTGATGAATTACGAACAAAACAATGTCTTGGCTATGATGTACAACTAAATGTTACAGCTACTTACCATCATTACGGATTTTATTTTAAGGTGGCACATCAAAAAAATAAATTTGAAACACAATATGTATTTAATAGAATGGACGAATTTTTGAAACAGTTTTGGGAAAACTTTAACGATCCAGATGAAGTTGATAAAGTTAAAGATGCATTAATTGCATTAAAAGCAGCCCCCGATGATTGTATAGGACAAGAGTTTAATAGAAATGTAAATGAAATTTTGGAAGGACGTTTCAAATTTAATAGGTTGGAATTAGAAATAGAAGCACTAAAGAATATGAAATATAATGATGTTAAAAATCTTAAAGAAGGGTTTTTAAATTGCCGGGCATTTAGTGTTGAAATTATTGGTAATTCTAATACAGACAATTTAAACAATGAAAGTCCACCTATTAAAAAAATGTGCCTGGAAGAAAATGAAAATGTTGTGTATATTGATAATGTTGAAGAATTTAAAACCAGTTTAAAACCCTTTTAATAAAATTATTATTATAAATACATATTTCTCGTGTTCTACAAAATATTACTAATACAAATATATACTTTTTTTTATTTATACATATTAGTATCTTTTTTAACAAACAGACATATAATTGAAAACTATTTCAGTTTATTTCATTTTAAATATCTTATAGTATTAGTGTCAAATATTATGTATTTAGGCAATTCTGCTACATAGTTTTGTAACTGAGATTTATAAATATTTGTCCTTCAGCATATTAACTTAATTATGGTTGAAAGAATATTGACCAAAATCATATTTTGAATTGTTTTAGTATTAATATTTGCAGGGGTGTATTGGTAAAAAATGTCTTGGGTATACACAATTTTTTCAATTAAATAACCCAAAAAAATTTTTCTTGTCAAGCTCAAAAAACAAAAATACTATCTACACTTATTATTTTATATACTCTAACTAAGTATTTATTAACATACTCATCAATTCTTGTCTCATATCAACTATTACTTCATACATGTACCAAATATTTTTCAAAATATACATTTTAATTATGCTTACGACAATTAACTTATAACAGTTTAACATGTTTATTTAAAAAAATATTAAACTGAAATATTATGAAGTATAATTATTACGCCTATAAAAATAATTTATGTAGCACTATAGTAAACCTATAACAATATTTTATTTTGTGTACACACATTTCTTAACAAATGTTATTATGAGTATACTGCGTATATCCCCATAATATGCACCCCTGAATATTTGTATGATAAAATATATTCTATACATCTTATAAAATATCAAAAATTAACTTTTTACTTACATTTGTTGATAGTTGACTAGTCAATGTATGAACTTTATCTTGTGCATCACTTAAATCTCTTCTCAATCGCCTGACTTCTTGTGCATGCTTTTCATCTGCTCCCATTCCACTATACAAAGATGATGATCCCGTTGATATCAGACTCAAAGCTGATCCATGAGCTGAAAATAAATACAATTTAATGGATTTCTTTAAAGTTCAAACATTTATATTAATATATACTCACCATCATCATCTTTTGTATTGATTTTACTCATTATAGAAGCAGCATATGGAGATGAAATTACTGATCTATGGTTTGGTTGAGGAGATTGATAATTATAACGACTAACTGGTGTTGGGCTAGTTGGTTGTGAGGCATGGGGATAAGTGCGATGATCAGACCGATTAGAAGATGCATAAGGTATACTGTAATATGAATCTGGATCATCTGAACGTTGCAACATAGACGGATATAGTTTTTCTGACTTTGTTGATCTAAAAGAATAATTTAAGCAATAATTGTATAGAAATAAAAATAGAATATATAATTCGTAAATTATTGGTGATTGTAAAAAGCTAAAAAAAATATTCCTCAGAAGTGAAAAACTGAAAAGCGACAACCGTGTTAAAATATTCATTATTGAAAGTGCAATTTTTTGGCTATTTGCCTACCTTGGAAATGTCCGATCTCTTAGGTAGCTGCAAATAAATTTACAGCATTAAATTTCCCCAAAATAATTATTTTAGCCATAGGTTATGTATTAAAATGTATTATTAATAGATAATTAATTCTTTAAATGTATTATATTACAAAACAATTGCAACACAAACCTGATGCTGTTGCTTCTTGATATTCTATTTGCCTGGCTAGGTGATGGACTAGTATTTGGAGATGCAGAAGTCATTAATCTTGAATGGGTTAAACTTGCTCTATGATGTAGTTGTGCAGGAAGTGATTCAATGCTCTCAGCTTCAATCATACCTCCTTTATGAAATAAATTGTGAAATAATTTTACATTCTCTATTTAATAATAATACAAGGTACCTATAGCGCCAGTCCTAGAAGGCAGAGAAGCTGTATAGTGGGGTGGAACAGGACTGTGTCTCATCCATGTTCCATATGGGCTGCCAATTTTAGCATCTTGTTCAGACTGATTTGCCATAAGTCGTTCCCTGACACTTTGTGACAGTTGAGTAGCACTCGGACCACTAACTGAGTATGTTTTCATATCAGTTTGAGTACCACCAGAAACTTTCACCTTAAATTAAAGTTATATTTTTATTATACATATAATTTAATTTATATAAATAAGTAAATGTTATTTTAAATTACTTTTGTCCTAGGAACGGCTGAAACTTGAGCTGTTCTTGGGTCGCCTTTACCATTAGAGCTGGATGTAGATCGTTTAACATAACCAAAGCTTTGAGGGACACTACCTCGAGCTTTAGTTTTGTCACTCCTAGACTTTCTTTCCATATAGTCCATGTTATGCAAGTCTTCACGAGATCCATCTTAATAATATATTTCTAATATTTTAATAATCAATAATTTTAGTTGGATAAAAATGTCTTTATTACCAGTTGATCGTTTTTTATCAGTTCGTCTTGGACTTTGTTTGTCCCGTACTCTTTCAAAATCATTTGATCTAATTTGTTCTGCATTTTTGCCAGCTTCAATGTACTTCTTCCACTGTGAAGATTGTCTAATACAAAATCAAAGGTATTAATAATACAATTAAATATTGAAGAAAAACGCTTTAATTTAATATACCTTAAGCTTGAATTATTTAACTCAGTTTGCTGTCCGCTGTCCGACTTCTTGACATGGTTACGTGTAACCACTTTATAAATAGGGGCTACAGGTGTAGGTTCTGGAGGGCTAGTTGGAGGACTAACATCAGGACCAAGACTTGATGAGCCCCCGTCTGGGCCCACATTGAATCGGTTCAGCTAAAAAAAAAATAATACGATTATATTATACATTATTTAATATTAAGATGTTATCTTTATATACCTTGATTTGTTGTTTGATTGCCAATTGATTACTTGGATCATTTATATTTGCATCAAGTCCATCAATTGAAACAATTCTATCATAAAAAGTTAAAACAATTAATATAATAATACATAATATTAAATATATGTAATTTAAATACATAGTTAATTTGAATTAATAATTATAACAAAAAAGCATGTATAAAAAAAATATATTGTTTTTAATAATTTCTATATGAATTGCTGTATTATTTTATTTTAAATTTAATTATAAAAATACTAGATAAGTCATACAGACAAATAAAATATCATTTTTAACAATTTTCTCGAAATGGCATTAAAATAAAAATGTTTGGCTTGTAATAATATTATTCAAAAAAAAATTGAGTATCTTATAAATTATATTTATTTAAGTCGAAAGAAACATAATATCTTACCCATGTTTTATATGTATTTGATTATTTAATGGTACAGTTTGTTTGCCGTTAACAATTGGGCTTTGATATCTTAAAGATCTATAAAATACAGTTATAATATCGACGTTTAAAAATAATCTATATATAATTATTTAAATGTCTACCTTAAAAAACCATTATCGACACATTTTGTACGATTATAGGGTAGACGTTTAGGACTTGACTAGCAGTATAATACAATATAAATTATAACAATAAATAATTTAATTAATGTCGGATGGGAATTTTAAAACGACCAATAGGAGGTATAGGCATTGTGCATTTTAATTAACTATCACACTACGCGACCACCACTAATCCGGAACAACACCACTACAGTACTGCTGTTTACCCACTACAACTGTAGACTGTGGTTAAAAGCCGCCTTAGGGGTGTGTGTTGTCAAATCCCGTTCTCGCGTATATCGACACGACACTCGTGCAGACACAGTGCACAACACTATAAACGGGTGCCTTTGTGCGCCATCTGCCGAGTGGGGCCGACAACTCAGACAAGGCGGATTGTTTACGATTTTCACGAAAAGCGTCGCGCCGTTAGAAATATAATAATATCGCGAGCACAGCATTTTCGTCGTCTACAGACGAATTTACTGTGGCAAATGTAATACGTTTCGAAAAAAAAAAAACCGAAAGATCGATAGAATCACATTCTGTTGTGTATAGCTCGGCGGCGGCGGCGGCGGCTGCGTTAGTCAGTCGTCGCTGCATTTGTGTCCGAGCAGCGGCAAGTACAGTGTACACACACACGGTCGCCAACGTTGGGAAGGGTTGGGTGTTGTTCAAGGTCTGGTGAAGGGTGGGGTGCACCGAGGAAATATAATCGATGATGCCTAAAGGGGAATATTCATCCCGCCCGCGCGTGATCGCGGACAAATGATATTATTAAATGTAAACATTTGGAAGATTACTGTTACAAATGAGATAGATATTAAAGTATTATATTATACAGATGACGAGTAAAATGTACAACCCGCGTGAAAAAGAGATTAAAACAATAATCCTATTCGACTTGAGTCTTTTTCGGGAAGACGCGTTTTCTATAATGCGTCTATATATACAATATACATTATACATACTTTATACTACATATTTACGATTTACCTACGATATCGTGTTTGGATATTAATATAAACAAGTTTATCACGTTTCACTCGTATTATTATTGTATTAATAAACCGTTTAACCGTAGTCCGTAATATATGCAGTAAGTCTAAACTAAAAGCATTGATTAATTATATCAAAAGTTATAATTTGATTGTTAGAAATAACAATTGACGTTATTTTACCATTTGGGAATAAACGTACAAATTAAAACAATTGTAGAATCTGAGCGGACCGATGAATAATGTACCTAATGGTATTACAATAATGTGTCCTTCAGGAGCAGTTAAAAATGTTTCAACTTTGAGGGTAGTTTCTGGTAACAAATTAGATCAAGTTGGTAAATCGTATGAAAAAAAATTTGAAAAACGTTTTTTTTTTTTTTAAAACCTGTCTGACCTTTTTTTATTTGTAATTCGATAATTTCTAACTGTAGATACTTAAATTGTTCACAGCATTTTTAAATTGAGATTTTTTAAGTTTGGAACAATTTTTAAAATAATTTGGCTTTGTTTGTGCTTTTTATAGTCAATTTTTTTTTAAACAAAAATTAGTTCAATTTTACCCTAACGTAAAAACGAATTAGTTAAAAAGTATACCTACATTAATAGACAAATAAATAACCAATATGTAAAATCAATATAATTATATAATAAAATATCCTTAGTTGTAAATGCTTTAATTCTCAATTTTGAGGATCGTATCTGGTAGAAAATTTGATTTAGTTGACACGGGTGAGTCGAAAATAAGGAAAACGCAAGACTTTTCGTAATAACCGAGAATAACAAACAAAAACATCGGAGAAACATGAATATTTACGCAACACCAGTTTCGAACAATATCAATTTAGTTTTTTTGTGTAGAACTTCAGAAAGGAATAAGTAATAAACTAATAACCGTATAGACTTGACATTTTTACCAAATATATTAGTTTTTTTTGACATTATAAAAGTTTCAAAAGATTTTCACTTTTTTGTAAAAAATAGATATTTTAATTTTTTTTTCTACTTATATTGATACAAATTTTGTTACTAGGTCAAAAAGTTTGAAAAATTACAGCAATGTCCCTAGTAAGATAATCTTTTAGTGGTAAAAGTATAGCGAAAATCATAATAATATACAAACTAGGTTAACTCAAACTTTTTAAACTTGAAATCGTCGATACCTCGAACTTTTTTTTGGATAGTTTAAAGTCATCAGTTAGGATGTGTTTAAAATTGGATACTTCAAAAAATGGTAAACTATTCTCCGGCGTTTATTATCATTTTCTATAACGAACTTTACAAAATATATTGACTATGTAGGTACATAATTTTAAGCTAGGTATTTATACCACGAACATATTTACACCATTCTATACGGTATGTCCGACGTACGTAACTTAAGTTCTAAATGCGATGGTTTTAGCGAAAATTAGTTCAATCTATACCGAGTTAAGAATAAATTAATAATAATAATATAAAATACATACACTATCTATAGAAATTGTTTTTTCGTACCTATGAAGTGATTTATTATTGAATTTAAATGTAAATAACATACGTTACAGTGATATACTGAAATGACAATTTAGGTACACTTAAAGTCCCGAAATCTACTACACAACATCAGCGAGTTCCCCAGTTTAAAAAAAATTAAATTACCAGTATAAGCTGTAATCGTTTATTTTATAATAAAATATTTTTGGTCACCTACACAAAATTCATATTTAAAAACACGTGTATGACCTGCACACCTGCACCATTACAGATCCACCGCTATACACGTAAATACAGTAAATTTAATATTTATTTATTTAATCTATTTATTATTTAAAATTATTTTTAACAAAGTTATAAATTTATAATACATATACAACCTGATCATATGCCTACATTATTTGTACGGCAGTAAAGCAGTATTATATTTTGGTTTGGTATAGTATTTAATTATAAAAGTTAGTAATTGTTAATATTATTTTATACTATACATCACTATGGTTTACCAGTATAATATTATTATTATATATTATATATACAGTATACTACTATATACATATTTAATTTTGTTACGCATGGGCTGTTTATGAAAGATGACTCATTCAAAGAGGGAGCTCAATTACACCCTTTTCACGCACACGTCCTGCGAACTGTCTATAAAAAAATTATAAACAATAAAAATATATTGGAAAAGCAAAAAACGAAATGTAGTATGTACACGTCCAAAACGTTGTAATCTATAAATCCTCAATACATATTAATAATAATGTTCTCAAATATTATTGTCATATTTATCGATGATAAATAATCCTATCAATTCAATTAAAAATAATTTTTTACTGCGAATTATTGCAATTTTAAAATGTTTTTGGTTAGGTACCTACGTTGTATTTTGTAAAATGTTTACGGAATTTATTTTACTAATAATTTATAAAAACACCATTTAAAAAAAATTAAATCTAAAACACGCTATACATCTATGGATCTATTCTAAATCAATAATTGTATAATTTTTTTATGGATACTATTGTGTCTTTGCGATATAAGACTAGATCCGTAGGTTTGTTTTTAATGGTCTAAAATAACTACGATTCATGACATAATTAATATTAAATGCATTGCGCGCCACCGCCGTAAACGGTACCTTTATACACCAAACTAATAAACTAGGTATACCTAATTTATTATTTCGTTTCTTGTTTATAATACATTTTTTTATTTTGTTTATCGTTGTGCTTCTACTTCTGTCAGGCACCCATTGGACATTTAATTTGTTATTTTACGAATTAAAATAATCAAAATATTAAATTGCAATTCGTTTTGGATTTTTCGTGCAATTTTATTTAATTTGGACAGGAATTGCATGATACATTTTATATGTATTTCAGTACAATAACTTCAGAGTCTTATTTTATAAGTACGCACCTAATACATAAACCAATTTGACAACGAATCAATCATTTCTATTGTTAACTGATAAAGGCTATTCACCCAATTCTATTTAATAGATGTCTCAATGACATGCGGAAAATTAATCATAAAGAAGACACCCATGTATTGTCATTTGTCACTGCCTGGCACACTCGTATACCATACACCGAAAAAAAACATTCCGAGTAACTGTGGAAAATTTGTCAACATCATAGAACTACGGAACTATGGAAATTATATGGGTTTAGAATTGCAATAACCTAATAGATTAGAAAATTATAAATCAAGATTTAAATAGGTAATGATAAAAAAATTATTCCAAAACCTCTAAGATCTCTAATTTTCTTATACCACCTACATAAAAATTGAGATTTTCATCTATAGAATTCAAATTGTAACAGTATCCTAAGAACTTCTAATGCATATAATACGTGGTAAACAAATGTTAAAATATAATATTTTGAATATATTATTTGGACAATTTTTTTTTTGTATTATAATCAAAATTGTTGTTTTATTTTGCATTTATATTTAAATTATTGAAGAAAAAAAATGTTTATCCAGGATATTATGTTTACATTTAACTAGTCTTCAAAATAATATTCTATTCTATTATGCAAATATGCAATAAAATAATTTTTCAATTTAAATAGTGGACAGTGGTATTATGACATTTGCATTACATTCTTAAAATAGTTTGTTATTATTGAAATCTGAAAATAATTGAAAAATTTGACCAGTCAATATTAATAAATAAAACTTGTACTGAACACTTATATTTATACTTTGATTCATGTTCAGTTTTAAAGTTATTAAAAAGTTATGTACAATTAGTTGTAATTGCAAAGCATACATTCAAATTAAATATTGGTGATTCTAAAGAGAATAAATGCTTATACTTTTTATCTTGAATTAATAATAATAATATTAACACAAAAGTAGTTAACACAAATTAACATTAATTGAAGTATTAAATAAAATTAACATTATTGTAGAAATTTGTCTAGAAATAAATTGTATGCATATTGACAAAAAATGCATTTATAAGTGTATTAAAGCATTTTTTTTTAAAAAAGTTGTACTGGAGAATTAATATGGTTCTTTTAATAACTAAGGCTGAAGACTTCTAGCTATTCAAAATCACAAAATATAAGATTGCGCCTTGCATGGCGTATGCATTATAATTTAAAATTAGCTATTTAATAATAAAATGATATTATTTTCTAATTAAATAAAAAATATTTATTGTAATTTTTACTATATGTTTATGAATGTAATACTGTAATTAATGTGTCATACTGCAATGTAATGTAACTTATGCAGAATTTTAGATATAGTCTAACAACTCTAACATTATTCAGTTTAAGTAGATTAAATTAATTTAAATTAAATGAATGAAATATCACATTAAAAAAAATATACATTTTTTATACCTTAATACAATATTTTATAGGTTTTATGGTTTATGTTTTTATATCATTAAACATTAATAAAAAAATTGTAAATTATTTCAAAAATATAAGCAATGCATTTCTAAATTTTATTTTGAATACATTATGAGAAGTTGAAACACACTTGTACATATTACTCAAATGGTTAAAATACGATCATCCTACATAAATATGTTAAAACCATAAGTCCTTAGCCCTAATAATTACAGTTAAAAACCTTTAAAGCTACAAAAGTTTTCTTCATTGTATGTACTCTTCACTTTAATTAAAGAATATACCTACATCTTGTACATGTAATCACCATTTAGAATTTGAAACTTTTTGGTTAAATTATAATCCTTATTAAAATATGTATGCATTCTATATTATTAGTATACTGTATAAATGAAAAAAATATATATTCAGAATTCAAATTTCAATTTGAGGCAGTTTTTAGGGCAGGGAGTAATATAATATCATATATTTTTATAAAATTCAAGTGTACTATAATAAATTTGACCAATTTAAAATGTATTCCTTAATACTATTGTACACAATAAAAATAATTATTTATTTTTCACTGTTCAAGCATTGAATCTATTTATGCAGTTGAGTTAATATTCAATACTTTACACTAGGTATATTTAGTAGGTATTTACATTTATCTTTGTAAGATCTTTATAGCTTGTAATTTAAAAAAATAACTTTTATCTATACAGAAATACTTTTGATTAATCGATTACTTAATTACCAACAAAAATAAAGAATTTTATTAAAATAATAAAATACAATTATTCTTGAAAATGTTTGTCAATTTGTTGTCTTAATTTCTTTATACTTACTTTGAATCATTGTATACTGGTCCTTCAGACATGTAACCTGGATCCGTAGCTAGAATTTGCCGCGACTGAATATCATACTGAAGAACATCACCATCTGATACATAACCTATAAGAAAAACTAGTATTAGTATCAATTGTCCATTTTTCCTTACAATAACAACAATGGTTCTGATTTTTCATTAGAAATAAATCAATTGTTATTTTACCTGAGGATTGTTGTCCGTAATCAGAATCTGCAGAAATGCGTTTTTCTTGAAAATTACCATTCATACAGTTATTTTGAGTTAATCCTATATAAAATAAACATTATAACTATTAGAAGTGATACATTTGCGGTATATGGTATATCTGTAATATTTATACTTTGGGATAGAGAATTCTTATCATACATATATGATGAACCTTAAGTTAATTATTTTTGAAAGTGATTAGTGTATTATAATCTTGAAGATTTTACAAATATATTATCTTCAAGATTATAATATTTTACAACATAACTACTTTTTAATACTAAATTCATTTTAAAATATGATTATACATTATAGGTTGTTGTACACTTTTAAAATTATGAGAAATTGGTAAATTTTAATTTTTAGTTCTTAAGTATTGAAAATATCATTTCAATACCTAAATCTGACGGTATAGTACGGTGTTGGGGTACAATAATTGATCTTTTGTATCCTCTTAATAACGGTTCCATTGGCTTCACATTTAAAGCTGGATCGTCTTCTTCCGTAAATGAGCTTTGCTTGTCATGTTTTAATTCATTAAGAATTAAACTAGAAGTCTAAAATTATTAAACATAATAATTAAACTCACTTGTAATATTAAATTGTTTCTAGAACTTACATTTTCACATTTTTTAGGTTCATTACAAGTATCAAGTGGTTTTACATTATTTTTTTCTAATGGGTCATCAACTTTTTTAAGTTCTGAATTTATCTGTTGCATTGGAGCTACACAGTGTGTGGGTTTTGTCATTCCTTTGACAGTGGCTACTGGTTTTGGGATTCCAGTACCGCTTAGTCTAGATTGACTCTGGGATAATTCCATTGTGGACGAACTATTTAAGTCTTCTTTATCTGAATTTAATATCTATTAAAAAATAATAATAATTAAAACCATTGACAAAGTACATAAATGTGTCTCTATATAGTATATTTACCTCAAAACTTTTTCTTTGTTGATTTTCACATTTAGGAGGTGTAGATGATTTAATACTAATTTTAGAAAGGCGTGATTCAGCTGGTACAGGCGGTCGTACAATTTTTTTTCTTAATACTGGTTTTGGCACTTCTATGGAATTTTCTTTTTTGTCCAGACTATAACAAATTCATTAAAACCATGTTAAAAACTTTTTATTTGATATATTTTTAGAAAAGTGAACATACCTAGGCACTGGTTTTGGTTCATTTGAAAGACTATTTGATGAATCACTACGTTCTGAACGAGCAGAACTAAAACCACTAGAACTGGAAGTTCTTTTAGTACTACTGATTACTAAAAACATAAAATTACAATATATTAGGTTTATTGTTGAACATCTTTTAAAAATAAAGGTGTAATATGTATTATTTATTAAAAACCTTGTTTGTTGGATTTTTCTTTTTGATTGGAAGCTTTTAACTTTTCCAACAACGCACTGTTTTTTTGTGCTGAACTGTATGGGCTAGCAATGTTAGTTTTAACAGGCATTCCATTTTTTTGACTGAAAAATAATAATGTACAAGTCAGCATAATATTTTATTTAACAGTAAATTAATATGATTGACTTATTATATTTTTACTTTGTGTTTTTGGGTGAAGCAACAGGTGTTCTTATGATATTTTTTGGTGATGGTATAAACGTATGGGGACTAGTTGATCTGGAACTACTATTTGATGTACACTTGATTCCGGTGTATGGACCTATAAAATATAAGAAATTATATACAATTAATTAATGTAAAAATATTCATTAAACAAGTCATCTATATAGTAATATTTCAATCAGTGTAGGAGGTAGGTAGGTAGTATTTATTAAATTAAAAAAATAAAACAAATGTATCATAAAAAAAAATTAGTTATTTTTCAATTAGTGATTTTTTTCCAGGAAAGAAGGTAATAGTTACTAATAAATATAAAAATCAAACCATTGACAAACGTTCGTCCAAGCAGTTAACCACAACTTTAACACCGACACAGTACACGGGTCACGGACTGCAGCCTACAAGCGAGGCAGATAAGGACTGGATTACTGGAAACTCTAATGAAACGTATGATAAGAATTGGAAACGCAGGAGAAACGTGTGATAAGCAACAGGCGAAAGACATAATATGCATTGGATGACGTCATCGGTAGGAAATGTGGGGAGGGTGTGGACGACCGGACTAAACTGAAGGCGGGTAATAATAATTATGATTACCATTGA
The DNA here is from genome assembly GCA_022818045.1 of Neotoxoptera formosana. Taxonomy (NCBI): domain Eukaryota; kingdom Metazoa; phylum Arthropoda; class Insecta; order Hemiptera; family Aphididae; genus Neotoxoptera; species Neotoxoptera formosana. Next base: position 14,533,022 of record CM040634.1, read on the forward strand.
AATATAACAATGGAAGAAAGCCAGAAAGGGTGAATTGAACTTCAAAGTGAACTATAGAAAACATAACGTGGGTTGTAGGTATAATTTTATTCAATTAGTGATTAAAATTGAAATGTGTTGTTTTTTGGAATTTGGAAGTTATTTATACGTTGTACACTATAGTACATAGAATCAACGTTATATTTTGGAACGTGTTTGAGTGCCTTTCCCTAATTATTGGATTTCTGAATTCACAGATTGAATTCTATGCCCCGGCTTTTCGTGCACGGACAAGTTTTCACTCAAAAGCTATATTTATTTATGTAATTGTGTGTCTTGTGGGTTAATGGGTTAAAGTATATAACAATGTAATATAATAGTAGTTTTCATCAAGATGAATTTAGAATACGTTACAATAAAATATAATATAAAATAATGAATTTTAAATTAAAATTAGTAAGTGGGATTGGCAGATAGCGAATGTATAAGTAGGTAGGTATTCAAAGATATAAACAAATTGTCCGGCGTATGCAGTGCATCTTTTAGTTGGACACTAATAAAATGTTAGGTAGGTACCTACTTAAGATAGTTTAAGATAGATTATTCAAGGTTAACTTTGACCTTTAAAACATATTTTTGTTCGTCACAACAGATGAAAAAATAGGGCTACGATATTTGATGAGTATTGTCTTGAACACCTACCTATTAAAGTACCTACTAATTAACTAATGGACCATTAAATAAATAATATGATACTCCGTCGGTATTTTTATGTTTTGAATTAAGATGTTGTTATTTAAAAAAATATATATATATATTAGGTGAATAGTACATGAAATCATGACTTAATATATATATTAAGGTGAAAAACGACGGCAGATTTTAAGAAATTTTTTCAAGTTGATAAGTAGCAGTAATATAGGCAAGTATATAAATAGAAAATTGTAACAGATAGATTTATAAATTATAACTCATAAGGTTCTATCAGAATTCAGAAATATTGTCAACAATATAAATACTGTTAGCCGTTAGGTATCTGAACTAGGTAGTTTACTAACATACATTATTTATGTTCTAAAACAGTTATTATCAGGTTGATAGTTATATTAATTATTAATTACCCCATTTAACGGATAGATCTCGACGATCTCGTAATTAACTAAAAAAAGAATGTTAGGTTCTCAAACAAAAGTCATAAAAACGAAGTACCTAATGTCAATAAAAATAAATACTAATATTCGAATTTCCTGTGCATAATTTATTATTTTATCATAAGTATACGAGTATAATATGTAATATAAAGAGACTTCAATATTTTTATGCGTGAATTATATGAGTATCAAAATTGTTTACAATTATTTATCACAGAATAATTTCATAAACTCAGTATTTAATGTAGGTACCTATCATTTATAAATATCACGTGATGTGTATGAAATATGGTAATAATTGGTAAGTAGGTACCATATGACAAAAAAATTGAATAAAAGTTCCCACGTCCCCCTCAAATACACATCGAGTGTGGCAGGTAGATAAAGGTATACTCACTGTTGACGGCAGGTGTATTTTGCAATTGATGAAATCTCTGAGCGAACGGGGTCGGTATACTCGTAATACTGCCCGAGTGCAGGGTGGGTCCAGGAAGCCTGCATAACAATAGAAAATATAAATTAACAATAACTTCATCTGAAATAGTGTGTACATGCGCGTATAAAGAAAATAGCGCATATCAAAAACGCCGACTATTGTCCATTGTTATAACTTATAATAATAATATAATAAGGTGATTTTAACCGGAACCTTAATCTAACTTCAGGAGACGTCGGGACACTCCTGGACTGATTGCGACGCGCACTGTTCGAATTCCCCATTGGAACTGAACACCGTCTGTTGGGGTAAAAAGGGATGAAGGGTCCACGCCCTTACTCTATATACATCCACAATGACGTAATTTATTTTCATTTTTCCCCCCACTCTTCTAAACATCTTATATATATATTATATTATTATTATATACTCTATTATTCGGCCTAACACGATTTATCATTCAAGTTTCGTTTAACATTACCTTGATTGCTTCATGTCTGTAGGTATTCTGGACTTGGGGCCCTCAGATTTCTGCTGTTGTTTCTGTTTCTGTTTGTATTTTGAAAGAGCGAAGAATAAACCCAGTATGGCTTTCAGGTTACCTTCTTTGACGTCATGGGCTGTGATACCATCCAAAGCTACACCCAGTGTCTCCAAAAGGTCCAAACAACTCTTGATATTTCCCAACTGGAATAAATAAATTATGATATTGTTTGTGCATCATTTTTTAAATATAAATTTACAATTTATTACATTATTTGTTCATAGTTATCTACACAAATGTATTCAAACTCGTGTTTTGGTAATCTATTTAAGTAGATTATAAATTATAATATCATTATAAGACATCGGTAGTTTGATACTATTTTTTATTGATTAATGATTACCTACTTTAATTTTATGATAATTAATAGTCAATATATAGTTTAGTTAATATTCAAATAGGTTCATCTCAACTAGACATATGTTTATTGTATTATTTTTAGCTTCTAAATTACGCAGCAATAAGTATATAAATATAGTTGTATTTATGTATATTTTTGTTCGATAAAACCATTTTTGAGTTTACAACAATTTAAATTATATTTATAATTTAAAAACGAGAATCTGATAATATTTTTTTATTAAATATTACCGAAAAAACCACGTGTTATTCTGAACATGAACATTTATGAGTTTATGACCCCTCTTATTAATACGATAATACCCATACGTCTAAATTGTTTTAACATAACATTTTAGTTAATATTTTAAATGCAATATTTATTCTAGAAAATATTTTTTTTTTCAAAGTAATGTAGTTATAAGTTTTAATAATTGTCTTAAGGAATTATCCCAGATAAGAGTTTTTAATATTTAAAAATGTATTAACAGTTAACACATTATGCCTTTATCTTCTCTTTTAATAATAAATAATTGGTGATTACTGATAAGTAATTGACTAATTATTATATTAGGGTTTCGGTATCAAAGTATTAAAATCTTCGAAAAAAAAGTGTTTTGTTGCATATTAATATATATTTTTTTAATTTAGTCAATAGTATTGACTAAGTATTTCAGTTTTTAAGATTTAAGTATAAAAAATTATTAACCAACAATTTATGAATAATTAAAATGTGTAGCAAAAATTATAAGGTGTTTTATTTATACAACAATGTAGTGTAATTCGTTTTAAGTACAAAATATTATCTTCTTACTGACTACTTATATAAACTACCTACTGTAACTTTATATTTTCATAAATAATTCATGCTTTATTTGTATAAACTACAAGCAAATTTGTTTACAACAACAAGGCATTACATTCAAATTTAAATAAAGAAAAAAAATATGTTTTTACTTAATTTATACAAGAATGAGTAAGTTCACATTAATAATTCTTAGTCGATTGAGTAAAATTGGCACTTTCGAGATAAGGATAATAATTATTCAGTACACGGTAGATAGTATATTATGTTATGGTCTTAGTTCACAGGGAAAGCGAATGATAAATCATAACTTTACTGTGTTTAGAATATTGATTGATGAATTATCAATGACGAAGAATTCATTTGTTGTTTATAATATTTACAATACTCATAACTGCACGTACAAAATCGTTCGTATTTTAAATTATATAAATAGCAAAGATTACACAAGATTATATAATAATAATATGTTATTTCAAATATTTTTTTTACGTGAAATATAGGTCATAATATAATATAAAATATACATACTATACATAGGTCATAGGCCATAGGGTAATAAACTATTATATTAATATATCTATAAACATCATACAAATAATAGGTGTTCAATTTAACGTGGTACAATTAATAACGATTCGTGCACAGTATTTACACTTTATAGTATATTATGTAAGATAGATCGTTATAAAACTTAATTAAATCCCAACAATAATGCGCAAAGCTTTTAAAATTAAAAAAAAGTACACGAAAACTGCCTTAACAATATAATTATTGGGTACCTATTACAATCTAGCAGCCTGGACTGGGACGGCGGCGGGACTATAGTCACTGATATTCTAGGTTTATGCTATAATAATCTTCTGTTATTTTAAACTAAAATAAAATGTTCTAAAAGTTATTTTAAATCAATCAAGAATAAAGTTTAAAATACTATAACTTATAACGTTATAACTTTAAAAGTATTATGACAGAGTTGAAAATTGATTGAATTTTTCTAAAAGCTGTGCTCATTGCATTTATTCTAACATAATGTAATATTTAACATAATATTGTTGGTAAAACAATGCTTGTACTATTAATTAATTTGGTACAAATATTATTAAATGATTAAATGTTACATTACATTAAAAAAAATGTTTGAAGAAACTTAACAGCTTAAACAAATTAATTTTAGGTCCGTTTAAAAATGTAATTATTTTGGTGTTTGAATATTTGACTATGTGTGTTTACTATAGAAATGCATTTTACTTGACAAAGAACTCGTACTACAATGAGTATATTACATATTATTATAATGTAGTTGACCACTTTTGATTAAAAAAAAAGTAATAATATAACCAGTGAAACCCTTGCAAAGCAATACAAACGAAACAAGTTTTATTCGCGTACATACACTTTTTCGCTATAGGTATATGAATGTAATGACCAATGGGCAATGAACAAAAGAGAACAAAACAATGTATAATGAAGTTTATCGGTTTATACTTTTTTTTTGTTATTATCTCATTTACAATCGGCTAACTTAGAAGTTAGAGCCTATATTGTTCTGTATTAAACAGTAACTAATTTGATAGAACAAAACCACAAAACGAGTAACAGCGACCTTGGTGAATGGTAATGATAATGTATAATATGCTTTGTGTTTCTATTGTTTAGGATTTTTTAAATTATATTTTTTTTCGCAAAAATAAATACACATTTGTAGAGGTAAATAAAATATGAGGTGGCAATGATTGATATAATTTGGAAGGCACAGACAAAATGCACTTGACGGTTTTACTTATGATATAAAAACGTCTTTTAATACTATAATATGCGTATATTACGTAGCACACGCACATACAACTATTAAGACATTTGAAAGGTTAGAAAAACCTCAGATAGAAGTTATGTAAGGATATTATTGAACATAATCCGAGTAAAATCGACTATATGTTGTTAAAAGAAAAGTTGTGTATCCATCTAGCTGATTTGCCTATATACTCACTCCTCATCTAGCTATATGGTGTACAGTGTACACAGTACACTATTAATACACTTTACATATTATATAAATGTACGTTTACGACCAAGATCGTTTTATTTTTTTATACAAATTTTAATTGTGATTTATGGTATAAAATATCTAGTACATATAGCCTTGAACCAATTGAGTAAAACATATTAAACTCCCAAATAAATTAAAATCTATGAAACGTTTATAACGAAATCTACGAAAACCGACACAATTGCAGTACATTTTTACACCTGGAAACAAATAGTAGGTGTATACTATATATTTTATATTCTATTTATATATTATTTAATCATCTGAAAGTCATGTTAAACGTTTTTTAAAACAAAAGGAGCAAATCTTCAAAAATTGTATTTTAACGCGAAAGATAAAATATTTTAACGATCGACTGGTACAGATATAGGTACTTTAGATTTTGAAATGACGTAAAAATGAATTTTGTGTGAGTGCGTATAATAAAAATTCTAAAGTCTAAGTAGCCTATTTGCCCGGGAAGCTGACGTCATCAATGTAGAATGTCGGAACTCCATTTTTATATAACTATTCAAATCATTAGCTTTTGTTAGCCGGTAAACCCAACATTATAAAATTTAGGACTTGCGTATAATATTTTGTTTGATTTACAACCTCTTTGAAGGAGTTGAAAAGATGCCGTTTTCTTTAGAAAAACAGAGGAATACAAGTTATTTACAACATCAGATATTAGAAAAAAACTGAACAATTACAAAAATGAATTTCAGTGTTCTTTCGTTGAGCAGTGGGGGGGGGGGGGCGTTGAAGAGTAAACGTTCGTAGGATGGTTATAGCAAAAGTTCGATGTCATGGTACACACTTTAAGATAAAAAAAATGTAATCTCTCGATATGCTTTGAGAAATAAATTTGAAATAAATGAAGATTCGATTTTCATGCAGACCGTTTTGTCTTAATATTAGGGAAGTTGAAACGTGACTATAAGTTAATCCAGAATTATATAATATTATGGAATAACGTTGTATACTGAATCACCAGGCATGCTCACTAATAATTCTTATATATTTTCTTCTTTTACAAACTTCTGATTTTCAAATGAGAATCCCGTTTTTTACTTATTATGTAGTGGATAATTTTTTTGAAAATTGTTATGTAACTACCTAATTTAAAATTTGAACGAGTAGTTTCTCAGTTATCAAAATGTTTATACTATAAGGATAATAATCCTTAAAAACAGTTTAAAAAATATATAAAATAGATGAAATATTGGATCTTGTATTCTTATTTCTCATTGTCGTGCTAACTAATTTGGCACCCTCGGTGGCGCCCAAGACATATTTTTCGGGTATAGCAAGACATAATTTTACCCACCCACCCCTTCCAAAACTCAAAATTGAATGGTCTATTTTTGGTTAGGTACACTAACTGTTAATATTAATATACTAAGGAATAGGTATCATCAGAGTTGGAAGTGGTTTGAGCTATTTATAAGAAAGCGATTTGATGACTGAATTTAATCATAAAAGTGACCAAAAAGTGACATATATGAGTATTTTTACTAAGAACTTTCTGTTATCAAATATTTTTCTTTGAATATTGTTATTCCCTTATTTTCAACGTGTAGCGACTGCTACACTTAGTTATAGGGTTCGGGCGCCACTGGGCACCCTTGTTTGATGTACATATTTAAACCTCAAAACCTCGCTATGATTTGATGCTTGTAAAATGTGTTCTTTTTACGATCTTTAAGTATTTTTCAAAATTCCAAAAATCAGATTTTGATGTAATTATTGAAGAAAAAAATAGGTGAGCATGAATCATTTTTGTAAAATATAATGATATAGTAAAACTCAATATTCTAAAAACAACGTCGTAATAGTAGCCTTACTATATATATACTTATTATATGCATAGGTATATAATTAATGTACACCTAAACCTAATATATAGGTAGGTAATAGCCAATAGGTGTACGTATCTAAACCGCTTTTTCCGATATCGAAGCGCGCGTATATAATAATATGTGACGACGACGTGTCTTCTTATTATTTAAATTCGGTTCGTTTCACGTTTGACACAAGGACATACCTGATACCTACTAGGATTTTTATCTTAGTCTGTTCTCATCGTTTTGATGTGATTGAAAAACTGCAATAAATCGTATTACACGCTTCACGTATACGTGATATCGTTGTATTGTATCATCGTAGGTTAGGTACCTATACGAGATGATTTTCTGTATATCAAATTTAGTACGTCGTTCGAGCTCTTCGATCGATCGTCTACTCGACTGTACCGCTGAACTAATTATAAATATTGATTAATAGGTGCTTAGAGGCAAAAAGAAGATTATTAGTAAAAAGAAAAAAAATGATAAAAGTATCAAGTTAACTCAGACGTATATTATGACCGAAGGCGCAACGACCTCAGCAGCAGCTTGAGCACGACTAGTGGGAAATATTTTGAGGTTATAGGTCACTGGACCGCCGCAAAACAATTGTATCTATATATGGTCTTAAATTGTTTATCCAAACGTATTTTGTGCATAATACGTTATATTTGAAAGGTTCTATCAACCGTTTTTGTATTATTCAGGAATCAGGACGTTTTTAAACTATAGCGTTACGCGTGATAATTATTCTTTTGTTCGGAATAAAAGTGAAATTCAATGTTGAGTTATTGTGTATAGATTATTAAGGTAGCTATACTTATAAATTATAATAGTTAATGGCTTTAGCTCCAAATATTGTTGCACTGTATGCAAACCGTATGGGTACGGTAATGAATGATCTGATGATGCAGTGATGGTGCCTCGAACCTTTATGTTTTTATGGTGAGGCTAATTGTATTATTTTTTTTTTACCTCCGGGGAGTCCCCAGCTTTATATACATATCATATACAATAATAATTTTTACTAATATTATTTAGTGGTTAAGTTGGGTGTAATGGGAATTGGGGATAAGTTTAACTTAAAAACAAAAATTAATTATTATTTATAATCATTTTTCTACTGTACATAGGTAGTATATTAGAATATTAGGTATATATTGTTCAAACTTTAAATAATTATAATTTATGATTAATAGGTATGTACTTTTTATTTGATTTTAGTAGGTTTCTATAACAAATTAAAAGCTTAATAAAATGTATATAAAAAAAAAATCCTCATTCTAAACAGATTTATTAAAAAAAAATTGCAATTATTCATGCGTTTGTGGAAAAAGACAATCTATAGGTAGAACTATTATATATTTGGTTAGTTAATATTTTCGGAAATAATCTCTGATTCGAATCTAATATTAGCATAGTATAATGCCTTTATTTTATGACAAATACATTTTAAAATAATTATGTATTTTTAATTTAATTTAAAAAAAAAATAAAGCGAAATGTTTAAATACTCTAGATGTATAATATTATATAATAATGTATCTATAATCTTTTATAAAGAATATTTGATATTTATAGTTTATACACTTTTTTATTCTCGAATTGAGTATTTCTTTTATTATTGTATTCATCCTGTACTCCTGTCACCTTATAAATATTCAGAAGGTATTCTTTAAATTGTATTATATGGGATAATTAGGGATTAAAATAATGCAATATAGGTAGGTAGGTACTTAAAAAAATTGTAATCATTGTATATTATTCGTTAGAAGCAAACATGGAAGGAAACAAAATACTACTTTTTTCTACTATACCTAATATGTATTATGCTGATGTGTTATATACATTTCAATTTAGTTTTTTTTTAAATAATTCAAAATATATTTGATTTATTACGAGCCTTTATTATTATTTTTTTTATCGAATTCCAATGTGTTTCTTTTTGAATTATACTGTATACTATATAGTTATATACCTACGATTTTGTGATGAGGATTCCACGAGAATTCAAGACAAGAGTGCCATTTTTAATTAAATACCATTTATAAACAGCTATTATATTAAATAAATATATTACGATTAATAAAAAAAAAAATAGCAGACTATACTGCAGTATAATACTTGGAGTATTATAATTTATGGTTTTCTAAAATTGAATACATTTATATACATTTACCTAATTCTAGCAGTATAATAACGGACTAATATTATTACCGTTACAATTATAAGGACGTTTTCGTGCATGATTTTCACATTAGCTAATATTGTTTTCGCATTATATACGCAAAGAAAATATCCTTTTTTTCTGAGACGAGAAGCAGACTACAATGATGTGGACCGCATAAAAATAAATACCAAGGTTATCCGTGACAAAATTGACAATTATTGTTCTCTCTCTGTGTGTGTATCTCTCTTTCTCACTCTCTTGTTCTGTTAATGGCTGCAGAGATGAAGTCGCTGGTTTCCATGTGAAACGTGACAATTGGTATTATTTGGCGACTAAAAATGTTGTCTAGGTAGGTACATTATTTATTGTTACGAATCTCGTCTAACTACAAACTTCAAAGCAGTTTTGGTCTCAGTGATAGCATATAATCTATTTTAAACTTAGAGCACGATAAAACTGTTAAAGTTGACACAAGAAGCACGAACGAAATAGCAATTGTAAATATAAATGCAGTTATTATTAATGCAATTTATTTTGTATACAAAATGCAAACGTATATACTATATTATATATGGTGTCATTTCATGTTATGAGTATACCTACCTAAGCTGTAATTTAATATTATATTTCCTTATTTAATATTTTGTTTGATATTGTTTTAATTATTTAAAATAAAATAAAAAGATCCATAGACATTTATTTTTTAAATAATAATTATGATATTCAGTACATTTTATACTTATTAAATATAATACGATCATTATATTATAATGTTACTATTATTTTTCTTCGAATATTTATTCATAAAATATATATTTTTTATCAATTATAATTTATAACAATGTTAAAATTAATGTAGTACACCACATGCATTGAATAGGTAATGCATTTATGTATGTCTGTATAATTTATTCATGTACTTACAATAATATGTCAATATTCATAGTATTATTAAGTAGATATGTAGATATATAATTCATAGAATTTGTACTCTATACTAGTATATGCAATAGCCAATATGCCGGTCTGATAAAAACTAATTCACGAATACTTGAATAGTTGATAATTTTTAAATATAAACAATAATATAAACATAAAAAGTTCTAATACTGCGAGAAAAGGTCAGGCCACTGGGACGTGTATCTTAATATATTCTATAATTGAAAGCAATGATGCATCATTGAATACAATTTTGAACGGAATTCAAAATATCCAAAATGGTCAAGATGTTAGAAACGTTTGCTATTTATATTTTTTTCCGAGATTTACTTGTTTACTCTTGAACAGTTCAACTATTTGAAAAAAAATCTGATTTAAATTACCAATCTATATGATATCGAAGTGCTGCATGAAAATTTTTGAAATTGTTTACTACGCCGAAAAGTGTTGCTCACATAATTGTAAAACAAATATTTCCCTAACCACATTAAGAATCTTTAACCCTAATTCGAATTTTTATAATAAAAAATAACGGTAAATTGTACGTCAGTATTTATCTCAAATTATGGTGTGGTCGAGATAACAATATGATTGATACCTACACGATTGTGGAGATAACAAACAATAACAAATACCAATTATTATTTTAATTAAAAAATCTGTACTTAATGTCTAAGTTTTACAAGAACAATATTACATTGTGTTTACTCTTATTTTAATTATTGGCAAATTATTGCAATAAGTAACGAAATGATTTATATTAAACAAATACTAATTTAATAAGAAAGGAATTAGTATTAATTTAGTAAGAAAATATGTTATAATAATCCAAGGAATTTGAAAATTATATTATACATATAATATAGCCATATAGATAGGTGTATACAATTACATCCTATATTTTTATACGAGTTATAAGTTACATAATACATTAATTTATAATCAATCAGTAATAAGATTTACTATGTAGTGCACCATCTTAACTTACTGTTGTTTAATATAGGTTTTAAATAGATCTATTCTGTTATTCAATACGAATATTAATTATTTTTTAAAATACTCAAATACTCAAAGAAAACAATTAATTTAAAATTAAAATTATGAATTGCATACAGTATATGTTATAAAATAACTAGGTTAAGTCTTAAGTAAAAATGTGTTACTTTAAAAGCTGATACAGGAATTATAAATATTCATGCTAAAATATAAAAAAATAATTTTTTTGTTACTATGAAAAAATTGTTAATACTTAACATTATAATGTTAATCAAAAATTCTTGGACTCAATACATTTAAAATAAACATTAAAAAACTGTAATATTCTAATATTTAAAAATATTTCAATACACTTTTAAAATTATATGAGCATCTATGATCACTGAAAACCTTTCCTTAAATAATCCTTAATATTTTATCATATTATGTTCTGTTAAAAATAATGTGAATATATTGTAAGTGTTAAGTATATTATTGTAATAAACTTTTATACATTATTCACTAGACGTGTTAATTTTCAGTACGTTAAAATTGAGTTAGTACTATACTTTTTTTTAAATTTTGTCACTTACTTTATTTATGTAATATAATATTGTATGTATCGCAGTATCAACTGGTCGTCTTGAATATCCATTTAATTATATTTTTTACACTAAGAAGAAGTAGGCACGAGTACAATTTTATTTTAAACATCTTCAAAAATAAGAAATATATTTTATTCACAAACGGATACGCGATTTTACTATTTTATTTTTCATACGAACGCGAGAACCGGTCTATCCGCTGGTACAGTTCACAGCACACTGTTTCTCCACGCTATATTGTAGACCGACACGGACACCGACAACATAATCGTATGGCAGCACCCACTATTATTATTTTTATTATTATTATTATTATTATTATTATTATTGTTTTTTTTTTAACCGTTCCGTGTGCCTACTTATAAGGATTATTATAACGTAATTTTAATTTTATCGATCGGCTGTGCTTGTACGTAGATTTAAACTTTTTGTAGCACACTACATAAACAATGAACGCGTGTTCAAAATGAAAAAAAAAACGTATATAAATATGTTTTAAATTTTTAAGAACAACTTTCGCACATTTCACAACATTCGACTATTATATAGTTAATGTTTATATCGTTTAATGTACGTAACAAAAATAAACACAAATAATAAATATTTTAATGGGTATAGGTATATACGTATGTATAATGCTTATAAGTTATATATATATATAAATATATTATATTATATAGGTACCTATTAATTTGAGTGTTTGTATATGTTATATTTGATATACTATATGCATTACTTCATACGTGCAAAAAAAAAATTAACATAAAACATGTACACTTGACATTGACCGTTTTGGTAGGTCAGTTTTATTTAATAGCATAGGTATATATTATGATGGTTTCCTGAGCTTAACCGTGTAACTGTACACCTATATATAAACAATAACAAATCAATGGATAATAAATAATAATCACGACGTCACGTGCATTTTGAGGACTCGGCCCAGTAACCCTCGTGTGTATTGATTTAATATACAATTACGGTAAATCACGAATGAGCGGTTGTTCGGGTAAACATTTTTTTGCTATGATAACGGAAAAATTCTATACGTAATATTTCAGACGGAAATTAAAGTTTCCACAATAAACAATATAAATGCAATGTATTCCCTGCAATTTCAATGTTCTATTCATAATTGACCCTTATAATATGTGTTACGACTAGAGCTGTATAGACAATTGCATACATTTGCATATTTTATTATCGGCTGGTTAAAATAATAGCTAATTAGTATAGCAACATTTGTTACGGTTATGAATCGTCTCTCGATTCTATACGTTCACATAATATTAGGATATATTTTAAACCGTTTTCATTGCAAAGGCATTATATTGTAATATTAATCGTTTGTATCAAGAATATTGCAGTAATATACTAATATTTGGTAAATATGAGAAAAATATAAATGAAAAAAAAATATTTCGTATCTTATTGAAAAATTTAGTTTACAAAATATATACCACCCCCCCCCCTCCCTTTCGCGCCAGACTCAGTTAACATGTACAACGATTTCAAAATGAATGATTTAATTTTGAAATAAAACGATATTATATGTGCTAATTTGCCGTTTAGAGAATATTTCTTATGCATATACTTTTGCCGTCGATGAACGTATCCTTACTACGGGTTAGCATTACTGTTATGTCTTAGAGAAAAAAAAATTATAATGTATAATTTCATTCATATTTCATTTGTTTTCGGGGAACTTTTTTATCGGATACATATTACGACGTCGGCAGTCTGCCCTAAATCTGCAGTAATAACCGTTCGGAAAACGATCGGTTCCGAATTCTAGCTGCGTCCGTATAGGAAGGAAACGATAATATTATATAAATACGTGCTCGCTCCGAAGTATAATGTAACACTTTATACGTGTCATAAACACTCATATTGGGACAGGTCGTTTAGTGATTTCCGTTATTGCACATTCAGAATTCAGATAGGTATATACAGCGTTATTCGCATTTAATTCCGCCTGATATTATATTATATTTGTATACTATTATCGACATCGCACACACTGCACACAATATAATATACGTTTTACCTATTTAGGTAAGCCCTTTAATTCGTCGATGACAAATATAAATACCTAATTATAATAATATACGTATCCCAATCTGTGATACACACGTCATATATACAAATATTGTGGTACGCTAATACGTGGGCACATGCTTTTACGCGGTTATGGCTTTCTTTCGGACCTAAACGGGCTACACAATACGATAAATAGGCTACCTATATATCCCGCGTATCTCGGACACGTCGTCGTCGTCGTCGTCGTCGGTGGCTCCAGTTGGAGGTCAGGCGGGTCGTTAATCGAATAATATGTAAACTTCTCCGCGGCGGCCGTTTAACCTTCAAAACGGCGCCCAGAAATGTATATAGGTGGGTTAGTGACTTAGGTGTGTGTGTGTGTGTGTGTGTGTGCGAGATGCGTGATGCGAGCTCGTGTGTGTGTGTGTGGGGGTATTGCATGGCTATAAAGCATAAACAAAATGCACGCAGGAGTTTTGTAGGTCAGATGGAAGCGGCTAAAATACAATATATTATAGTATACTTGTAATTATATATACTTATGTACGCGTGAAACTGGTTTGGACACGCGCTTATCATTGTACCGAGTCAGCTGATCGGCGGTGGTTTAAGTGTGTTAAAAAACGTACACAACAAGTGTGTCCCCTACGCGAGTGACCGAGTGTCTTGGCCGTTGGCCGTGCGCGTAATATTTAAATTTATCAATTTTCTTCCACTCCCCACCCTCGTCGTTACCAGCTCATCGCCACACCCCACCGCCCGTCCGTCCGTTCGCGTCTCGGAAGTCCATATAATATACGGTCGGCGCCCCGCCGATAAGAAATTGTAGACGTACCTACAATATCGCATTACACGCGATAGCCGATCATCCACGATTTTATTTCGTTTTTTTCTCGCCCCTGACGTAATAGTGTAAAATACATACATAGGTACCTACCTATTTATATAATATAATATTATTATATTATTGTAACACCACTATACGGTACTTACCATTTGTAAATGGGTTCTTGGTTTCCTGTTCACGTCCGGCAACCGATGATTGCCTGAAAATACGTAAAATCGACGGGATATAATGTCTTATATGGATTTTCGGGATTTCCGCGTCCAGTATTATATACGGTACGTCGTAAAACCGAAATGCTATAAAGAAACCTGTCACGGTGCCAACGGTCGAGTCAAAATTATATTGTTGATCACTACATTTTGTACATATGATATTTATTTCCTATACCTCATCGAACTCATATGTGTTCGAGTTCCTCGACCTCCGCGCGTATTAAAATATTATTATTATGTGTGATATTTTTTTATTGACTCAAATAAGTATGTGTTTAATAACTCGGACATTTTTTTTAATCTGTTTTTTTTTTTATACTAGAAAAGCAATAAAATGTATTTTTTATGATAAAAAGATTTAAATTTCATTATCTGCGGTGTTAACAAGAAATGCATAATGAGCTTATGTTAGCGTTATATTATACAATATAACAGTCAGTGTCAATGCGACAAGAAATTAATCAACTGCGATTGTTTTCCTTTAAATCATTCGAAAAAAACAACATAAACGAGTTTATGTATGAATCCATATTATGATGATCAACTAGAATAATTGGCTGAAGTAAGTACCTATACCTGCGAAAGGCTATGAAGTTATAACTATTATGTACACAACTATAAAATGTATACACCATATAGACCGCTGTAAGTTACACCATAATATAACATGATCTTAAATTTTAAATTACATGAGTCAACTGAGTCGTAGGGTTTGTATTTTTTTATAAAATGTGTCCCGGGCACATAAATAATTGAGTTGTATTGTGTAATAATTTCGTCTCTACACATAAACTACTCTATTTATTCAAAAAACAATTATTATATGTACGAAATAAAATCAATAATATGTGTTGGCATTTTGTTTTCATTCGGTTTTAGAGTTTATAGTATAAAATACTATAGATGATTGAAATTATATATAGTTTTATACTAACAGACGTAATAGTTATTGACACCACGATTAATGTTTTTTTATTTTAATTATATTCATTGCAGAACAATTGGGAGAAATATATAACCTAAATATCATGATTAATAGCATTTGATTTTATAATAATAAATCATGTGTTCGATTTTATATTTAATTGACTCACAAATTGTTTCGACGAGATCCGAAAGCAGAACACCGTCAGCCAAATCTAGTTGCAAATCTTTAATGTTTTTCTTTGATTTGGCTTTATCCAAATAATGATTTGCCCAATCTGTATACACCTGAAACCAGTAAATAATGTATTATTCAGTTGAAAATTATTATGAAATACACCTTAAAGAATGACAAAAAATGTTAATTGGACAATTTTTTTTAACATACAAATTAATTGCAGTATACTCAAACGAAATGAAACCACTAAAGTAGTAATGTGGTATAGGTAAACATACAAGCGGGTATACCTTACATACAACACACAATACATAATATTATTAGCTTATATAGTCACATCTACAAAATTGTATATAATGTAGCTCATATTCATAATAATACGGAAGAATCAATTTTTTTTGTAAAAATATTTTATATTTATTATAATGTGGAGGCGAGCATCAGGTGTTTGCAATGAAAGATTTATTGCACAATTATTTTTTATTGTACGCATAAGGGATATCTCAGCTTTTTAATTGGGTGAAAAGGATGCTTACTATATTTCAGCAAAAGCCTTAATTATGAAGACCATTTTAGTATTTTGGGTCATAAATAATGCAAGTTTTCACTGTAATTAATGTCTAAATGAGATCGTTAATCGCTACCCGAGAAACACTGCCGTTTTTAGACACTCTACCCGTAAATTCCACTGTATACGACTAACAGTTTCAGAAGTAACGAACAGCATGTAATTAAAAGAAATTATAGAAACGGTAATAATAATAAATTATAATAATTAAAAGCTTTGCATAAAAATGCTAAAAATATGAAAAACAATAATATTTTATATCGGTTTAATCTATCATGATTAAAATTACAAATTAAATGTTAACTCGCGATGTTTTAAACTGTGCATTATTATTTAAATTTAATCGTGATTAAATCGCAACCGATAAAATAAAATAACGCTACGGTTTCGTTTAAACAAAATGCATCCGTGTAGTTTTAGTAACCAAAGATCGGTTTTAACGGCGCATTAGCTCTGTAATTTAGTGAATCACAATACACGTCATATTATAATACAAAATACAAGTTATACCTACTGTTATAGACTTATATTATCCCAACATTCTGTAACTAAATTTACTATTTTATATGTAAATAAGGTACTATGTACCGCATACACATATAATATATATATATATGTCATATATGGCTAAAATCCATATTTTAAACATTTCTCAAATGTTTGCATTTAATGTTGAGTTAATATAATAAGTTTATTAGAATCATTATTGAAATAGTAAATTTAATACAAACATAATATTTACAAAGTATACTTGCTATTGTTGTCCATACAATTTTATAATATTTATAATTTATTTTTGTCATATAATTGTAAGAGCAGATTAAATTTTAATACATTTTATGATTACTCCAATCAAAAATAATTGTCTAATAACTTGTTATAATCGCATGGTTTTGGTTGAATAATTCAAAAATATTTTATTCAATTTGTATGGTTGCATAAAATAATTTTCTCTTTTTCATACATAACCCCTTCCAATCATCTAAAATTATTTATGTAGGGACATTTCTGTCATTAATTCTGTGGAAATACTACCCTCCACAATAATTACTTTTATTATTACATTTTTTTTTTCAAAAAAGGTTTTTATTTTTACGAAATTACCTTAATTATTTGTGCATACTGTTGTTGATGAGTCTGCACAGAGCTATCATTTCGGACTCCCGTCCGGGATACCCTGATACATCCCGACATTGACATTGATGATATAAATTTTCTTTGACGAGCTCATTCAACTAAAAGTGATAAAACGTAATACAAGTAGTATTACATAAAAAAAATGTCAGTTTAAGTCAACAAAAATAAAAATTGAAAATATTTAGTTGTTCTAAATATTTTTTTAAAAAAGTAAAAATGTCATTAAAACTGAACTTCCAGTATTTTTAGTCAAATTCACAAACCCATAATCAAAATCGGTAAAACTATTTATAATATACAAAGATAATAATGTTTTTAGTTTCACTTTGAAATAATGAAAAAAAACAAATAAAAACAATGTAAACATTAATCATTGTTGAGTTATATCTTATATGTATTTACTTCACCAATGTTTGGATGTGTATACAAATTGATATATTGAAGAAGTTATTGGTTTATACTCGTAAACTTTATTTAAAAAATAATATCTAGTTTATAAAATAATTTCATATAGAAGTCAAAGTAAAACTTTTTCCGGTCATTTGCCAATAAAGTACGTTTGTAATTATATAAAGTTCTAAAAACAAAATTATGTACGTTCGAGTAAAAGTGTGTACAATTCTAAAAATAGATTAGTTTTGTGAATCGTCAAAATCGAAGGTACCTAGCCAGAGTATATTAAAATTATATGGTACTATCCAGCCATATTACTGTTTAAAAATATAACACGCAGAATGAGCATGTGTGAATGCGGCCTTACCGAAAAGTAATGTTTTTTTATTTTAGTTTGTTTTTCATGGACGGTGTCCAAGTTATCTCCATTAGGTTGTTGGCCATTAGGTGACTGGAGTGAATATTCCTGTAACAAAATAAACAAACGTAAAATAAGTTGCACGCTTTTGATTTAATAGTAAAGTTACAATAATTTAGGATTGTAAAACACATTTACTAATTTATAACGTTCATATTTGTTTCTATATTTAAATACACTAATTGTATTGCACTACTGCTGCAGTTATTAATTCTGATGCGGTTTTGAATAAAAAAATAATGTTGCGGTCGTAAGTATAATGCTTTAAATTTAATAACACAATATTTCCGTACACGGTTTATCCGCAATCGTCGTTCATAGAAAATATTTACCATCTGGTGTACGGCGTATTATTTGTCTATTACAACTGGATAATATCCATTACCCTCCACTGGTCCCACTGCAGTCCACACATCAACATTATTTTTAAATATTTGTTTTTATTTAACAGTTTATTGGAGTTCGTTCGCATTTCAACGAGAATAGGTTAAAAAAAAAATTTTAAAATGTATAAGAAATTTCTTATATATTTTAAGCATTTGAAACATGTCGTAAAAGTTTTTGTTACCAATCATCATGTGGTGGTTTTTTCTTCACACGATACAAATGCCATGTATAACTCAAGTCTACATAAATACAAGTTTTATTATATAATAATGTTATAATAATTTACAAATCTAAATATTAGCTAAAATCTTATTTTAAAAGATTGAAACCAAATTTGACTCTACAAACTATATTAACGATTATTAAATAAAATAAAAATAATAAGTCGACTCCAATACTTATACGGTTGTCACGAGACTACGTGAAATTATTTTAGCTCGCACAGGTATTTCTACACGGAGCATTATCTTTTCGGTGGGTTACAATATGGTATCATCACTCGTGAACACTACACGGCATTGTGGCAGCCTAAGACCTATACAGTGAGTATAGTGAGCGTTTATTTCCTTTTTATAGCAAAGGGATATCCGGAGATATATGGTATGTACGTATATATTGTATAGCACAGCACATACAGGAGATAACACTTAACAGTATATATACATTAAATTAATCGTTTCATTCTATCATACACGTGATCCCCTCTACAAATTTAAAGTTCCCCCAAACTTGCATGCTTATATAGAGCGTATACTTACGCATTTTACCCGTACAAACATATTGATATATATTTACGATTGCCACTTTGACTATTGCTGGCAATGTGATTATAGTCCCGGTTTTATACCAAAGGCATTTTTATTCGTTTCCGTATAAGATTTTTAGAGTAACGCACTAGGCACATATAATAAATAGTATAATATGATAACGATTATTTGTCAAACGCGTTGATATATTTCACTACCTATATAATATTAAAATATTTAAAAAAAAAAACACATTTAGGACATTTACGCGTAACAGTGCGTACGAAATAATTAATCTTTATAAATGTTATTATTTTTTGGTTTTATTATTGGTTTTACGATAATGTTTTTCTTTTCTTTATAATATTATATAACGTGGAATCTTTTCTCTGGCAATAAAAAAGCCCCAAAAGCATTTTTATAGATTTGAAATGGTGAAATCTTATCCTGAGTCGGTACTTTGGAGAGGTCATTTTTAGTCGTAGTTTTCTTTTAATAGTGCGCCGAAAAACTACCGACGACGGACTACATCTGCGAAAAATGTTGGTATAATAAAATCTCAGTAAGCGTGGTTTTAACCGAGCTCCGCTCAAAACCATTTATAGTGCGCATGGATGATTTATCGTTGTTTTCTAATTTCTATAGTATAATAAGTTATTATTATTAATAACTAATAACACATCATATAATCATTAATCACTATATTATTATATTCTGTGGTTACCGAGGAGATCTCTTCGAGACGTGTACCTCCTCATACGTGCGCACATACCTACGGTCTCCCCGTATCTCGTTAGGAGGATTTTTATTTCTTACATTATTGTACTTTGGTACAAAAGTGATAGATAAAGAACGATAAAATATACAAACTGCACGCAGGAGGTATATATATGCGTAATATGCTAATATCGGGTTTCCGGAGTAGCTTTAATACTATAGCCTATGCAATATTGCACTTTTCAAAATCATATCTTCCAACCCCATTTGTGCAGACCCGCAGCCAGCGTTCTATATATATAGTTCATAGTAAACTCAATAATTCCTCTGCACATACATATACACACAAACACACACACTCGTACACTCGTACAGTCGTACATACATGTAGGTACTATACACACCCAGCCACAGTTACACGAGACCCTTTTTGTTGACAGAAAAGTGAAGGCTACGTGAAAAAGTATACCTTTCCGGGATGCGGAGAAAAGTTTACTTTTATCCATAATATTTCTGAAACCAAGCTAGGGGAGTACTATAATCTGGGCCCCAGAAACGGACAGGATGAGGGAAGAGCCGGCGGTGAATTACATTACAAATCGACTGAGCCGTTTCTCGTGATGCAGTGTGTATAAGGTTTTAAGAAATGCCGCCCGGGGTCTTGCAGCCAGCAGTAAAGCCAAGAAACTTTTTATTTTTCACGTTCAAAGGTCGCTTTTACGACCTCAGCAAAAGCACAGGATTTTCTTATTATAGTTTTTTCCTCCGGCCTAATCTACCGCACTCGGGTCTACGCTTTTAATCAATTTGGACGTGTATTTTTATTATTTTTATTTTTCATAAGGTCCTGCTATGGGGGAGGGTGGCCGAAATGTAACAACAGCGAATTATATAGTTTTACAACAAATAATATTTCACGGTTATTTTCTTCACGTCTCGACGATTTGCATTTTCCCTGTTTTTACTCGCTCTCCGAAACCATAAAGAAAAGCGCATTAGCTATACGAAAGGATCCATGAAAAATAAATTACACACGAATAATGGCACCGTAAAGAGGCTACGGTTGTGGCATTTATAAAAAGGCTACGCGAACAGTATCCGCTCGTAGCGAGATACTATTTCGAATAAAATATGACTTTCTGTAATCTTGTATCGCAAACACTATAGGTACAGCGAGGTAAAGTGAAAATATCGCATAAATGTATTATGAATCAAAACGTTTTTGTAAAAGACATATTATATTTTCATGTAAATACTGGAATATTTTCATTTAAATACCTGATGACATCCAAATGCATTCATTATTATTATTATTTTGTTTTTTGTGTTCGCCAATTCGATATTTGCGTGATGACTTTACGCAATTCGGTTTGACGTATATGTCGACACGCGATCAGTTAAGCAAACCCTAACAAACACATGCAATTTATGTGCTGTTCGTTTTATAGTTATCTGTACACTTTATCCAGAATAAGTTTTTTTTTTCAAGAATATTATAAACGCATTATCGTTTATAATGTTGGCTTTAATTGTTATTTTTTATGTTAATTAATACATACTTATTTTACATATTGCACATAAAAACATAGTTTTAATCCAAACGAACATTTTTACATCATTTTTATACATTTATACATTATAATTATCAGTTATAATTGTGCAAGACACTAAATAAACAATTGTAAAAAGTAAATTTATTTTGCATAAAATTTAATTTTTTTAAGCATCAATAATTGAATAGTTTAGCTATCAAAAATTAAAAAAAATATTTTTCATGCTATTGTGCTTTTATATATAGCTTATACTAAACAATATACATAAAATAATATTATGCAGGCATAGAATTCTAATAAAAGCAGGCGGTAGAATTGTAGAAATATAATTTTAAATATATTATTATATATAATATATAAATGCTTGAGGAATGAGTAAAATATGAGAATAAAACAAGTTTATTTTTTTTTCATCGATAACATACTACAAAATATGTATAACTAGGTAGCTAAATCTATCTAAAATTAAATTTTAAATTATTTTATGGAGTAACGTTTGAATCGATTAGCTTATAAATTATTATGATTATTAAAAAGTAATAATAACCATTTACCACGATATTTATATTGAAATAAAGAAATAAGTAGGTAAATAATTTTGTAGAGTATAGTAAGGTTAGCATTTTTAATATAGTATGCGTGTTGAAATAATTTGGTAGGTGCTGTATAATGGCTTAACATGATGTTATATTGATTGTTTTTTTTTATCGATTTGTAAAATTAAATAGAGAAAACAGGGTTTTTATGTAAGACTTCTACCAAGGTACGCTTAACGTAAATAATTATTCGAGTAAAAGTCAAATATATAATTTTTACTCGGTTCTAGTTATTTATTTTTTTGCCTGAAGTTAAATAATGCATACATGTTATTGATATCATCACACGCGGAGAATGCATATATTTATGAACAACGTATTGATCCAAGAAGGACACGTGTTGCGAATAAAACATATTATGTACACATGAGACTCACAGTAACTGTAGAACGGAACATACGTATCGTGGAAAATAAGCTATAAACTTTGTACTCGGTGAATATGTGTTGGCAACTTTTACAGAACTTTACTACCGTGGAGTTTAAACATACGACAATACGTGCTCGTTAATAATAATTAATCGCCGCTATTAGGTTAAAACATGAGATCGGTTTTACCGGAAAAGGTTTTTGAGATTTAACGTATTTTACCGAATTTGGGAGGCATAAATTTCGGTCGAGAATTCGCACATATTGGCGGAGGTGGAAACTGCTGTGGAAAATCGAGTTTTCCGGGGGCAAAAACGCCGCACGCTCGTAGTTTATTTATTGGACGGTCGAGTTTCTCCCAGGGGAATCAAGTTTTCCCAGGTCCGCTCCGGGCTGATTTAAAAGCACCTGGATGAAGTGTATATAGTCCTCCGCACACAACACTTGCTTACAATGCCTCCGTACTTAAACGAAACCAAGCAGTAACAAGGTTCCTCAAGCATATCCAATTATAACTCGTTGATCTGAATTATGGCCCCTGCCTTTCCCCTTTTGGCACAATAATAATCGGTTATTATGATCAAATGCGGATTATACTAAGTGAAGTAGAAAATCGAAATTACACTCTTCAAAAAAAAGTTTACAGTAATTTTTTTTAAAACGCATCAAAATACTATAGGTACAATTGTATGTCCATATAGTAAATAGGTTTATTTCATTTTAAACACAAACATTTTTCCACGCGGTAGTTTTAATGAACAAAATCATTTATTTTATTTTGGTACTTAAAACTTACTGTACGATTACCATAACAGTTTATCACTATAGACATATTTTTTTGAAGCACCTACTAAATTTTCAATTTTAGAACCTTATACAATAATTGTAATAAACAAAAATAATGAAAAATTGCTCTAAATATTTTATTCTTAATTCAATAGTACTTGGCTAATTTGCTTTTAGGGTGCATAGGATAGTTTTTAAAGATGTACGAATACAATTAAAATGATTTAAAAAATATATATTTAAGTTGGAAAATTGGATTTCTATTGTGTGAGTAATGCATTATAAGATATAAAGAGGGACACGGTGAAAGATAGATAATAAAGAGTAACTTATTTTAAAACTAAGTTTTGGAAATCTTGAAACGTGAAAAGTAGGAGGGAGACTAAAAGGATCATAGAGGATACTAGAGAGACGTTAATGGAATTAAAATCGCTGAACAATTTGGAGGGGAAAAAGTCGGGAGACGAACTAGAAAACGGAGGGCTGGAGCCGGAGTTACATGTGATGCGTGTATGTTATAATGATTGCTTTGACATGAAAGTGGAAGTAAAAATATCTTGATGAAATTAATAAGTGCGCCCACAATTAAATGTAGAAGACTAGTAGAGTATTTGACAGTCGTCGTAAATTGTATAAATCGTATAAAATAATAAATGATTACATAATATTTTCGAAGTAAGTTATTATTTTACTAAGTCATAGTTGGTTATTCTTATAGCAGAAAATTGATAAGTTGGTAGTTTATTGTTGTTCTATAAACATTTTTAAACCTAAGCAGCAATATTTTTACTACCATTTGTAGAACGGGTTTAAATGGATAGCGTGAAATCGCCAAGTATATTAATACATGAATATTATATACCAGGTACCCATATATATAGGTATAAATAATAATTCTTAAAATTCTTATTTTTTCATTTTTAATGAATAAGTCATAAAATCTAGACGCACTGCACCCATATATCAAAATTCGTAAACTGCACAAACTAAGCAGGTAAAAAAAAGTTAATGTTAGTAGGTTAATTTATTTTAATAATATTCTATTGTTAGTACAAGCGCGTTTATAACTCTCGAAAAGACAATAAATTATTACTAGTTATGAACAAAAAAAAAAAAAACTCGAAACCAACGCGTTGCTACTGGGCACGTATTATACGTATATAATATAGGTTAGGTGCATTATAGCTTGTAGTATACCTTCTGGCATTCATTTGTTTAACAGGAACCAACGTAGCAAGGGGGGAAATAATCGCGCCTACGTAGCCGCCTAAACTAACATCGCGACGAACGGTGAAATACCTTAGAAAATAAAAACAAAAAGAAAACAACCCAGTGATTGACTTTCTATAGGTACATTATGCGCTTTGGCTCCTGCACTCTGTTCGAGTTTCAAAAGTGTCCGAGAAAATCAATTTTTTTTCACTCGACGCACACTCTATACTGTTATTATACTATACGAGACGTAATACCGCACCGCGTTTTATAATGGTAGACTCTCTATATTCACCTGCCGCAGTATTGTGGCTGTACGGTGTATAATAATAGTGGTTGACATCGCGTACAGCAATGTACCTATATATATATTTTATATATATACAGCGCAGTTTATACCGCGCCATTTAATATCGATTATATATAGGGGTGAAGACGAGACAGCGTTGGCCAAACGAAAAATTGTTCTGCTTGTAAAGTCGTATACATAATAATAATAATATTATATATAATATGACGTGACAAATTACTATCGACTTGCCGGTTTTATATACATAAGAAATACATTACGGTCGGGTAAATGCGTAAAAAAAACATCAACAACAATATTCGACAATGATTTTCATCGTGAATCCCGAACACCAAGGGGTATGTGCAGCGTGTGTATAAGTTTAACGTCAACCGAGATACAAATATTAATTGTCATCGTTTAATACGACTTGTTGAACGATTGATGATTAAACGTAGGTAATAAATTGTACATAAAATATATACGATTTATACTTAACCACTCCGGAACTACTGATTTCACAAGATTTTAAATAATATTTAGTAGTAATCTATATTTTACTACCGGTATGTGTTATTAATAAAAGATTAATTTTCTTGTCATACCATTTTAATCGTATTTATTGTTTATTTAATCGTTACAACAATAGGTAATTAATAATATTTAGACGCCAGTATTTTGGTTAATAAGTTAATGATTTATAACATATATTTTAAACGATATTAAAAATGATTATTGATCAACGAATATGATACAATGCATAATAAATTAAACCATATTTTACTTCTACACGTGTTTTCAGTATGAATATTGAAAATATGTTATGTTTACATCAATGTAGCGATACTATCTTACAAAGACTGTAATCTACAACTCCGGTTCAAAGGTCGTCAAACGTATGTTTAGGGTTACTTGTGCTACGGTGTTTGTAGGGTAAATGGAAAGGTTGTAAAAGAGCAGCGGTTGAAATTAACCTGGCGACTTTTTGGAGGGGTGAAAGACTTTTGACCCGGAGGCGATGAAACTCAATTTGAATAAATCCATTTGGTAAACCTACCTACGTTGTTTTTAGTTTCTGCCATACAGAGAAGACCTTTGGGGAATAACATTTCCTTTTTTGACTGCAGTAAAAGAATAATAGTGGATTCGCAGCTTCTATAAATAGGTAATAGGTGCTGGTATTCTGTTTTTCTGGTTAATCGACGCAGTTTTACAGCAGGTTAAAACAATATTCAGAATAAAATAACGATTCGTATTTTTGGAAACATACATTTATGTATTTCATTTCCCTAATGTATTTTTGATGTTTTGAAAAATAGTTATTTTTAATATTTTACATTTTTAATACTGTTGATCAACAATTCAGAAGGATAAAAATATATGATATAAGTTATACAGGTATTGAATAAAAAGTTTATGAAAGTTTGAGAAAAGTTTTTAAGGTCATAACTCATAAATCACTAAAAAATAGTTATACAAATAATAATTTACATAAAATATGCTCGATATAAATAACGATACCTTTCGATAATGGCTCTTCATTAAAAATATTATTTAAAAATTATTATTCCCGACTGAATAAACTCATCATCATTAATATTATAATATGATGAATATCGTCGCCGGCAGATTAAAAATATTTGAATAAAATATTATAATACATAACATTATACACTTTTTAATTAAAGATGTGTATACAATATTTGTGGTTAGTGATTAAATATTTATAGGAAATAATTGTACAAAAGAGCCGCACGCTTTTATGTTGAAATTAATACTTAGAATAAAAAACAAAAAAGGTAATAATTACGTGGTCGTTTTGTCGATATCGAGAAATCCACTGCCGGTGCCTCGAACATTATTTTTCAAATGCTGTGTTTATATTTAAATAAATATTTCATTTATACCTATCTATATCATAATCATTGTAGAAACGTATAACATATAGGTACACTACGAGTTCTAAAAAGTAGACAATAAAATCGCCACAGAAGAGCTGCAGGACAACGCTGCAGTATAATTAATATGCAATAATAACGGTCCGCTAGAATATAGCAACATATGTGTGTGTGTGTGTGTGTGTGTGTGCTATTATAGTGGTCTGTCATATTATACATAACGAGTAAATAATGCTGCACGATACACAACATAATAATATAACGACATCATAACGTAATTATTATGTTCAATTTTTTGGCACATATTATTTTCTACTTTTCGGCACGCCTACACAACTATACATAATATATAGCCGAACGTTGAAATTTATAATATGTTTGAACTCGCCTGCAGGTGAGTACCCATACCTATATAATACATGTTAGCTGGTATTTCCTACCGACTATAATATAGGAAATGCCCGATTATCGTCGCCCCGTGCGCTGCGAGCCCGTATTATATTCGAAACCTTGTCAATAAAATAATAATATGTGATGTTTGAAATCCGTCGAAATAACGTTTTTTTTTTTCTTTTGAAAATTAGGCCTGGAACACACGGCCGTTATTTTATCACGCGACATTTTTACTGCTCCGCAATTTTATATCTAAATAGATATAAAATATATACATGCGATAAAATATCGCGCTGTAAAAATAACGCTCGTGTGTTCCCGCCACTTCCCGGGCCTTGCTTGTATAAAATACCTGGCCGAAAAGAAACTAATTTTTTACTCGCGCCTGCAAAATAATAATAATATATTTTATGGATTACGACCATTATATAGGTAATAAGTTGTTCGAAACCGACGAGAATATTGCCCATCGTCCGGCGTGTCTATTATCTTCGTACACGGTACACTCAATTTCCAAGTTTATAATTTCACAAGCGAATAAGTTAATAAAATATTATATTCGATTACTTTATTGTTACAGGGTCAAGAAACGGATAGACAATATGCCTAGCGATAATCACATTAGCCATTAAGTATATATTATGTATTATACTAAGTATACCTACATTTACAATTTAATCTAATAAAATATGTCGGTTAATGTCTGACCAGAGGCTAAACTAACATTTCAATTCAAGGTACCGGCTACAATGGTGTAAACACTAAGCTTTTTTGTTCGTGAGCCCGAATAGTTTAAATAGTTTCTAATACTTTAACAGCCGATGTAAATGGTATTTTTTTATGTTCATTCCAGTATATATAAGCTTATATAGTTGAGGTAACGAATTCCTACCTACATTTTTAAGTTATAACTAAGATCATCAAAAATCATTTAACAACAAAACAACTGTAATTAAAAGAATATACAGTTCAAGGTAATTCTTTACGCAAAAAGTAAAATACTTATAGTATTATTATAGTACCTATAGGTAATTTAGAAATTCGTTACCCAATCATATTGTACCGCCTTTGGAATCATAAAACATATTTATCAACAAATAATTATTGTTAGAACGTTAGAAGTGTCTATTAAAAAAAACTTGAAAAGTTGAATTCAATTTAAGTCTAGCAATATGGCGTGTATAAATACAATATTTTTTTACTTCGTTTACTTCTTTGAAAACAATATGATAATAAAATATCATATTCTCATTTTATGTACACATAGGCGATGAGTTCCTTTTAATGAAATTAAATGTTTAAAAAAACGTAAGGTAAAAGAAAGAATAGTAATTTATGGTTAAAAATTACAAGGTTTTAATTTGCTTAGCACTAATCCATTTTGACAGGAATAAATGTTCCTTGAGACTTTCATTTAATTAAAAATTAAGACAATTTAAATGTTTCTTTTTGTATTGTATAGTTTATACGGATATATATGTTTAAGTTGAATAAAACTTGAAAAACTCTCCTGTTGGAAATCCAATTTATTAACCCCCTCCTGTATCCATTCTGAGCCCGTATTGACGTTTTCTTCGTTTCCCATTTTCTACCGAAAACAATCTTTTCTACGTCTTCCGAGTGTCTTTTATGCGTATATACCATCGTAAAGTGTCCATATTACATTTTTCCCCTTTTCTCTCCGTCCTTCACTCTTGCCATATATATATATATATACCATATCTTAGACATAAAACGATAAAACGGGGGTCGATTGCGAAACTGGGTCTGTAGGCATTTCACCCTTTTCCGGGAGATTAAAGTTTAATGAGCTGCATGAGCCTAAACAATTTGTCAAAATAGCCAGAGACCGAGGCATATCTGATACTTCCGACTTCCATTATATTTATTACTACGCTATGGGCTGCTGTAATTGCTGTTTCGACTATATATATTATATGTATAGAAGTTACCTGTTATACCGTTAGAAATTATTCATCAGCATAAACTATAAACGTTTGTCGTTAGGACGATGACGATTTACAAGGTTTGTCAAATCAACGAACCGCGTTGAAAATTATTCAAGTGGCTTTTAGGTTTCCATTATTGTACAATAACGTGTAGAATACACATAAATACTTAATAGTTTATTGATACAATATCATGTCAATATATAATATAATAAATTGTGTCTGTCGGATTGTCGTGCCGTTCGATGTTATGATCACCTACCCACACGATTGACAATTGTTGATTTTATAAAAATAATATTGACAATTTTTTTATGGCCTTGACCTCTATGGAGTACCTATATAATATACCTCCTACAGTCCTACCTATCCATTGTATTTGATCATACGCATTGTTTCGCCGACACTAAATGAAATAAATCCTTTAGTCTTTACTATGATTTTGAACACGTATTATAATACCTATATCTATATAAGATAATATTTCAAATATAATAGTATTCAGTATCAAGTGTTGGTCAAATGTATTTACAAGGTGTTAACCATAAACCGCATAAGAATCAATTTAAGTTCATATCAAATATGATCAAACAATGTAGGTAGGTGTTCATCTATCATAAATTAATATCAATATTATATACCTAGCAACATTTAGTTTTAAATTCAAATTTATAATATTATACGGTGAGGAAAAAAGTATAAAAATGTCAGTGCTTTACGTGAGGCTTTACCTTTCTTAGTCACTTTAGGACTAATACATATTTTATTTTTCTAGGTATCTATAATGTATTAAAACGAAAACTATCCATAAATGTTGTCATTAATGTGGGCTACCTTCCAAAATGCGCTCTACCGCAATGTGAGGTCTATCGGTCATTCGGATGGATGGTCTGGAATTATGGATACAACAGATTTTCACAATATCGATATACACATAATGTAGTGAATCATAATGAGAACTTGGTCGATACTTTGAAAAATGCTCATACAAAACAGTATCAAGAGTCCGTACTCTGTCTTTGTGGCGTATACCTACTTTATGGTTAATAATTGTTAAGAATATGTGTGCCACATGTGCAGAATTGCTTCCTAGGTAATTAATGAAAACCGTGTATAGTTTAAGTACCTATACCATTTTTACTTAATTGTTATTACAATCTACAGGTTTAGTTAACTTAACAATTAGGTAACCTAATTGAAACACGGAATAGAAATAATATTAACAAACTAAACATTTTTGATTGATTTTTTAAGCAGTATTTAGTTTGAATAAATCGTAATTTTTATTTAATTTCATAAATTATATTTTTAAGAACAATTATAATTATTTGCAATTGTATAATATGTTAGTATACTTAACAATTTATTTTAATCATATTCCAATTTTGGGGTTTATTGTATAGATTATATAGAGCATAGGTATAAGGTATACCTCCGTAGTCTCGATTTTAAAATAGAGCGCATATTGGAAGATAGTCCACTAACTATATTATATAACAATACTTTATTTTATATGAATGAAAACTTACCTAAAACGAGTCAAATCTGTACGAAGAGTCTATTTACTTATGAAATATATAGGTAGGTACCTTTATATAACGTCACGCCAAAATCATACATTTAGATTATTATTGATCTACATCTCAAGTATAAAACAAATTCAACTTAATTTTGATTAAAGGATCGTGTTTTTGAGTTTGATATACTGGAAGCCATAACCTGTTAACCCTAGGTGCATTTATCATGTTTCCTTTATGTACGCAAGACGCACTCCGCAGATGCAATATCCTGTAAAAGTATCCCTACATTGTTGTTGATAAATTCGATATCATTTCCTCTACAGTAAGACGATACTCATATATATATACCAAAGACACAATAGTAGGCCGAGGACGCCTAACATGTTGTAAACTGTAATATAAGCCTACCTAATGTTCTACTAAATATCCCGTGTAAAGTTAAAAATTATGCATTTCATTTAATACTGAATAATATTATTAATTAAACCGCTCATAGTTTATGAAAAGTAAATTAATTAAAACCGTTATACTGATATGAAAATATATACCTATTTCATTGTATTATTCCAGAATGGTATTGATTATTATTGTTAGGTACACCAACAAATGTTCTAATTGTATTGTTATTTGTTATATTATTACCTACTGTAAATTACCAAGTAAAAAAATGAAAATAGTTTATATAATAATATTAAACTGAAGAGTAATGGCCCTCTGTATATTGTCACCGAACTACCGAAGATAAGTTTAGACCGAATAATAAAGAAATACATAAAACAATAATTTAGTTTTTACACTTTTCCTCACGTTATTATACTTATTTGTGGTCCGTATAAAAGAGGTCATAATAGATGTTATTCGGTTTTGGATATTCAATATGACGTGGGGATTTATATAATTTATTATTTGAATACGTTCGTGGTGTGAAAATGTACGTGGGTTGATGCGTTTAGGCCCATTGTAATGTTTCATAAGCACAACCGTAGGTACCATGAATATAAAAAATAATAGTAATATTCCTTTTTTAAAATCTGAATAAATATTTTGAAACAAGATTTTTATAGTTTTATTTTATCCGTGTAATTTATACTTTCCTCTTTGGACATCGAATATAGAATTATTTAAACATTATGCTATTCTATATCACTTTTATTAATATATTTAAAAAAAAAAAAAAATTCTATATTGAATCATTTTTAATAGCGGACAAATCAATATTACATTTTTATGATAAAAAAAATGATTATTTACAATATTCTACATTCTAATTTTAAGCTGTTAAAATTTAAAAGTATTAAAACCGTATACTATCTCCGAAGAACATCCAATCATATAAACACAGTTTTGTTTGAAAAATGTTTCTGTTGATAAGCGTAGGTATACAGTTTTAAAGAAAACTCTTAACTTTGGGTTTGCATACATACACTTATGTGCTATATATTTTTTCATAATGCACTTGTCAACACTTTTTGTAAATATTTCCCCTGTTTAATTTCAAACAAGAATATTTTATCAACGTATTTAAATGTGAAGTTGTAAGTGCTCGTGGAATGTAGTGTTCTGTAAATATAAAACAAATATTTACAATAAGTTGTATTCATAAACAAAAGAGTTTACACACTTTAAAGTCTTAAAATCAATTGAAATAATCGCTCAATATCAATTTTAAATTTAATTACAATTTTAAACAAATAATTGTAATTAGAACATGGTGTTTTTTCGAATACCATATATATTTATATATCTTATGTATTATAATTATTATAATTTATAATATCTAAATGTTTAATCCTACATTCTTACATTTCACTAAATATATTTAATTATGGTTTTAATATTTCACATTTAGAATAATTATTTAAGGTATATTGAGAACAATGTCAAATATTTAAAATAATTAATTCACGAAAAACTACTTTTCTCTCCCCTTAAAATCTGATACGCACATTGACATATATAATATTATGTATAAAGTACAATGTCGTTTACATTTTTGCGAGTTGTGAAGTTAAAATTTAATGGCTTTATTAAATACTAATATATATGTTACGAAATTACTACCTGCTGACAATTTTTTTAAAATCTTGTTAATTATTGTTGTCAGACGTGATCTGCATAATAATTATATAGGTATAAATAGTATTGAATAAAAAATAAAAGTACCTATAATATTATTATTTTTGATTTAAATGGTAAAATAAAAATTATTGTTAAAGTGGTAACTATATGGCAAGTAATTCCAGAACAATATTTGTAACAGTATTTTGTACAATATTATAATTTTTATCATAAGTATCATATATCATAATAATATAATATGTGATGGTTGTGGTAATATGTATTTTCACAACAATAATTGTCTAGATCTGACTTTGTTAACATCAAGAAATCAGAAACATATAAAAACCACGATAACGATTGTATATTATACAATTTTTGGGCACCACCACCCGTGTGGGGTTAACACGTCTTGTAGTATATACCTACATAAATATATTATTATAATAATGATAAATCTTTACGTTTGTACCGAACATAACGTACACACAATAAAGGTAGCAGGTACACAACAATATACACTCGGTATGTACCTACAACCTACGTTTTTACTATATAACAATATAATATGTTTTAGTACTTGGTATATAATATATAAGTGTGCTGTGTGCACTGTAGTGGCGTCATTATATTATAATGTTGTGGGATGCGAGGGTGTGCGTTTGTATCCCGCGTCATGTATATTTTTTTAATACCCGTATAAATTATGTAGAAATACATATGGTCGTTTTGCGCACAAAGTGATCGGTTTTGACACATTTTGGTATTGATTAATTTAGAGCCGAGTATGTATAGGTAGTGGATTGGTACTACGTATATAAAAGAACCAGCTAATGCACCAAACAATGTATATAATATCGGCCAGCAATTTAGTCATATTTTTTTTATAAAACATTATATGTATACTTATTTCAAATATTTAAACCTGCATAATTTCAATTTGAGTACCTGCAGTTTTCCGATAATAACCGTTTAAAAAAAAAAAAAAAAACTGTATGCCTTTTTACATGAGCATGAAACTAATAATAAAAAATAAAAAAATGTATAGCCAACGTCACAAACACTAAAATGTGTAATAAAAAATCTTAAAAAATGCACTAAAATTTAATATTGTATATTAGTTTATTTCATGCAGTCAACGTTGTTGTGAAACGAATAACGTGCGGCCCACACCAGGACGGTATAGACCCGAAAAAATATTATACAATCACTGCAAGACCTAATAGTCCCGGCGGGCTATCTTCTTATTGCGCATGTGCAATGCAGTGCTGCATTTAGACCCATATACTTCAATTTCATGGTAACTAGTAAAAAATAATGATTGAAAGTCCTGAATTTCACTTATTTCAATTGCTCTTTTTTTTTAAATACTCATAATAGTTATTAAAATACGACGTAGTTTTATATAAAAAAAAAAAAAAACTATATTCTAACGTAAAACAATTTTTAATAATTCACAATAAATACAAGGGTATTTCGGTCAGAAAATTTGCAATCGTCTCAACAATTTACAACCACCTCCTAAATTCGCGGCCCCCTAAATGCGGCGCCACGTATATGTGTACGGTATTAGAAATCATAAAATATGATAATAATAATATGTTATTATCGTCGTTGTGCAATAAATCGGCACAATATTTCACTCGGCCGAATGCAACGACGTGGAACGAAGTGCACGCGAAACCAAGTGCGCACGTGTGCCCCCGACGTACGTAATACAAGCGAATAACGTATATACGGCACTGCTGCAGATTTCGGACATCGCATCTCGTTTCTTGTACGACGCGCGTGCACATATATATTATTATACAACACGTAAACGACTAACGAGAACTGCTCGTGACTCACGCGGGAGTGTCGTACGCTGTATAATGGGGACGCGGTGACCGCCGCCGACGCCACCCACCGCCGCGTGTTATGTAAACGCACGCGGACCGAACACGCGCTGCGGCGCATTCTTCGTACGTGTTCCCGCAGACACGCACGAAACCGGCGGCGGCGATAGGTGTTCGCGGCAAAAGACGCGGGACGGACGGACAAAAAGGCGCGTGCGTTTTTCATCTCGTCACCGTTGGCAACGGGACGGCGGCGGCGGCGGCGGCAGATGAGTCATAATATATTACGCCACGAGCTTTCCCGGCTACCGGATTCCGCCGCCGCCGCGGGGCTT
Organism: Neotoxoptera formosana; assembly: GCA_022818045.1. NCBI lineage: Eukaryota > Metazoa > Arthropoda > Insecta > Hemiptera > Aphididae > Neotoxoptera > Neotoxoptera formosana. Next base: position 14,568,200 of record CM040634.1, read on the forward strand.
CTCCCGCGGGAAGAGGGGAAAACGCGCGGAACGTTAACCTAATTGCGGGCCCTTTTTCCAAGCACGCCCGCTCGCGCACCCATCCGACCCACCCCGTCCCGCGCTCTGGATATTATTCTATATATTCCGTGTATTATTATATGTCATTCCCGTTTTCCGGCACTCGTGGAGGCGGCGGCGGGGTCGTGTCACTCGCGGCGCGGGCCGGAGCCAATTTGCGTGTTCGCCGTGGCGCCTCCCGCACCGCCGCCGCCGCCGCCTCTGTCGCGCACAAGTAGAGCACGGTAACTACCCGGCTGCAACGGTCACCGGAATACCGGATGCATGTATTGTGTGTGCCCCACTGGTGTAGACGTCGTCTACGATACAATATGGGTAGGTATGATATAAAACTATATATAGGTAATATATAGGACGTCAGGACGTAGCAGAAATACCCGACTGATGAAAAATGAAAAATCGATAGGTAGGTTAACGTATGAAAATAATTTAACATTTACTCATGTTTAAAAATTCTCAAAAAGAATATTTTGAAAATAGGTATCTATTATGTTTTGCACAAGTTTTCTCAAAAAAAAAAATTGTAGAAAATAAACTACTTGACTTAAATAGACATATTTATCAAAACAACTAATTCAATTTACAAATTAGCTATTTTGAAATTTTTGTGTTCAGTATAAAAAAATAAAAAATTATACACTTTACTTATAGCGCAAGCGTCTACACGATGTAAATTATATGTATATAGAATAAACATTTTAAAATATTGATTAGAACAAAAGTTACTTCATTTGTCAGGTGATTCTGTTACACCTTATTGCTTACTTATACGGAGTGATCCATTTTACGCAAGACACTCATTATTCGACGAAAGCTCTAACGTTTTTGAAAATATTTTTATTATATAATTATTACTGTCGGAACTGAACAACATTTTTAGAAAAAATGTATGTTTTTACTACTTATTATATTAAGTTTTTTTACTGTTATAATGACAATACATAGTTACATTTTTAATTTCATATTCCGAAGCAACATTATATTATTCGGAGTATTTCGATCTATAAAAATCAAATTTCGGTAAAATCGTTTATTAGTTATTTAGTTAAAGGAATTTAAAGTTTAAATTAGCAGAGTATAGTATATAGTATATACTAACATTTTGTGGGATACCTCTGTTATACCACTCCGCTCATCGAAACGTTAAATAATTATAACTCATAATCTTCAAAAATTTGGTAAATTTATGTTATATCGAGGTAATCAATAAAACATACTTCATAAAAATAAGGAACTAAAAATGCATGTTGTCCTTAAAAAAAGTTAAAAAAATTAAAATTAATAACAAAAAAATGATAAAAAATTTTTTTTTGTTTTTTAATGACTTAAAATGTTGTAAACAAATATTTTCAAAAACGTTAGGTAATTATAGTTTTTTTAAAATAATAAGTGTCTTATGTAAAACGGATCACCCGGTATATATATATTTATATAATATAAGTACGCGCTTACATATTATTAGGTATATGATGTACAAAGCTTTATGTCGCCGCCACTGCCGGAAGTGTAATCGGAAGTGTGGAAATTCAAACGAATGGTCTGGTGGGGAAGGGTTAATCTGATATTCCGTTACCGTTCACGACTCGTCCAGAAGCGGCGAAAAACGTATTTATTCGTTTCACGAGATTTTACGTCTTTGTCAACATTATAATATAGGTAGGGTACCTATATCATACATTCATACAGTGATATAACGAAATAATTATTATCGCCCATCAATCGTAATTCGGTTTCTTAACACTTTAAACGCAAACATAGCATGATAGGCGCGGTATGTTGCAGAAATATTTATATTTTATATATAAAATATGTATAATCGGTTGAGTGATTAAATCTCAAGAAATGAGGTGAAACCATAAATTGAATGTAAATTATGAAGTTATTGGTCCAGACCGGTTTATAATTTTTATAAATAAAGTCGATGTTTTATTAAAAGTGTAGTAAACTATAAAGTATAATATATAATCGAAACAACTCTTCCTGTAAAAACATATTCATTCTAGAAATGTAACCTCTACTTTGAAGTCTGATTTTCCAAATCAAATTTATAAAATTTGTTCAATTTATCCATATTTTTTTATGGAATTATAAATTATAACATTTTAGTTTATCAGCAAGATTCAATTTCAATAATTTTCATTTTTCTGTAATGTCCATTGTCCACGCAGTATTTAATGAAAACTTTTAATTAAATATAGTATTTCTGCAATTTGTGTAATGACCTATAATATTATATTAAACTACTAGGTACTATATTTGTTCTTGAATTATAGTACATAATAATATTGAGTACGCTTAATATATGTTGATAAATGATAATGTACCTAAGAAATACTTTACAACCTAGAGTATCAATCAGTCTTCCAGATAACACATTTACACTGGTAAAGCTGTTAGCTGTTTTCTGCTACTAACTGTAAACAATAAATTTGTCAAATATAACACTTCTATTTAATAATCAATTTAGACATGCAATCTTATTGTCTAGTGTTATATAGTATTCACGCGTGTTAAAATATATCTTTCTTATTAACATTTTTACGGCATACTTTTTTTTTTTACAATATTTTTAATAACAAAATAACGAGAAGTTTTAATTTATAACTTACGCATAAATATACTAATAATGGCATCTAGTTTGATGTTTCGATCAGAATAATAATCAGAATAGTGAATAGATACTGAATACCTATTGAGAGATAATATAATATTATTATTATTATTATTATTATTATGTCGTCTTATTGATAATTGATTCTACAGGTGGATAAGCTAAATAATAAATATTATGTCCCATGACCTTGACTTCTATCTTGCGTGAATTACTTTTTATTATATTATAATTTCATATTTCTTAATTAAAAAGTGCCTATTCTTATAATATTTCAACTATAATTTATCATTAAAATTCAAGCATACTGTTGAATGTAAAATCAAATAAATTATAATATGTGTTAAATAGAGTACCTACCTATTAGAAAATTAATATTGTTAAATAAAAACACCAATAAAACATATTTGAAATTTTCAATATCCGAATCTCGATTTTGAAAATGTTGTAGATAACACATTTACGAACATAATCTAATACTTTATTAAATTAATAACCACCAATTTTTTAATAGTCTGCATTTACTTCTGTACTTTGAATGTAAATGTTTTTATTGGTTTCGAATTAAAATTACTTCACATATTTTTTTTGGAAATACTGTCATAAATTAATATTTGAAATGGAATAAATGGAAATAATAATTATTTTAATGACATAAACAAAACTATGATTAATAAATTGAATATGTTAGATAAAATATAAGTTTTCCAGAGCTTCATATTTGTGTATTGAGTAATGTCTATGATAATAATAACTAATAAGATACCATATTAATAAGTTATTAAGTACCTAGTTACATAAACAATTCTAAAAATGTGTAGAATTAATTTAATCAAGTACTTTTTAATTTGTATAATAATATTTTCTATTGAAAGGATTAACCAAAATATTAGAACGTATGAAAAATATAAAATAAAACTGTTATTTTTCTATTAAAAACAAATAGGATTACAAAATATTAAAAATATGTGTAAATAATTATGTACATAAAATTATCTTAAAGTAGGTAAGTATCATGTGTGTATACTGTAGTACCTATTATAAATATTATAATATATTATAGTTCATCAGATAAAATATATTTTAACTGTATTAAATACAAAAATTATGGCTGTTGTAACTTGTAAACATTATAAGTTACAACCAATAGGCAATAACTATCAAATGTTCTACACACGAGTACATTTTGTATATATTATATATTTTTATATTATGTTGTATATAATGAGTAAACAAACGCAAGGGTAGAAAGATAGAGTAAGTTTATATACACACACTTAAGTGATAGCCAGTAATGAATGTGTTAGATGAAATTTTCCTGGATCCCGGGGGAATACGTATAATAATATGTATGCGTCTAATTTGAGATGGAAGATGCCAGAGACGGGCGCTTTAAAGGGTTACTGGCCCCTGTGTGCACTAAAAATAAATACACCATAGAAAAAAAAGTTTGCCTGCCGACACAGGAAGTTTCATTGCACAGAATGATATACGCGCATATATGTACATGAACGTTTTTATACTAGTTTACTCGTGTGTCTGACAGGTGCATCGAAAACATTTATGAAATTCAAACGTAAATATTGCATACAAACTATTGTTTCAAATGTGTATATGAAGAATATGTGTATATTGAAAAATTTTATTGGTCTAAATGTATACGTAGTCTTGTATTCTTAAAATGTTTTTAACAAACCGACGGAATACCTAAATATTTTTCTTTCGTCCTTACTGCGGCAAACAATAGCAACTGGTTAAGTTTGGGGTTCATAAGTAATTAAACAAAAATCCACTTATCGTCCTCAGTCCTATTGTTGTTCTATATATATATACAGTATGCACACACGTGCGTCTTGCGTGCACGTGTATACGAGCGTGGTGGCGAGGTGATGATATCTTGCTCACCCTTCAACATTTTATGTGAACGTTTAAAAACCATTATATACCGAGCACAAACTCTAGATTTGTTTACCCAATATATATATTTTTTAAGTAAATCTATAGTCTTATCTAATCGTGAGATGGTTAAAATCAAACCGTCAGATGAGCTTATTATTGTTTCACACGGGGCTTATTTAAATACTTATGTATTTTTCCAAATACACAGGCAACTAATACAGGTATTTTGGATATTTTACGTCTGTTCGAAATTTATATATTAATAAATTATTACTAATAAAATATTTAATAGGTATATCATACATATACTGTTATTTTGTTGTCAATGTATATTTAGTGCTGAGTATAATATGCGTATGATATATAATATATATATATGTATTATGTATACTGTATAGTGTATTTACTAAGTTTTTTTTTCAAAGGGTGGATATATCAATCTTAATGATAAATCTGGAGACTGGATTTAGCTATAAAGGGTTCGAGCAATGAGTGTTCAGTGCGGCGTGCTTAATATAGACTGACGTGGAGCGTATGCGAGTAAATTGCAAGACTGTCCATAAAGAGATAATTAAAACTTGTCACCCGCTACAGAGTATTCTACTTTAATGCTTCCAAAACATAATCATGGTTTAGAATTTTGTCTTTAAATGTTTATAATTTTGTTAGAAATTAAAATAAACGTTCAAATTATTATATTTTTACTCCAGCGCATGTTAATTGTTGGACTCGTTAGTTACTTATACTTCACAGTTAACTCACACACGCACATATAAATATATATTTAATTGTGATTTACAAATTGTTCAGATGTATAAGTTGATTGAACTTAAGTTGAAATCAGCACTTTAGTACTATGGATTAGTAACACACGAAAAATGTTAATAACTTTGATGTATGTAGATTATCCAGGGAGTTTCGTCATATTATGCTATTTAGACCTTAAAGATTTACGAATTTGTAGGCGTGAAACAATGGATAAAACATATTATCGAGTGTGTCATCGGCGGGTGTGGACGTTTTAATAACCATAATATAAACAACAAAAAACTGAAAGAGGGAGTGAGAACCCGAAATAGTGCAACTAAAACGAATATTATTATACTTCACAGACACCCTTGTAATTATCGTCACCCCTGTTGTTGAAATAGGAAGTGCTCTTAGCACCTCCATGTTAAAAAGTTATGATATGGTATTTGAATATCTAACTATACAAACAAAATAGGGGGGTGTTTATTTGAATATCCACAGGAAATAGAATCAATAGTTATTTCGTTCCTTACTGAAAATTTTAGATTTGAAAAGATTGAGTACAAAAATGGGCGATTTTCTTATATAAATGTACCCGGATTTCAATAAACAATAATATAATTTTAAATTGAAAAACTCAATAATAATAATATTTTTTTGTATAAAATCATATAGGTACTTGAAATTATGATCAAAATCAGTACATTAAAAAATGTAATACTCGGAAATAAATATAATTATAATAAACTAATAACTAATATTTTATACGTGTTAACCAAAATTAAAACTACATTATCTTTTTGCAACACATATACCTATTGTAAACACAAGATCTTCATTATTACGAATCCAAAATAATAATACTTTGTTAATTAATCATAGTTTATAACTAATATAATATTAAGTACATTTAAAAACCAAATTGTAAATTATATTTTCATTTCAGTATATTATTATAGCATGACAGTAATCACGGTGTAGTGTTATAAGATACTTTATAGTTAAACTCATAAATTGTAACGTTATGCGTGGACGTTTGGCTTGATATTTAAAATGAATAGTATGTTATCTAGTCATAAAATGTATTACTACTTATAAGTACTAATAGTATACTAGTAGTAGTACTAGTAGTATTATACCTATGTAATTTTGTTATAAAAAATAGAAATTTCAACAAATTACTATATTTTTAGTTTATTAGATGTGTTTATTTATACAAAATTCGTTTCTTAAATAATGTTTTGAATTTATATATTTACTGGTTGTATTTTATGTTATGAATATAGAAGGCACAATATATTTATATACCATATTCAACAGTCGATAAATATAGTATTGTTTTCTAAATATTTCATAACTTTAAAAAACGCATTAATTATAATTTTTTTAATCCGGGGTAAAGTTTTAAAATAATGTATGTGTAATTAATGACTAACTATAAATTTATTATAAATTTAAGAAAATTAAGATAATATTTACTAGACTTATCATGTATCTAAAACGTTGTGAATATTTTAGAATTTGTAAAAACTTTAAGATTAATAATAAATAGGTAAGTACCTACAATCTACATGACTGAAAGTAAAAAAAACTACCTAATTAAAAAAAAAAATTAAAAAAAAAAACAATTCTATACAGAATAAAGGTACACTATCATCAACTATTTAAAACGTTGTCGTACGGATAGTTGCCGAGCTAAATTATTGTTAGATGGTACCTCGTATCTTCATACCAAAATTTCGATGAAAAAACTCGTTCCTATTTAGTATATATATATATATATATAAGTATAGAGTATGTAATATAGGTTCTCTACTATATTTTGTATACTAGGCAATAATATGAAGACACCGTCGACCGTCACGTTTTATAACTGTATGTACTGCACGAATGTAATTATTTTGTACGCCCGTTAGAAAATGTAGATCCGTCTAATAAATCTGTTTCGACTTTTTTAACCGCCTCGTCGGTCGCGATATGAAATGTCGTGTACCTATATATATATTATATTATATTATATTATTTTTTCTTTACCTCGATCCGTATCCAAATTCTCGGCCGGAACGCACGTCATGCCGACGGTGATGCACACCAGCCCATGTTATTTTATATTATTGCGATGAGTACGATTATAGTGTCGAATATCGTGACCGCGCGTATAGGTACCGCGACAGAAGTTCGGTTACGATACGCACGCCACACACTGCACTGGACGACGGACACCGGTAAGAGACGCGGCAAAGGAGCCGGCGCGCGCGGGACTGCACCGTACTATAGGCATTCACGTCTCGGTCGGCGCGTCACGTCGACATTTCGCCCACCCCCGAGCGCCGCCGTCGCCGACGCCGAACGACGCTACACACACACACACACACGCGCGCGCGCCATACACACGTACACACACACACCTGCACTGCCCAAGTCGAAATTATAATAATTCCTCTCTTTTCAGACTCTATAAAAAAAATTGTATATGTATACCTATAATATGACGTCATGATATATTCATTAATAATAAATAATAATAACAATATAATATATATGATTAGGAGGGCTCGGATGTCATTGCGCTTATAAATACGTATATATATATAGGTTACGATTGATCGAGCTTTAAACCCTTCTCGTTAAAGCTGCTGCAGCTATCTCCTATAATATAGTATATATAGCAACGGAAACGATGCACTTGTATTATTTTCAAAAGTTAGTTTTGTTACGCGATGCTCATTTTATTTAACATAATATACGTTTCATATTATGTAGTTTTGAGTCAGTACATGAGAATAGTTTTTATTTTACGTTTTTTGACAACGTTCGATTTTAAAGTAATTTTTTTTTAATTATTTCACAGCATTTTAAGGTTTTAAGGACATTTAACTTTACAATTTGGGTTTTTTGAAATATAATTTTAAAGTTTTTACTTTGGAACGTGTGAACATGGTTTTTAAAAACTTTTTACCTAATCAAATATTGTAAATTGAAATTTTTAAAAATGATCCGTACTACGTAAAAATATAGGACACAATTGGTGATGGAAAATTAAATGAGAATAATTAGGTACTTAATAATTAATTATTTTTTCAGATTATAAGCATGTGTAAAAGACAAGACTTTCAATTGTGTAATCCTACTAAACTTTTTTTTTTTAAATTAAATAAACAATATTTTTTGATTCAAAATTCGTTTAAAATTTAAAATTTAAGTACATCATTTTGAATTTTTAGGGGATAAAATAATTGTTTTAATTATTTATTGGGTTTTTTTTTAGAGAATTTTTCCCAGTCCTAATTATAGCATTATCTAGTGACTGGCAGTAATTATTATTCTTTAAAATTTGTGCAACTGATATATTTTTACAAAAGGGAAGTGTCAATCGTCTATGTTTAGCTTCAAAATCTAAACGCAACTTCTGTCTACTATTGAAACTGTGTAACAAATATGACTGAAATTCGTCGTCGCTGAATGATATTAGTACATTTAACATTACACTAACGACGCACATACACACCACTGCTAGAGTCGACGTTAGAATAATATAATTTATTCCTCTCTTTTCAGACTCTATAATAATATATATATAATTATGACATCATGATGCAAATATTATTTATTAATAATAAATAATTGAAATATAATTAGGGATCGGATGTCATTGGCCATTGTCCATGTACGTATATAATATAGACATCTACTAAAGGGGCTAGATCGGGCTTAAAACTCTTTATTATTGCAACTATCTGTTAAAGTATAGTAACTGAAATCGCACTAATTTTTTATATGAGAATATTTAACTAAATGTGAACATAACATTATGGTCAAAATAGTAGTTTTTAATTCTATAATATGTTATCACACTAAATGAGTGCAATGTAAGTAGGTTAGGTAGTGGTAGGTACTAATAAAGTAATATGCATTATGGTCTGTGGTAATGTCGTACAGTCATAACAGATAAGATAAAGTTTTATCGTTACCAATTAGTGAATTGTAAATTATTATATCAGGCAATATGGGTAAACACTACAAGATACCTACAAATAGTACAAATGTAGACCACATATAAAACAAGTTAATGGATAAATGTTTATTCGAGTGTTTATTTAATACACTTTTTAGAAATTGTTTTTATAATATGAAATTAGAAGTTTATACAAAAATAGCATTGTCAAAGGTATAATTACATGTTTTTTACTCGTTAATTTAATTTTTGCATTTGGGGCCATCTATAGGCCACCCTCCCTATATTTACGCTACTGTGATGATGCTGTAATAACATTTTTCGGCTTACAATTTTTTATGGCCTGAGAAAAATTATGGGGCCTAGGGCTTTTATTCTGCTTTATCCAGCCCTCAAATATAATAATGGATCTGCAAAGAATGATCGGAAATGCGCACAACGCGACTATTTTACCAAGGAAATTTCACTGTATATAAAATAAAGTTTATTTTTTACATATAGCTCGTGAATTGATTTTTTTAAATGTTTTATTTTAGTGTAAATAGATTATTAATATGGTGTGTTGCGCAGCGACTTACCTCGGCACGTATAATCCACGGAAAACTAAGAGTGACCCGTCGGCGGACCGATTCGTCACGGATGATGACTACGACTCGCAAATACTCGATAACATAAGACTGTTGTCGTTTTGCTGGACTATCGTTGTCGCACTGCACACCAATATAAACTTACACGTAACGATGCAGGAAAATTATACGCTCTCGCGGACATCGACGCGAAAATGAGATTCGATCGAGGACAGGACTGCGGGCCGAGAACAAACGTCGAGCGACGGAGTTTGCTTAAAAAAGTCTGACAGATGGAAAATTATGTTTATTACCATTACGTGGATTCAAAGAATTTCATGGTAGGTATATTATAAATTCCACCGACGGACTCGTTCGCTGAAAATTGCCACCGAAGTCGATGTTGCAATTTTATTATTAGTCGGTTACTGTTTTCACTTTTCTGTACCCGCTCGATGACAATAATTACCTATGTGAATGAGTAAAAGGTAGGTATAATATTCCAATCTATAGTAAATTTGTACTGGGTTCACTATCACCTCCTCTAGAAATTTATCTACGGACGCCACTGAACTATACAGACGTTAGTGTTTCTTTACGGTTTACAGTAGTTGATCGACAATTTGTTTTTATTATGAAATTATAATATTTTGGTTTTATATAGTTATAATAGCCTTCTTATAGGGACACCGGACACGTGTTCTAAGATAAGAATATTAGATTATATAGATGAAGTAAGATTCTATTGTTATAAATTATAATATAAGCATAAAAAGCCTTACGAATCACCTCACAATAATTATATAGAGTTCTTATTGCAGACAGTTGTTGATGTTGATTGTTGATACTTCAAAAGAAATAAAAACAGAATGGCACGCCCACAATACTATCGTTTATTTACATTTTTATAGAGTTCTTTTCCATTAACGTTGCTAACGGAAAAAAACCTTTTATAGTAGGTAACAATAGTAATAATAATAATAAAAATAATTAGTAGGTAGGTATACCAAACATTTTAATTCGAAACTTCAAATTTTTAAAGTTATGCTAAACTTACTCGTGACGTATTTCATTCATCCTGAATAATTACAATTTTCATATTTGCTCTAATTGGAAAAAAAACAGTTCTAGCAAAAAAATATCGAGTTGCTATTACTTATATTATAATAGGCGCCTCAACCCTATAGGGTATAGAATACATAGATCATAATATTGTAAATCAATAATAATAATTTATGTATTTCACATGAAAGTAAGTTGGCCATACAACGTTAGCGCATGACTACTGTTGTTCATTTCGAACTTTTTTCGTCACAATGAATGTGGTCGTATGGGCAAATGTAATTATTTTGACCAAAAATGAATATTTCGTTTGAGTGACTATCATTTATACTGTTTAGGACGGTGAAATTATTTTTAACTACTTGAGCGATACTCCGATACCCTATAGACTTTGATGAGCATGTGATATTTTTTTTATTAATTTTTGACTGTACATTAATTAGTACATTGCTAAATTACAATGTAAATACTATACCAATATCTTATTTAAGTTAAAGTCCATTGTTAATTATGTATATTGTATGTGATTTTATTTTTTCAATTGAAACTGTATATTACTATAGTATCTAGTATATACGAGTAAATTAATTTACCTATTTTATACTACTTGTTTATATACTTATTCGCCCAAACGGTATATATGTATATTATACTATTCTTCTAAACAGACCCCAATTGACAATTTGGGTAATTCTCCCAAAAGGTCTTTGCCCTAACGAATATATTATAATTTCAAAACTTGAATTTGATATTCTTTTCTATTTATACTATTATTATTGTGGCTCGTTAAATAAATCAGATAGTGCCCCACTGTCTCGATGGGTTTTATAATTTATTGCCTATATTTAGTGGTGTAACTTGTCCTAAAATGTTTGGATGGGAGTGCAATACAATATGTTTGTTGGAGTGTATAAATGTATAATTATATTATAATTACATCGTGATTCGTGAGTGTAATATTATATCAGTCGCATTCTGCATAAACGTTGTAACTATTGTAACTGACAAAAGAAAAAATTTCAAGTAAATGCACATTTTTATTTATTAATTTTGGATAAATATTATGTGTGTTTAGAAAATAATTTTTTTAAATTTTTTGAGAGGGTCATAGCCATTCCAGCCTCCTTTAGTTGAGCTTATGTCCATATTATACTTATATCCAATGTTTGTTATAATATTTACTATCGGGTTTTAGTTAAAAGTTATAAATTATAATGTAGTCATAATATTAATAGAAATGATAAATTTTTAGATAAAAATCAAACATCCAAGTCACCTCCAAACTTAATACAACCGCAACTAAATTACAACAACTTTTGTATTAAAATAAAAGAATTAACTGGTTCCTCTGGATTCGATTGTAAAAGTTCTGAAGACTAGAAAAGACTTAAACTTCAAACTTACAGTGTTGATTTGTATGTTCTATAGTGATTAATTATCTCAAGAAAAATAACGTCTCATTTCATTCATATCAACTAAAAGAATTAAAAACCTTTCGTGCAGTAATCAGAAATTTACATCCTACTACTGATATATACTTTATCAAAGAAGAACTTTTAAACAACGGATTTTCCACTAGAAATATAATGTCTGTTTCTCATAAGTTAACGAAGGCTCCCCCTTCCAATTTTCTTTATCGACTTAGATGCAAATAAATAATGAGACACGAGTAATAATATAATATGTACTAGGAAACCACATGATTACACTGTGTAGTGTAGAGTGTCTACTATTACTAGGTATATTATGTCTATATGTAGGTACATATAATTATAAATATTACGACAGGGATGTACATAGGCGGAAATTTGGTGAAATTACTGGGGGGGCTGAGCATTATATTTCTCATTGCACCTATATAGACACTAATGTACTAGAGCCGCTCACAATTATTTATTTCAACAAGACAATTTACAAAGTTTTACATACTAAACAATTTAATCATAATACAGTACAAAAACAATAATTTTTCTTACTGTGAACATTTATTTCCAAACAGAAACAACCAATGCTGGTGTTATTACTTGTTAGTTATTATTAATATTATATAATATAATAATATAATAATATTAATATATATAAATTATATTATATAATATATTTTGTAATCCAGATTTTAAAAATGCATTTTTCAATTAGGTATACTAATTATTGTATATTTAGTCACATTAAAATTGTGATTCCCAGGGGCTGCTAAGACCTATACTTTAAACTTCAGGGGGGACTTAGTCCCCTCTAGCCCCCCCCCGATTTCCGCCTATGGGGATGTAACTAAAATAGCCTATAGGCATCTACCACGGTTAAAAATACACATCGTGGTAAGAATGGTTGGTCTGAACTTTGAACCACGGTTATGGCGATTACTCAATAAAATATATTAAAACAAAGAGATAAGTAATTTAATGAGATACAGTTTTTACACCCCTTGTCAGTAAAGTTGTCCCTGACACAATTTTTTTATTACTTTTCTATGACTGCATACTGAATGTATGACAATAACTTTTAACTATACTATTACAGTATTACCACAGTGAATATAAATAGACTGTGTTATTATTCTAAGATTTTAGACCGACTTGCCACGGTTAAAAAAATACTATATTTATATATTTTTTTAATTGTGCCTTATGAATCGTGCGCGTGTTCAACGTTTTGACCCATTCATAATATTATTATTTATTATCCAAGTGAGTTGACCGTACATCTCAAATCGTATATAGCAGTGCCATCTAGTTAGGAAAGAGTGCGACAGTGGTGGACAATTCTTTGCGCAAGCTTTGAAAAATTAAAAGTCAATCGCTGTTATCGTTTGGACGCGTCTATTTAATCTTTTTCCCATTGCCCTCTCGCAATTTGCCAGCGCCCAGTACTCAGCAGTCTGCACAGACATGTGGACATAACAAGTTATAGCCTACAGGACTGTATTATAGTTATAGTATGTCAGCATAACGCCATAACAAGACGTAACAAATGTTAAAATAATTTTGAAAATATATAGCTACCTACCTATTTTAAGTTTTAACTAACTATAGGTGGGACTTCGATGCACTTTGCACTGTTTTCTAAATCAACGCCGCCCACCCGATGCTTGTCTATTACATAGGTACATACGTTTCATGTATTTGTGAGTCTGAATAAAAAAGTTTTTATTTTGTATTTTTTGACAATTCTTCAGAGCTTTTTAGGGTTTTTAGGATATTTTTAGGGCTTTTTATTATTATTTAAGGATTTTTACTACTTAGAAAATTAACTTTGTAACGTGCTAATAAGGTTTTTAATTAATCGAATATTATCAATCGTATAATTTTTCGAACGGAACCGTACGATGTACTGATGTACAAATCGAGATTACGAGGGTCTACGGAAAATTAAATTAGAATAATAATTATTTTTTTACAGATTATAAGTTGAAATTGTGCATTTCTACTTTTTTTAAAAATTAAATACAAAATATAATTTGGTTTAAACCTCGTTTAAAATAAAAAAAATTAAGTGCTTTACTTTTAAATTTGTAGGCATATTTTTGGAGTTTTTAGGGCGTTACATTCTCAGTCCTAATTATAATATTGACTGGCAACTGGCAGTAAAAATTCATTTCAATTTCTGCAACTGATATATTTGTACAAAAGGTGTGTCAACCGTGTACGTACTACGTATGATGTCTAGCTTAAAAACATAAACTCAACTACTATAATATTTATTACAACTCTGAAGCAAATCTGACTGACTGTTACAAAAAATATAATTAATTATTATGTCTGGTAGGTATTCAATTATTTATTTCACCAATTCATTATTGTACATTTAAAAATGCGTAGATTTGAGAGACACGCGTCATGTTTTGAGCCTACGGAGCATAATAAATTATTCTGTGGTGGTCGATGGACTATGGAGCTGCTACCACTGTACCAGGCTACCTATTTCTTTTGTAGTACCTATGTGGCTATGTCTAAGCTGATATCAGCAACCGAGAAATGAAGATACCACACCTGTTATCAACGCTTAAGGATTATAATTGATAATGCAATGATCGTATTATCGTAATAATATACTCGTATCGTATACTCGTATTATGTTTAATACTTTAATGTTATGTTTTTTCATTTTTTATAATAAATAATAATACCATAGTTCAAGAACACATTCAGGTCTTAGAAATCAATTTAAATATTTTGTTTCACGTATAGATCAACACAATATCTTCCGAACAATGAGCCCCAATATCGAAGTTAAAAATTTAGTGGAGAAATCAAGGTGAGCAATTATTGTTTTGTATGATTTCTAGTTTTCAGTTTGTTTCGTTTAGTTTTTTACTCGTTTTTAATGGTTTATTATGACAAAATACATATTGAGAGCTGTGGTCACATTACCTATCTAAAGATTTGATGTATTTTGTCTAAAATTTGGTTTGTAATGTTGGAGGAATACAAATGCCACATATCATTATATCAATATGTTAATTATTTTAGTACAATGTAATAAACCATTATTATTAGTTAAAGATCATTAAATATTTTAGGTATTACACTTAAAAATAAGCTTTCTAGAAATGTTTACAATAAGCTAATAAACTGCAATGTATCTTTTGTAATGAATAATTAAAAAAATGTAATGGTTACCTATAATTTTTAGGTTTCCAAAGACTGTAAACGAAACACTAGGAATAATTGCATATTTTCCATTTGGAGTTATTCTAGTTGTTTTAAGAGTTTTTATTGCAGTACATGCAGTACTTTTAACTGTTATGTTGAGCAATTACCCCAACATTCGCAGGTAAATTACATTATAAATTTACTGTATATTATTATAATTGTTTACTAATGGTTAGGGTTTATGTTCATAGGCCACTTCTAAAGATTATAGCTGGTGTTCTCGGATTAATTGTCGTTGAAAAAGAAAATTCTTCATTAAAGAACAGCAGAGTGTTGGTTTCAAATTATTTGTCATTATTTGATCATATTGCGTTGCATTTGGCAACAGGAAGTTTTACTGTATGTACATAATTATCAATTATAAATTATCATGGTTTTTTAATTTTTATCTCAATATTTCAGCCCACAACTGTATTTAGTGCACCTGTGGCATTGTATTTTGGGCTGATATCTACATTGACTAATGACAGTCTGACAACGGAAAGCACTGTATTGAAACAATTTTTAGCTAATGATAATACAAAATCGTTGCTCTTATTTCCCGAAGGAGCTTCTACTAATGGAAAATGTGCTTTACTTAAGTAAATATTTAGTATAAAAGTTTATTTATTTAT
Organism: Neotoxoptera formosana; assembly: GCA_022818045.1. Taxonomy (NCBI): domain Eukaryota; kingdom Metazoa; phylum Arthropoda; class Insecta; order Hemiptera; family Aphididae; genus Neotoxoptera; species Neotoxoptera formosana. Next base: position 14,584,369 of record CM040634.1, read on the forward strand.
TTTTAGATACTTACTATAACAATATTGTCTTTGTTTATCAAAACACTAGGTTTTCCAATGTCCCGGCTTTAATAAGTGACAATATACAACCAGTAGTTTTAACAACTACTCGACCACCATTTGCCAATATTAATTTGTCAGTGCTCGGATCCAAAAATATTACAGAAATATTTTGGTTTTTTTTTGTTCCATTCACCAAATTTGAGTACAAGTAAGTAAACATTCAACTGTTAATGGTTTCTATGTAATTTAATATTCAAATTAAAAATATTTCATAAACAACGACAGACTTCTGGAAGTGATTCAAAGATCCGAAGATGAATCTAATAGAACTTTAATGTCAAGGGTGGAAATAGCCATTTCACAAGAACTCAACATATCTACTTCAAATATTACTAAGAATGATAAAGTATGATAGTAAACATCTTGAATTATTAATATAGAATAATATTATATTTTATAGACTATGATTAGTAGTAGCTACTAGCTATAATTTAATATTTATTTAATTAATTAAATTTTAATTTTAGGATGAATATAAAAAAAAATATTTTTTGGAGTTGGCAGAAAATGCTAGAAAGCATAATAAACGTCATGTAACTCTGGATAATTTTGAAGAGGATCCTGAAATATTGAGAATGGCTGCACAAGTTACTGATGTTCTTCCATATGTTCCTCAGAATGTCATTGTCGCCAACCTTAGTAAGCCAACTAATACATTTAGTATAATTTTATATTTTTATTTATAATAATAATGTAAAATAAATTGTCTTTCAAATTTATTACCGAGGCTTATGAGTGTGCATTTGTTCAATAAACTTAAAAGTTACAAATCATATTACATTTTAGGTATCATGTAAATTCACTTCAAGGTTGACAGGATTCAATATATTATGAAATGTTATTTTGCATGTATTGCGTATTTTAAGGTTTTTGTCATTATCATGATTTTTTTTTCATTTTAAGAGCATTAATTTTTTTTTAAATTATTGTCAACAGTTGATGTAAATTGGTATTAATAGTTTTAACGACCATCAAATTTTTTTGAAAATTTAAAATACTATATTTTAATAATAAAATCAATTCATAGATAGTTAAATGATAAATATAAGGTCAACGTGCAAGTCCAATAAAATAATTATAAGCAAACTCACAAACAAAAAAAGTATTCACTATTCATAAAAGTTTGAAATCAAAAATACTAGGATGACATTAACTTTTGTTTAAAAAAATAATTTTTTTTTCATATTTGTGTATTTTTATGATAATACAAGTTAATTGCATACATTTTTAAGTATATTTTAGAGCATGCACTTTTGAGCCCTGAGCATTACTTTATGACTCAAATGATTTATTACTAATGAGTCAATGACGTTACAATATCAATTAATGATATTTTTTATTTCATAGGGCGAACAAGATGTGTTGACATTACAATTACAAATATACTTGATGGCACTCTTAAGTTTACTCCATTGCCACAGGCTTCCAAAGAACCAAAGATGACGGTAAGCTATGTAATATTTTGTAAATTATAAATGTGTGATATTGAGAACTTTTTTATCAAATACTATTTAGTATTCCGTGATAATATAGCTAGAGTTGCTGCTTTTTGCTAAAATGTTGATTATGATTCAAAATCTTTGTATATATAATTCTACTGTACGTGTGTATGTCACTGAATTCCTCCTAAACGGCTGGACCGATTTGAATGAATTTTTTTGTATGCGTTTGGGTGACGCCCTGGATGGTTTGGATTCACAAGGTGGTGTGGAAAGGTGGTGATGTGAGGTGTGCTCACACAAGGATTTTGAGATTTACGATGGAAATATTTGTTTATAAATGGTTGTTATTGGTAACCATGGTTCCTATGTACTGTTTATTTATATTGTTGTCAATGGTTACATATTTATAAAGAGGAAAGATTTGATTGTTTGTTTGTATTGAATAGGCTCCGAAACTCCTGAACCGATTTAAATTAAATTTGGTACATTGATAGTTTAGACACTGAGAAAGGATATAGACTACTTTTTAATACTAAAAAGGGCTATAAAGGGTTGTAATAAGGGATGGTATGTATTTTGCCCTCAACGTAACACCATTATTAATTTTTTTAATGGGGAACAAAGTGCACTTGATCACCTAGTATATATATATTTTTTTTATTGAGGAATACACACATTTATTATGATTTTGGTAAATAAACAATAATTGATGATCATCAATTATTCAATTAAATTGTTTATATATTAACAACTACTTAGTCAAAGAGTTCAGAGTTCAGTCTTAACTCCCCACGCTTGTTTTTTCATAGGCACATTAATATAATTTTATAATACAATTTTTAGTTTTACTAAAGTTTAAAAAGGTCAGAGATATCATCAAGATTCATTATGTAAAAAATTATATAGAAATGATTATACTAAGAATTTATTAAAAAATTAACATGCGAGATGATTATAATTAAGTACAGGAAGCTGTTTATTTTATGTAGGATTACATCACTGGGCGCTTAGTCAATATTAAAGTTAATTAAGCAATTATTATGAAATTTACTTATGGATGAGTACATTATTGTAGCGTCAAGTTTTTTCTATTTTAGATTCTGAATGAAGCGATAAATGTATTGATTTTGCAATGATGTGTTTTTTTATGTCTATCATTAACTTTTTTTGCAATAAAAATGATTCAATTTTTTTCTTTAGGATCTTTTCTGGTAGGAAAGTATATCTAGTTGATACTTTAGGAGTTGAAAGTACAAAAAATTCATAGTAATTTTCAATAGTCGGGAAAAGAAAAAAAATTTTAATAAAAAACAGAGATTTTTACATAAAACTAATTTTTGACAAAACCAATTTTTTTTTTAGTGTACCTTACAAAAAAAAGTCATTGTAGATACACGAGACTTTCACCAAATGTTTGTAATAGCATTTTCTATACACCATTACATTTTCAATATATTTTGCTAAGAGTGAGAGTTAAAAAAAAAGTCTCTAATAGTTTTTTATAAGCATCTAATTTTAAAATTTCGTAAAAATCACGAAATGTTGCAGTTGTTTATGATTAGTAGATTTATAAAAAAATTTCTATTAAAATCTAAGATGTGACTCACTTGACCCCTACTGTACAGCAAAGCGGTACCCACTTGCCAACCTTTTTATTATTGATAAATTTTTTCTGTCAAAACAAAAAATTTAAAAATGTATACATGGTTTGTCATAAGTGATTAGTAATGTCATTTTAAAAAAAAGTTGAGTGTTAATTCACAATATTTTTTTATGAGCTTCTAAAGTTCGACATTTTACCAAAATCATGAAAATTAGCAAATTATTTTGAGTTAGAAATTCATAAAAAAAATTTTTTCATACCTTAGATTTGAAAATGTAATACAAGATTCCCCGTAAGTTTTCTACCTGTTTACAAAAAAATTTAACTGAAAGTCAAACTAATTTTTTATGAGCGTTTGAAATTATACATTGGATTTACCCGTAGGTAAACTAACAATTTTATTATTCTGCTGCAAGTCAAAAACAAATAACCATAGATACTTGACATTTTCACAAAATATTAATATTAAATTTTTCTGTACATGGTAAAATTTTAAGAATTTTTCCATAAATATCATTAAATATTGTTTGCTTGGTCAAAAAACTTGACATTTTAATACAAGATTTCTCATAAGTTGTTATTATGTTAGTTAAAAAATATTAAAAATTCATCGTCACAATTTTTTTTTTATAAAGTTTATATTTTTTTACTGAATCATTAAAATTTCGAAAATTTGCATTTATATAATTGTTCAATATTTATAGCCAAATGTTAGAACAAGGTTTCTTGTAAGTAGTTAATACTGTAACCAAAAAATTAAAAAAATATATAAACACAATTATTTTATAGGTATTTTAAGTTCAAATTTGGAAAAAATTAGATAGATTAAACAAAGAATAACGATTTTAGTTTTAAATTAAAAATATTATTTGTGAGTACTTGAAACATTTAAAGTATATTATTTTATTTTAAACACACTATGACTTTTTTTCTGCAAAAATGTATTAATTAATCTACTGTATTACTAATGTCTAAGTTAAAATGAATTACTTTAATAGCAATATTATTGTAAAATATACTTAATAATGTAGGCCTTCGTTCAGAATCGTTTTTCGTATACAATGATTTTATATCATTGAATTAAAAATTTAACACATCCATTACAATATTACAGTGACCCCCTGAATAACTTATGTACAACTGAGCGGTACCCACTTGTCCACCTTTTTAAAACCTATGATATGAATGTGTGTCTACAAATTAGATTTAATTTAAGAGAATATCAGCGCTATATTTATTCTATCTCTTATACTTACACGCAACATGGACAAAACTCATTGCGTTTAATTTTTTTGTTATGCTTTTTGAGTCATCATTATATAAAGTCACCTATATGACATATCGATTTTATTATTTGACTTTAACAATATTTTGAAAAACTGATATGTCAAAATCTCAAAAATATTGTTCTCCATAATTGTTGTTATATTAGTGATTAAACTAAATATTAAAAACATAAAAAAAACACATTTTTTTGTGAACAAGTTTTATCTGTTGCACATGGGCCAGAGAGAGAAAACAAAGTGTGCTGACATCTTCTAAACTAAAATTGTTGACTAATATTTGCTAAATTAACATTTGTTTCAAAATAAGTAAACAATCATTCAAAACCAGTTTTATTTTGATTGAAATTCTGTCCTTATTTGTTAAGTACTTTGAGTTATGTGGGTTATGAACAAATTAAGTTACTCTCTTATATTGTTTATAGTTTATGCTATAGGCACAACTTTGTATTGTTATGAATTTTGATCAATGATAAATTATTTAATTATTTAGTCCAAAAGAACAGAACCCAATAATTTTGGAGTGGGATCATTCATGGAGAGAAAAGCAAAATTAATTGATGAAGCCCGCCAACGGTACATTAATAAACACGGACTCCACTTGGTCCAGTGACTTATACCAGTGTGTAGGTGATGGCTAAAAGAGGACAACAGCGTACTTCATCATCATTGTAAACATTTCCCAAATTAAATTAATTTAAACGCTCTTTGATTACTCTAAAAAAAATTTTTTTTACGGAAATGGAGCAGGTACTTATTGGATGCTATAAAATGCGTTTATCCTTTGTACGAATGTTAATGTAACTCTTATTAAATAAATTACTACTATAGACAATATATTTGTATTGTATTATTACCTACTAACTTTTTGTTATACTTTTACTTCTCATGTGAAAACATTATTGTCATTCGATTGTATTTGTAACGCGTTCATGCATGATACATGTATAAATACTAAATAGAACACAATATACACAGATCAAGTAGTGTTGTTTTATTATATGTTTGTAAATCGGTTTATTATTATTATAGGTAATCATTTTTTTTTTTTTTTTATATAAATATACATTATTATATTTATCTAATAATATTATATTTATGGTTATAAGACTATTAACAACTTGTATTACGTTATTTTTTAATGATATACAATATACACGTTGATTCGAGCTTTAAAAAGTATTTCATTTTATCATATATTATATCTGAGATTACAGAGATAGTATTTTAAAGTCCGTAAAAATATTTCAGCAAGCCTTCAAAAAAGAAAATTGTCTGTGCCAAGGAATAGTAGTAACCGTAAGACAAGTGTTTGAAAGGTGTAAACTCGAGACATTATCGAAAACCATGTATGCATAATTAATATAATACTACACATGGGTGTAGGATCAATGGTGATCATAGGTGTACAATACACATACATTATGTGTATGATATATATATATAATATATCATATACATACACATAAACAGCATGTACTATGATACAATTTTTTTTATTGCTTTGAATACAAATGTTTAATAATAATAATAGTAATAAATTTTGATATAGTATTTAATCCCATATATTATCCCATACATTAACATGAGGTAATTATAATGAAAAACAAACAAAAATATTTATAATAATTTACATTATTATCGGAAGAATATAATGTTACAAGAGATAACTTAGCAAAAACGTCTTAGTTGTAAGTATTGATAACATTATTTACTATTTAGAAGAAACTGAAATTATTTTTTAAGGCACCTTATAATTAGACAACGCTAGAATGCACTGACCCGAGATTATTAACAGTAACAGAGTGGGTTATAGTTGTTTTAACCAAAAATGGGTTCAACATTGGTAATAAACCAACTATTATCAAAACAAAATGTGAGAATTAACAATTATTTATCACGATAACCGAATATTGTTGAAGTCATATCAATTCTATTTATTCTGTTATGTGTTTTTAAATTTTCCAAAATGCCAACCAATTTGGTAGATACATCATGATCCACTCAGTAAAATGTTTACTAATGCGTATTGTATCAAGTTGCAGAGACTTTGATGAGAACTGAGATTATTAGTGTACTACAAATAAGTCACTGCATAGCTAAGGTAGTAAAAAAAAAGATTATGTCGCAAAATATACAAACGGTTAAAAATTGTCGTCTAGATAAAGAAATAATACTTCATCGCTGTCACTAAAATTTAAAAAAAAAAAGAAAATAAGAAAGACAAAAATATATGGTTTTTATACAGTCTCTTACTTATTGAGCATACTTCTTTCGCGTACAAGTGGCAAACTTTGAATATAATTCATTACACTCGTAGGAAAAAAACTAAACTTATTTGGAGTACACTAGACCTTAAACAATCTTAATGAATATAATCGTTGACATATTCAATACGTCAAGTAACATATTTGGACATGAGAAGATATGTTGTCATTGTATGTCCTAGATACACAGTGGCATTAAATTGTTATGTTAGAACAAACAAAAAAAAAATGTACTATTCAAATCTTGAATAGTAGATCATTATAAATAAAAAAACGTTATATACATACAATAGTTAAGTCTACAATAGTATATTAAGTATTATAGTCTCGGTTGGTACCAAACAATTCGACCAGCTAAACAACCAGATACCAGCAAAGGATGGACAGGCGAGAATTTGGTACAGAGTACAATGTTAGCATGAGACACATTTGTACCGATCTCATGAAGTTTTACACCTGGCAGTTTTGGTTGCAAAGTAGACAATTCATCACAATTGGGCGAAAATGATAAGAGTCTTACTCCATGACTGAAGGGAGAGCATATTAAACGGCCATCACTAGAATAACATAGTTCTTTGATGTACCCTCTACCCACATTTGCCTCTTCAATAAAATGTGTGAGACGGTTAAAATTCCTGTGTATTTTATGATTAAGGGGCACCTGAAATCTATTCATACAATTTAGAACATAGTTGTTACGGCGTTGCCTATTATTAATAAACACAACGGCGTCTGGGCCAGCTTCTGCATCTACTACACTACGTCTACTTGGCCGATTGATGTCAATTCTAGGGGGGAGATAACCGCCCACTCTGATGTCAGGCACATGAGTATTTCTATTAAATAATACTGTGACTAATCGTTCTGTAGACCCATCATCTTCTGGTATTATTTCCTCAATTTCATCTTGCTCTGGCTCTTGCTCTTGATCTTGTAATCCAGTTGCACTGCGTACAATCCGTACACCAGAATATGAACCTAATATTCGCTCTCGTCCTTCTAAAATACAATTTTTAAATATTAATTATTAAGTTATACATAAAATTAATATTCAAGGTAGAATATTATTAAAATAATCTGTTGTCGCAGAATATTTATTATCCTAGTCAATATAATTTTATTATAATAACTATTCTATACATTTTGTTTTGATGTATCAATATTTAAATTTGAGATAAATAGTAAAATTGAAAGAATATCATACAATCTCCTACTTTTCTAAACTTTAAATACTTATCTATGTTTATATCATTTATTCAATTTAAAATGTAAGAAAAAATACACTGTATAGTGCAGGGGTCGCCAACCAGTCGATCTTTCTAGGAATATAGGTCGATCGTTATAAAAATTAATTTTACCATTATCGGTCGATCGCGTAATAAATAATCGGATATTATTTCGGAATTATTATTATTATCATGAAGAAACAATAAATAATTATTCTTTAGAGCTTAGATCTTTTTTTTTTTTGCTCATAAAACAAATATCTTCCTAAAGACCTGAATTCTCCTGGATGTCGATCACCTGGGACTAAAAATTTCAAATATAGCTCACTTGTTTGAAAAGGTTGGCAACCCCTGGTATAGTGTATCATAATTGTATAAAAGTAAAAAGTAAATTAACTTGAGTTAATATTTGTTATGAGCAGATAACAATTTAAAAATATAAAAAGTATAAAATGTTATAAAATCAATAGTATTCTGAAATAAATGTACTACTCTTGCACAAGCCAGCCTCCAAGTACACTCAGACCCATCCGCTGTAGGAGCTATTTATGAGTGGGGACAATGCTGTGCTAACTAACTTTGGCGCCCCAGGGTAATAGTATTTGCCATTTGGCACCCCTATTTGACATAAATATTTAAACCTTGAAAATCACTCATTGTGCTTTGGTGCCTTGCGTCCAAAAATATTATTTTCATTAAAATATAAATTTTTTTATTTATATAATATCTTAATTAGTTTTTTTCCATAAAATAATTTCATTTTTTTTTTATTATTTTGGGTTGAATATTTTTTTTTCATATTTAAGATTCTGAGAGATGAATTTATTAATTTTAGAATATGTTTTTAATTTTTGTGTTGAAATAATATTTTATACATGCCTGATAAATATCTTAAACTCCTTATGCGATTACCACTGTTGACATTCATCATTGCTTCCCATAAGTCAGCTTGACGGTTGCCTCTTGTTGGGCCTAACACAGAAAATGGTATCATACTACTAATACCAACACTTATGTCTCGAGGAATAACAACATGAGTGCGTCGGTGAAGTCTTCCTTCCCTAAACAAAACAAAAAAAAATTTTTAGATCACTTTCAAATCGTATATTTAATTGTTTATTACATTGGGTCATCAGCTAAGGAATGTTCCAATGTGTTTGCTTCTTCAGAACTCGTTTCTTCAGGTTCAATTCGTTGTTTAGGTAAGACAATGTCTTGTATATCATGTACACATGTCCATTCAGACTGTTCATCAGTGGTAACATTTCGACTTAATACATTCCAACCTTGTGGATGTACCTATTAAAATGTTTGTTGTTTAAATAATTTTGATAAATTTATAAGATTTAAGGTATTACCTGGATAGAAGATATTATTTCGGCCTCATCATTTCTAGGGAAATCAACAATGAATTCAACACGGTTTCGTTTACGAGTAAACATGTGAGTGTGAGCAGCTGCATTAGGAATGGTAGTTTTACTTAACTGCATCAAACGATACATATTTGGCTAGAAATAATATTTTAAGGAAATTATTATACAAAATTTAATAATATATGACAAATAGGTAATGGTTTTTGTGGAATTACTTATTCTTAAATTATTTTATAGAAAACAACTACATAAACCATAATGAAAAATAGGGTAATCTATATTATTAGAAGATAATTTTTTTCTGATCAAAGCAATTAATGTCATTCTTGTTGCTATAGTTACAAGTAATAGAAATTCATTTGGAAAGTTTTTATCTCATGAGTCATGATTACAACAAAGTTATTAAACCTAAGATATAATTTTGTTTAAATTTAGATTGCACGATTATATCAAATAAACAAACTTAAAATTATTAGATATTTTAAATATAAAAATTACTTTGAATCCTTGAATATCTGTACCAAGTGTCTCCAAGTCTAAATTGTTTATAAGTAATATGAAGCCACTTGTTGTGCAAATAATTAATTTGCTAGAGTCAGGAAGAAGTTTAATACGCATAAGTCCGTTAATATGACATACAGAATTATTGGGAACTCTTCCTTCTTCTGAGTAACTACATCAAGACAAATAACAATTTAGTTAAACTCAATTCATGTTTATTTTTATATTGCTGATTGCAAATAAAATATTTCTTACCTATTAATATCCCACGTGTAAATTTGTCCATCAAATCCACTGGAAACAAGTAAATTGTCTTTTGCTGAATATTCAATACTTTTTACCCAATTGCAATGTCCTCTCAAAATCCTAATGTTGTCTTTAAGATTTCGAACATCCCATAATGCTATTGTTGAGTCATCACTACAAGTTGCAAACATTCGAGAATCTAAAAACCTAGAATAAATAATTTTAATGACTATTATTAGAGAAACAAATTTAAAAGCTCTAAATTAAACATTAAAAAAAATTCTTTAAATTCAAAAATATTGTATTAGTTTTAGGTACTTAACTCTTTTTATTTTGCTTATAGATAAAACAAAAATAAGTGTTGGAGATAGTATAAATTTTAATTTCTAATTGTACATTATGTCATAAAACAAAATATATATTACTACCTAGTTGTCAAAAACTTAACTATTATACTATAGAGCATAATATGTTTATTCCTCAAGTCACAATGATATAATTTTCGATTAAAGTTTTATTTATTTCTTATTTATATTTACGTTCACAAATTTTTTTTAGAGTTGGAAAATTATGAATTAAGCCCCCCCCCCTCCATGATTTGTCTTTTGAGATGGCCCTTTTCACAACTAATTGATTACTTACTTTATACAATTAACACAATCATTATGTGCTTTTTTTATTGATGTTATATACTTTTGAGTTACAGGATCAAATAACATAATGCTCTTCTTTTCACATGCTGCTGCCAATATTTTCCTAGAAAACAAGGTAAATATTCATAAAATAATTTTAGTTTCTTTAAGGTTATCGAAGATTTTAATTCATATGATTTTTGTGATAAATTCTATGGAGTTGGGTACATTCAATTTAAATCAACTGAAGTATTTTTTTAAATATTGCTATGGCTAAAATTGATTTGTTCAAAGGTGAAGGTTGTTATTGGTATTATTACGTTGATGATATATATATAGATACATCTACTATATATAATTGACCATGATCGAAAAGGTTGTTATTTTTTTTTTAGAATATTTGAATCTTAGTAGTAGCATGTGTACGACAAAATAAAATATTTATTAATTCAAAATTTGAAAATTAAAGAAACAATTGAGACAGGAAGGACAAGATAACACAATTATTGGTTTAAACCAACACACATTGTGATAACATTGATACATACATATTTATGTACAACCGATTGGCTATAAAAAATAAACAGACAATGATGCTTACCCATCTGGAGAGAATTCCAAATTGAATATACCAGCCGGATTGGTGATGTCATGGTTTGAAACGTCGTATTCCCATTTTGCGATGGGATATATGGACGTGTACATTTCGCAGTGTAAACGACTTTGGTCGCCATACTTAGGACGGAAGCCGTACTCACGATTACGCAAATATGTGTCGCGGAAGTTGGTGGAACGTCTGCGTTTGACGCTCTGCAAACCGTCCGGATCGTAATACGTCGTACTCATGACGATGGCGAAGATGACGGTTAATGTCTACGACCAAAGTACATGAAACCGAGCTTTGTGCACTTGGGTTAGTGTAGTCGGCTAAGTCTACGTTGCGAACTCACGACTCCTCGAAAATTTGTCGTCGACAAAAGCCAGACGATGGCGTGGTCCGTGACTGTGTCACAAAGAGGACTAAACAAAAAAAAAAAACGACGTTCTCGCAAAATGGTCGCGGTCCGGGGTTCGACGTTATTTCATGTCGAGTGTACCAGCAGTATCGCTTTGCGCAATAGAAATCGAGAGTCGACCAGCGTTGAGTAGTGGCTATCAGCAAAATAATAATAATGGGTAATGTAACTAACTCGCTGTTATCAACGGTATCGCGTCGTTATCAGTTTATCAAAATCGTGATCGGATGATGCGTGTCGCCGTCGCCCGTCTCTCTCGGCCGCACACCACGGCGTGTCGGAAATAATCCCTATATTACTGACGCGTGCAACACAGCGGCGATGTCGTAATAACGGTTATAAAATTCTTATGATATTATTACCTGAGCGGCTGACGTGCGATCGACTCGCTCTGACAATGTCACAAATTTAACCACGATTAACGATAACAAGAAACGGCAAAACACCACGCAAAACGCCGGACTCGTCGATTCGACGCTGTCACGCGCTGACTGGACTACTGGAGGTGGCGTGCGCCGTCGACGATACCCATTTCCCACGAAATCCTGCCGCGCCGGTCGTGAGTGGAGGACTGGAGGAGTGTGTTTCTCGTTTGATTTTTCGACAACAGCGGCCGCGACGGTGAAAATATTATACGCTTACCGTTTACGTAACGGCGCACGAGCCACGACGGACGCGATGGTTGTACGTGCGTACGCTATTCGTCGTGTCGCAACGTTATAATAACGCCCGCGATGAAGTCGTCGGCGGTCGGCCCGTCGGAAAATGTTTAAAAAATAAAAACCGTTGGTATCGACGGGCAAACGACGACGACGTTGGATATTTTGTTTTTTCGGCCCGAACGAGTGTCGAAGCGACGACTTGTTTTTTTGGTCATAGATCGTTGAAAATAATAATAATGTTGCGTTACTTCAGCTGCTGCGTGCACGCGCGGCGCGTAGAGCGCAAATAAACCTCTAAATTGGAAAGTGTTTCGGAGCGTTTTCACCGGCGACGACGCCACGGAGCTCGCCGGGGATTTTTTTTTTCGTTATTATTATAGTTATTACACACGCCCGTTGTACTTTGTTTTGTGACTGTGGCGTACGCACACATCATGATATTAATTAAATTGTATTTTAAATAATTTTATTTATTGTATTTTATTGTATTAAATTATTTTCGTAGTCGCCGCGACACCGATAATTCGTCACTACAATGTATATATTGATAATTAGAATAATCAGATGCTTAGACTTCAGCTGTTTACTATTATTGTCCTCGTGGGGGGGAGGGTCGCTATGATCGACGCAGTATCGATCGCACCGGCAACTACAATAATAATATTATTATTTCAAAGGCCGTTGCACAACGCGCCTGAGGCAAAGTTTATAAATACAAAAATCGTGATCGCGAGCTGTACGCCAATGTCGACTTTGCCGTATTTATACATCCGTCATCCGACATCGTAGGTACAGCTTTGGCGCGGTTACCATTTACCTGTAGGCCGTAATAAGCACCATAGACGATAAACCTTATGGGTACTATAATATTATGTCTATGGTAAGCACCTCCTACATAATTAAATATTTTCTGTAGTAAGTCTTGTCTGCTACCCCGCTACAATAATAATTACTGTTTCGTAAGATTTGGTATTTTGACTTTTCTAGTTTTCCGTACGCGTTATTGACAATAATTGTTGCAATAGCTTCAAAACTCTATCGTCATAGCTGCACAGAATTGAACGAATAACACGACTGAAATATTGTCGTTGGACATAGAAAGTATGTGCAACTTTTGAACTTTAAAAAATTTATATTGTAGACTGATGATAATAAAAAATAGATAAATGGTAAAAAAAGAGCTCTAGCGTTTTTAAGACATAATCATTTTAACGACTAAACCCTTGTCCGTACCAAGATTTTAAAATTTAAAATATAATTATTTCTTTATAATATGTATTGTATAATACTCCTCTGGATTCTGAACCTTTTTAATTATGTCTTAATCCTCAGAAGCGGTTAAATAGAGCAGTAATAACGAATAAAAGGATCAATATCATGTAATGTTGTAATCGTCACGAGGATTTTATGTTGTTAAAACATTTCCTTGCTTAAGAGGACGTTACACCCGTTAGTGTTGTTTCAGTCTTACTCTTACAAACGCATAACACAGCAAATAGTACGTTTTATTCAATCCATTTAACTTGCTGTGTTTACTATTATTTAATATTACAGTAATGAGTAAATTGACCTACCATGAAATTTTGAAATAAGAATATTATCCAGTGAATCTTATAAGTTTTTTTTCATATTTTAGTATTCGAGTGAGCTATGAGCATATTAAAATGTACAAACAACTTAACAATTTTAATAATAATAATGTCATAAGTCGCTTAAAAATTAAAATATAAAACCTGAGATTCACTAGATAATATTCTTATTTATACAATTTGATAATAGGTCAATTCACTTTAATTTTAAACAGAACAGAATTAAATGGATTATTCAGAAAGTACAATTTGCTAAGTTGTGCGTCTGTAGGACAGACAAAAAGACAATGCATGCAAGTGTAGCGTCTTCTTATAATAGATAGTATGGGTATATTATTATTTATGATAAATTATGATATTTTAAACACTCCACACGTCGTTGCTGCACAATAGTTGAATAGTCGTAGTAAAATCAATAGGCGGCGGTTATTTTATTTTCTATCTTAGCTAGCACTATTCCCTTATCGTTTCTTATTTGGTATTGCAGTTTATTTTATTGAGGATGAGTGAGTGGGGTACTGGGGTCAACCCTTACACCCCCTATCACATAGAGCAATATAGTAATATATTACTCTACGCCCTATACCAGGAAAGACCTGAGTAATAATGACAATGCATCAATAAAATGCGTATATTTATATTTATTTATTTATTGGAGTAATAATGTGAATATTATTACAAAACGTAATTTCCATCGACTTTTGTAATTGATCATCGTGCGTGTCTCAAACATCAGCGATTTTGAAAACAAAAACTTGAATTTTTATTTCGATTTATATGTATTACGGTTTTTGAAATTTGATTTGTAATCTTAACTCCTTCAATATTGGTCGTATCGTCTTGAATCCTTGATCCTATTGCAAATAAATGTTATGAAATCTAAAATGTCGTCAGAATTATATTTTTTTGTTAAATTTAAAGACTTTTACTAAGCTTAACATAATACAACTACATACCTACTGGCTACTAATTCTATATAATTGAAATTTAAAAATAATGTTTCAAATTAAGTATTTGTATTTTAAAATTATAATTAACTAATCGACAGTTTAAATATAGTTGAGTAGTAAGAAAAATTGCCTTATTATTTTATTCTACGTACAAAATAAATAATAAATAGGTTATAATGTTATATAGTAAATACATTATATCTTCTATAATAACTTTATTTCAGTTTCGAATAACTGGTATGGAAAATATTAAAACTCTAATTATAGGCGCCTTAAAGTAAAAACAACTAAATTGAAAACATTCGCGGATAAATTGATAAGTTATCAAAGCAAACAATTTAAAATAGAAATAGTTTGATTTCTAAAGTTTGAGAATTCCAAAATAATTATTTTTCTAATATTTTAGCTTTACAATCTTTTGGAATTTAAAAAAAATATCGTTCTGGTATTTTAGGTTTTATGACATTTATTTTCCAAGTACATCAATAAAATAGTTATTAGTTATATATAATAAATATTAATATGAAAAAAAAATAAAAATGATTACCTATAATAATAATAAATTGATTTACAAACATATCATAAAACAACATTATACTTGATAGTTGATCTTTGTACGTGTTCTATTTAGTATTTATGTACATGAACCACGAACTCATTATGAATACAATCGAATGGCAATAATGTTTTCACATAATTTACCAATATTTTTGGATTCTGAACGGAGCGATGAATATATAGTGATTCTACAATGATGTGTTTTTTTTTGTGTCTGTGGTTTGTGTACATGATAGCTTGTCAAAATAATGCTTCAATTTTCAACTTCAGTAACTTTTCTGGTGCGAAAAGGGAATCTTGTTGGTCCATTCAAGAGATCATTTAAAATGACTAATAGTTTTCAAGCGCTGGGGAAGACGAAAAAAAATTAAGAAACAACGAGCATTTTTAAGCAAAGCCAATTTTCAACAAAATTAAAAATCTTGTTTTTTGGTGTAACACAAAAAATAATTACTGTAGTTACATGAAATTGCCATTAAATGTTTATATTAGCATTTTCTATACACCATACAATTTTCAATATATTTGACTTTTTTTGAGCTAATATAAGACATTTTTGGTTTTTTTTTTTATTATTTTCAATACTTAACATTTTTTTTGCTCTGTAAAAAAACTTGAAAATTTAATTCAAGGTTCTTTATAAATTGTTATTAGTATAATTCATTAGAAAATTTGAGCGTAAATTCACAATACTTTTTATGAGCGCACAGAGTTAGAATATTTACAAAATTAATCCAAATTCGCAAATTATTTTTAGTTCGAAATTCATAAAAATGTTTCATTTTACCTAAGATTTGAAAATTTAATACAATGTTCCTAATTTGTTGTTTTACCGGAGAGTCAAACTAATTTTATATGAGCGTGTTTGAAATTACGACATTAGATTCACCAGTGAATATTTTCATATTCAAAAACGAATATAACCGTAGATGCTTGAAATTCTCACCAAATGTTTAAATAATCATTTTATATAGACCATTTAATTTTAAAAATGTTCAAAATATTATTAGTCTTCTTTTTTTAGCTATTTATAGGCATACGGATTTTTTTATTTTATAAAGTTGAGCGTTTACTCACAATTCTTTCTGAACATAAAATGTATACCTATAAAATCACCAACATCTTATGATTTATATTATTAATTAAATCGTTAAGAAAATAAAAAACTTGAGAAATAATAGCTTTTAATTTTTATAAATTGAAAATTTTAAAATGTATTCATTTTCATCGTTTAGTTAAAAAAATTACTAAGCGTACTTTCAAGTGTCAATATAGCGCTACACCAGCATTGGTGAAAGTTTGGGAAAACTTTGATTTTTGGCACTAGTTAACTAACACTGGTCTTCTGTATCACCATTTTAAGGTATATGGTTTAATCATTACATTTAATATATCTTAGGAACACTAGACTACTTTTTAACATAGATATGTTGTTGGTCTAGATACAACTGTTTTTTCGGATTCGTCCATCACAATTACCAAAAGCTGATTTATTGGCTGTCTATATATATATACAATTGTTGTTTTTTGTTTTTAAAAACAATTAGTTAGTATAATTTATATAAAATAATAAAGTCGCAACTAAAAATGTATTCATATTTTCTAGAAAATACATATTATATATTGTATCTATAATAATATAACATGCTGACATGCTGACATGCCGTTTAAGTTACCGATCACCACTTTAAACGAGATTTTTATAATAATTTAAAGTTATATGTAATGAATTGGTAATCAAGCTGTATAGGTAGATATAGTGCATATGCGGTGTATCATTATATATAAGTCAACGATTCGGCTCATTTCGAGTAATATTATTTAGTAATTAGTTATTTGAGTTATGAAATTCAAATGCGATACGAGTTACATGTATAAGTCGACTAAAAAAATGATTAGAAAAACGTACAACATTGTGATGAAATGCAATAGGTATTTATTCGGTCATACTTAAAAATTAGAATCGATATACCTACAAGAGTTTAAGGTAACTAGATTCTAGTATTTTTATATATAGTTATTAGGTATGCGCTTCTATTATTATATATTATATTATAAAATATGAAACTAAATAAAACAACTGTTATTATTACTATAATATAGCTCAAACGTCTGTATAAATTAGACATTAAATATTTAAATGTATGACTTACAAAGTATAAGTCACGGTTGGATATTTTTATACAAACAAAAAAAAAAAAATAATTTTGCTGAAAAATTTTTAATTACACGGTCCATTAATTAAAAAATGATTATTTAAGAACAGTGGTTATGATTATACTTGTACAAAATGCACTGAAATAATGTTAATTACAATTTAATTTCCTTGCTTCGAATTAAATTTAATCACTGCAGAATGGACGTGGAAATGAAAAATTAATTTATTCGTCGATTGACTCTATACATTTTAATCATATTTATCAATACGCGTATATTATAAACTGCACAAGCGTGTAAAAATAATTACGAAATTATTTCCATCCGCCGCCGGCTATATTGTATTATTAATATTTTCGATGGAATGTATTGAATTATTCATGTTTGTTTTGGTGATAAATATTGTTGTACATATCATATACGTATGCGAGTATATGTTGTATGTGAACCAATAATTATTAAAGTTCGCCAGTTCGTCTACGGTTTGAAAAAAAAATTTATTAATACACAATATTATAATGGAGAATGCATATAATAACTACGCAGCCATCATACGTATATAAATTCGGCTAAAATTCGGTATTTTTTTGGCCTCTGCATATTTTGAATAATTTGTTAAAAAAAAATTTAATATCTATAGTGGAAATATTTTTCGTTTGTTGTTCCGCGGTCCGAAAATAACGCCTTGATTAAAAAGCGTATACGCAGGTCAATATTAATATTGAAATATAATAATGTTGTATTCGAATGCAGTATATATGAACAACTCAAAATCGTTTAAAACTAGTAAAACATAGTATACAACGCAACGTTTTGGAAAAAATATCTGGTAAATTCACGGGTAACGCGGGTTTTCCTTTTTTTTTCGTACCGGTCACTTTGGCCTAGTCTTTCCAACAATTATAATAATTATTACAAGACTTTTCGTCTTGTTCGTTAAATTTGTAAAAATCACGATCGCTGGGCGTCGTCGTATATACCTATGGGTGGGCGATATTGAACGAATGTCGGTCGGACCACGGGCCGGCACAACACACGAACACGGTGGGGTCCCGGGAGTATACGTTGACAAACGTCTTTGGAGTCGTGGGCGCATATATATATAAATATCCTTCGCTGGGAAAAGTCGAAGTAAACGATAAACGATATATTATTACCTACGCGAACGAGACATAGGTAGAAATCGGAGGGAGGCATAGGGGGCTTAGCCCCAAAATATTCTATAAGCCCCCCCCCCGCCAAAACAATCAGCTTTTTAGTTGTGTAGGATCGAAGCCCCCCGAAATTTGAATTTATTTCTGGCTATGGAACGAGCGGAAAATCGACGGCATATACAGGCATGTACTGAAAACGATTGATGGCTCGCTCGCGAGGTATAATCAAGCTTTTCGAGCAAGAAATTGAAGCGCATCGATAGCAACTTCAAAAATGTACACGTACGATATTCTAGCAATACGCGTATCAACTCGCATCGGACTCAAAATTTGACACGAGTCAATGGCTGACTGTAGTATATAGTACTGTACCAGTAGTCGATTCAGACATCGAATTGTAGGGATTTAGGATTGCAGTTGTAGCGGCCTATTGATTTTGCGAACCGGACGCGTCAGCGAAATAATATAATATCGAGAAAATTGTACATTTAAATGAGCCTATCTGCGTGGCACATTACTGCCGTAATTTCGTGTCGTCATCTGTTACGACTGTTATGGTTTCGTTTCCGATTGAAACGCTATTTCGGGGTCGGCGATTTCGTTCGCACACATGTCGTCGTCCGTGACGATGTCAACCGATTACCATCATACACATTGGGCATATCGGTTGGACGTTTATCTAGCAGTACTGAATCCCGATACACATATTTTATTCTGTTCGTCAGTCAAAAATTGCGTTGTACTGTGTAACGTGATGCTCAAAAAAGTAAGCGACGTTCGTTTAGTAAAAAAAAAAAAAAATGGCCAGGACCTACATCAGCTGCTGTATTGCACGTCACTTCGTTGCACTACTTATCGAATATTAGCATACCGACATTTTAATGGTCGAGGCGTAGGTCATTGGACTAGTTATCGCAACAATAATAAATTGTCGTGTAATAAATAGAATATAATATGAAGTAGGTATTTGATAAAATCTAAGTATATTATGTATTTATATGTACCCACTGCTGAAATTTATTTTGCTGATTATATTTTTACAAATTTCTAAAATATCGTTCATATAATACTGACAATGAATGAGTTTGGATTTTGAATTTTTGGTTTTTGTAATAAAAACGGCGAGTTTAGTAAATAATAAAACAAATCATTTAATAATTCTAATTACCTGAGATGTGTCTATCAAGTTGAAATTATTTCGACGTATAAATAATAAATATATATTTAATATAATATGGTAATAATTTTACTAAATTTAAAATAACTGATGCCAATGAGAAGTCTCCTGGGTTATTATTTTTTAAATTAAGGGTTTGTTAAAAATGCATAGGCTGTTGTAAAATGACACAATTTTTTCACAATTTGTTTATCGTTTTTATCCTTGTGGAGACTACCTACTGCAGTAAAATCGAAAAATGACCTCTATAAAGTACCAACTAGATGACATTTTCGATCTAAAAAGTTTCTACGTAAAACTTTTAGAACACTCTTTTTGCCCTAAACCAGTGGCTATAAAGGTATATAAAAAATAAAAACTCATCTTTTTAAAACCTACTGCAGATAATCACATTGTTTGAAATAGGTTTACGTTTATATCGAAATATATATATTATCAAAAATAAAACTATAATTTTACTTTTAACCGGGAATTTCAATAATATCATAAATCGAACGCGTAGTCTTTCTTAAACGTTTTACAATAATTTTATGATACAATACTATGTATATAACGATCCATCAAGCATGCTCTCACGTTATCCTTTTATACTGAGTTTTTATCAAATTCTGATTTTTGGAATTTTTAAGTATACTTAAGAATTGTATTTTAAAGTCTTTAGATTTCTTTTATATTTTATGAGTCATGTCATGAAGCAAACTTTTTATTTCAAATGAAAACCATATTTTTTTATTGAATAATAATTGAAAGACGAATTTTTTGAAAATGTTTATTTATATAAATCAAAATTTCAACGAGTAGTCTCTGAGTTATTAAACCTTAAGTGTTTATAATATAGTCTATATCGATTCTATAGTACCAAAGATACTCCTCCTCAGATAGGTACTATTTATAATATAGTCTATGATAACTGCAGATTTAGAAATTATCGGAACTATGATGATTTGAAAATTAATGTCATTAGGTAATATTAATTTATTACAATTTTGTAATTTGTTGAGTATAATATAGTTGTAACTAAATAAATCATAGCGAATTAAGTTAAGTACTTCAAAAGCTACACGTTAGATTTTCGATTTAAATGTCAACAAATTTTCAAAAACATCATCTGAATCAATTTACAGTAAAAAGGGTGGTTCTCATTTAAAACAATTTGAAAATGATCAAAATAGAAAAAGTTTGTATCGCCATAGCAGTTACGGGTACTTAAATGGTATGAAAATTATTTGAAAATATAATATTTAAGTGTTCTTAAAAAATCAGAATTTTTGAACAAATGCATTATCAAAGAATACATAGTAATAATAGTAACAATAATAAATATGTATTAATATTGATAATTTAGTAAAATGTAATCGAATGATATTATAGGTACTGTATAAGTACAAAATTTGTATTATTTGTTTTTGTTTTTAATTTGATAAGAATATTATTGTAGTTAATCCAAACAGGGAAGAACTAAAGTCTAAAATAAATAAATTGACACATATTTGTTTGCATTTATAAATGTATTATTTTATTGGCATATTTTTAGCCAAATAAAAAAAAATGTATAACCTATATTATTATGTAATATACTATTAAACTTATAACAAATAGTTTTTAAAAATAATTAAAGTGCAACAAACTTATAAGTAAATGTTTGTAAAAAAAATATATTTACTACTATAATTATTATTAATTTTTAATACAACAATATTTTATTTCATATAATAAGTTTAAGGTATAACGCCCAGTGGGCAAATACGATGGCATTAATGTATAAAATATAAATAGACCACTATATCTACTGTATATTATTATAAAACAAGTATTCCGGTAGTTTGATTCAATTCCATGGTGCTTTCCGTATTCGCTTTGTTTTCGTAGTTTACGTTTTCGGTGGTAGTGACGATCGTGTTTTGCGGTTCCTTGGTGATGTCCTCTTTTGTTATGTCGTCTACGTGCTTGATTGTGGGTTTTCTGGATATTAGTTTTTTGCTCATCTTCTTCTCGTGATGCCTGACCGTCGCCGTTTCATCAAAATCGCCCGCAGTACCACCGAGTTCTTTATCAGACCTGTCTTGCAGAATACTACCGCCGCCGGGTAGGATTGGCTTGAAACCACCCTCGACTACCACGGTGCTTGGGTTGAAACCGCCTTGTGATTGGTGTTGTGGTACATCGGACTCTTGTCTGCTTTGGATTGGCACGTAGCCAGTCATCTGTTGGGATTTTGGGTGTTTGGACGAAGAGTATGACACCGAAACGGACTGCGACATCGAAGTGCTGGGTTGTTGGACGGTTGGTTGCTGTTGCTGATAGAACATCGGTTTCTGCTGCTGATGGAACATCGGCTGCTGCATCTGTTGCTGGATGAGCGGTTGCTGTTGCTGCTGGAAATGACCGGGATAGGCCGAGAGCATGGGCTGAGAAACCGGGGGCACAGGACTGTAGTGGCTTACTAAAGGTAACGGTGGTTGTGTGTTAAACTTGTAAACGGGTTTCTTGTACACGACAGAGTGATGAGCGCCGTTCGGCATGGGTCCGTTTGGCGGTAACCTCTTGCCCGATACTCGGTAACCGTGTTTTACAGCAACCGGCTGCTTAGGGGTGAAAACCATTTGTGCGGGACGATGGTCTGAGAGAATATTGGGTTGCGCTTGGAAATGTGGAATGACCGGCTGTCTTATGGGTCTGTAATTATTATTGTTGATGTTGTATGACGGTAACATGTAATTAAAAGTAGGAGACGTCACAGGTTGCGGATTACCGTAATGAGCTTTTGGCATATAAAACGGAACGTTCCCGTATGTATAATTTGAGTTTGGATATGTGTAAAGAGTGTTTTGTTGTGACGTGGCCGTCGGAAATTTGTAGTTATTATAAACGAATTGATCGTGATTAGTTGAAGACTTATACAAATCGGTTTTAAGGTTTTCTTCCAATGCGGTAGGAATTAATGGCATATTATGCACTTTGTGATCCGTTTGTAGATCGATGTAATTTCTCAAAGGTTCATTGTTGTTATAAAGCTGTTTATTCTCCACGTCTGGTTTCACTCTCGTTGTATACTGAATGCTACCCCTAGACTGTAAATCTTCAGAAACAGGCGCACTAGGCTCCAAGCTAGGCGGTTCCTTATCACACGCATCCATTACGTTAATTTTCCAACCCAAGTGACGATGTGTGAAACACTAAAAAAAGTACAGTTAAAATGAATAAGTTTTTAAAATAATTTTTTTAAGAAAATTAATAAATTATTCAAAAAACATTAATAACTCAATTAAAAAAAAAATACATTGAGCATTACAATAAATACTTATTAAAATAATAACAATAATAATAACAATAAATAACAACGGCACTAGTAATAAATATTATAGCTATATTTCAAAAAAATAAAAGTTCTGGATTAAATAATATCTTAATTGTTTTAAATTATGTAGTTAGTTTATTGAATTTATAGATGGTTGTGATTTTTTTCTTATAAAAATAAATATTGGTAATTTTACATTTTAAATTAATAATTCATATGAATTACCTGGTAATAAACTGTGTCCGGTGTATTTGAATCAGGAGTCCATTGTACTATTCCAGGATCTCCGTTATCACATGCCAGGCTCAGAGTTCTTTGATAAGCACCAAAGGAAACAAATTCATCAGCAGAAGGCTGTTGTGGATCTGGAGTCCAATTGCACAAACGACCAATACCTGTTGGGATGGCTTCTCCTGATTTGCTAACGCTAACGCCAGCAAATATTCGGATGTTCTGTCAAATAAAAGGTAAAATTTATACAAATATTAACCTGTTCTTATACTAAGTGTAAATATTTAAAAAGTATAATTGTAACGTGGGTACTTAAAAATAATTACATCTCTTTCTTCGGCTGTTTTGTAACCATATCCACCAACAGGATCATCAGTAATGTAAAATGGATGGTATTTCGCTGGTATTTCTGGATCTAATCCTCCTTCAACTACAAATGTATATGTTTGTCCTCTAACGACGTTTATTTCTGGTATGAGTAATCCGTTTATGTACCATGAAATTCCCCATCCAACGTGTCCTATACAAAAATTAAATAAAACGTTATACACTTTTGAATCATAAATGAAACTTGCGTAGTTTATTTTATATATTTTTGTACTCTTCTCTAAACTATAAACAATAATATTGACCTGTAATAGCTGAATAACCGTGTTTTCCTCCCGTGGGACCCATTTGAGCGTAGAAAACTCCATCGTCTGGTTCGTAACATTGAATGGCTGGGATATCCCATGCAACATTGTTTTCTACCGGGGCGGGTTTGGGAACCGGTCGAGGGCGAATTTTCTTAGAAGGGGTTACCTGAAAAATATATTATATTCGTATACAATAAGCTTACCACGGAATAGAATTTATAATAAAAATTGTATAAACCTCTTTTATTGAACTTTGACTGGTCGATGTAATATCTGTTGAACTTTGTACGGTTGTAACTTCGTTGTGAACGGCAACTGATTTAGCATCTGTATCTGGTATAGGGCAATTCCATTCTGGTGAACGGCCAAAATCAATTTTTATCGTTTCTGTAATAAATAGCATAGCAAAAAAAATAGTATAGAATTACAGCCCTCGTAAGTTATAATTTTGAATATGAAAATAAATTATAAATCAAAATGTGTTTAAAATGATAATTTGTTGTTCTTTCAAATATTATAATTACTAACTATTGTGTACATAACAGTAATTTTATTATGTATGTCTTTGTAAGGCATGATAAACAGTTATTAAAATATAAAGATTGTGATAACGAAAAGAAAAAAATAAGAATAAGGTGCTATCGTAAAAATATAAGGGTTCCTTAGACTTCTGTATAAATTTAAAGTTATAGTATTAAGAACGTATGAAATGTAAGCCTAGAAGTTATGATGTTTTTAGGGTGCTTTCGGGGCATAATTCCTTGAAATATTATATAATATTATTTTAGAAATTCAGTTGTTTTAGAGTCTACTGTTGTATGGTGTACTAGGATTTAAAAAATAAACACAGTATTTCGTATTGAAACAATACCTACGCAGTAAATCAAATATTAAACATTTTTTTTTTTGCAAAGAATTTACATGTAATATGGGTGTATTTAATTTGCTAGCGACTTTAATAATACAATGTTATGCGTAAAAAATATGGAACAGTGACGGTTCTAATCTCGGCGTGTATCCTTTGTATACATATAACAATAGAAATACGGTTATTGAATGTGTTTGATGTCAATGTATGAATATGATTCACCATGTACCTATACTAATATAAATATAGATAGGTACACAATGCACAATAAAGTTCATTGGGTATGGATGTATCATTATATTATTCACCGATACATACTTATAATATGATTATATGCCTTATAACTAGAGTCCGGATTTTGTAAGCATTTGTTTTTTTTTCTACTGGTATAAAACGAAGGTATGTAAGCCATAAATTCGATTTATACTACTAATAAATTAGAATAAAATGCTTGACATTTTATTTTGCTTTCATAGCAATTTTTTTTTTATTGCTCTTGTGGGTTTTTGGCTGATTTTCTACGTTTAAGTTTTTGGTTTTGCGTTTAATAACATTTTTTCAAAATTTAAAAGGCCAATATTTACTTTTATGTTTTATGTATCATATGACGTGTTCCAAGGAAATGGTTCAATAGATTTTATCTCGGTATATTATATGTTTGAATGTTTGATGAAATCGATATAACTTGGATAAGAAATAATAATATCATGATCTAAAAGATCTCAAATTATAAAAATATTTTATCAGATCGTTGGTCACATTTTTTATTTGAAAATATTACAAAAATATTAATTTTAATTCAATGCAACTTTGATATCATAGGTAAAAATACTTAATTTTTTTTAATGGACGGATGGGTGGAAAGCAAAATTTAAAATAACATTTTACATTATTTTATTAATTAACATAACACCCACAGCTATCAACTGACCGTGACCATACATTTTTTAAATATTTTTACATTTATTTTCATAATTTTTTTTTATATTTAATTTTTATATATTTAATTGCAATTTAGGATATTAAACTAATCGTAACCTGTTGTAGGTATAGTTATATACTCATATATTAAATAATAATAAAACAAAATTAATACACGTCCAATTTACAATTTTCGAGGGTTCGTTATTCTAAATATCTTTAGTGCTTTTTTTAGAGCTACAAAATCCGAACTCTACTTACAACTTAAATAATAATATATGAATATAAATAAATAAATACGAGTACCTTTCGAGAACATCGGATGATATGAAACCTCGTGTTTGTCATTCAAAGGACCGACTGCCCAAATTATTGGTTGGCTGTTATTAGTCAATATGGGCAAATCAAGATTATCTTTTGACTTTAATGGCCTCTGGTATGTGACTATCGAATATCCATTGACTATTGCCGCGTTCAACAAACGAACACTTTCACCGGCCGGGCCCTAGAAAATATCATTTATTTAAATATTTTATCGTTTTTAAATCTTTGTGCCACAATAATATCCATATGGTCGTTTTTTTAACATTGAAAACGTTTTATAAATTATTTATATATTTCCTGCTTAAATGCCACTCGGAATGACATTCATAAAATACATAAAATTATATAAGTCAGAGTGTTGAATTAATATAAATTAATTTATTTAATCGATGTTAAAATAGTATTTGGTGATGTTTATAAATATAATATCATAACAATGAACTTAAATCAAATAACGTCACATTTAGAATGCATCAAATTTAAATCGTGTTGAATTTGATATCTATTGCTCATCGAATAAAAATGTGTATACCTGAATATTGGAGTCAGGACAACTGCCGCTGACTTGTCCAGTATCTTGCTGTACAATGCACTGTGATTTATCCAGTAAGTAATAATCTTGAGCAAAGCCACTGATTGTGGTTTGATCCACTCCGGCTACGACTACGTCACCTCCGACCATGCGGTTTGATGTAGGTGAACCAGATATACCGAAAGACATGTATTGGTTGTCTTCTAGAAATCAACAGTATATTTTCAATTTTGATAAAATGCATTAAATTATAATGTATAATAAAATAAAAACGTTGAATTTTAGATTTAATAATGTCGGATACAAATATTATTACATTCGGAGAAAAAGGAAACAGAAAAAAAAACAACAGTAGTCTTTTTAAATTTTATCGTAGGATATTGTAATAAAATATTGTTCATATAACAGTTTTCCGCTTGACGGCTAAACGTCTGGTATCCATTAATGTGTCATAGAGAATTATATCGATAAAAGTAAATAAAATACAAATTTTACAATCTTTTTCATTACTTACTTAATATTATAAACACATTTTTAATGACATTAAATTGAAAATTATAATTGTATTAATGTTTATTATATAGTTCATAAATAAACAGTTTATAAAAATATATTAGCAAATTAAGTTGTAAAATTTCATTACATTTTATTATGATTACTGATTTGTATAGTATTATACTTAGGTACCTAACTAACTAAAAACTAACTAATACTTTATTGCTAAGTAATTCCATTAAGTAGATTTAATAAATATAGGTTTTTTTTCATTAAACATATTTGGTATAGAAACACGATGGATAAATGTTAATTTATGTTTTAATTAAATTAAATTTATATAGGAGCGGTGCACTTTTAGGTACTTTACATTTTACAATAATGACTTTTATTAACAAATTTTACTTTCATTCAAAATGAGATTTCATAAGAAATGTTTTAGAATAATTTTTAATAACTTAAGGTACTAAACGTGAATTATAAAAATAAACTATTATTCAACTTCTGCCGAATTACCTTATAACAATTAATTATATAATAATTGCCAATAAATAAAATAAAAACCGGGCGCGTTGTATAAAGATAGTAAATCATGTTTGAAATTTGCAACTTTGATTATGTAGTAGTTCGGGAGGAAAAGTGTGAGAAATATTGTTGATTAAAGCAATAATAATAATTCGTGATATGTCAAGATTGTGTAAGGTAATAACTAATATTAGACCAACGATACATTTAATACTGAAAAGCGTGACGAGAAATATTTAAGAACAGTTTTAATTTATTGTAGGTAACTAGTTTTGTGTATAACCTTTAAGCTTTAATATAATATAGATATATTTTTTAAAATTTCTGTCAAAAACCATATTAGTTATTGCACTATCAAGATTGAATATTGACGATAATCTGTATTTATATGAAATGTTATTTCTTTTGTAACTATAAACATGAAAATGTTGATTAATTAATGTTGTATTAAATTGAATACATTCAGTAATAATTATTTCAATATTAAAAGGTATTTTAATGCGCATTTTAAAAATGTTAATACAATTTACAATTGTTCAGCTTATTTATTTCATCGCGTGAAGTGAACCAATGGGTTTCTTCTTCCTTTCATTTATTTTATGTTTAATATTTTATCACTTGTACTTATGCAGTTATGCGCCATAACATATGTGCAGAGTGGATGTTTGGTATAATTCTCTATTTATCTTGTAAAAAAAACATTTTATAAATGTAAAACGTATTATGAAATTGCAGAGCTTATAATACACGTATATTATAAAATCGCGTATTTTTTATTTTAATACCGATTAAAAATGATAGAATTTAATTTTGAACTTAAGATTAAAATTAAAACAAAAAAATATTTATATATTTTTATTACAAAGCGTAATATTCTATTTAGCTTACCTAATTTAGCGACCAGTTGAACTACAATGCTGTCACCTGCTATTGCCCACCGTACTTCGTATCCCAAAGGTTCATGGAGTACTTCACAGTTTAATTTCGACTAAAACAAAATAACACACATTTAAAATATATATAATCATACGTTTATAATAATCAATAACGTTATATTTTAATATAAAATTGATGGAACACGACTAATGTACACGGATCACACAATTTTACGCTGAATGTACCCCACGTAGTTGCATGCAGATGTTTTTATTTCTATTTTAAAGTGATTTATTGTAATATGCCTATTATGGTAATAAATATTTCTTGGATTAATTTATGATATTACCTGGGCATTGTTTATTTTTATTTTATTTTTTTGTCGAGTTGTATAGACGACTGTCATAGTTGATAGAAATGATGGACGGAGCGTGTTTTAAAAGTGCACATATTTAATTGCATACATTATATTTGATGGATAACAATAATTATAGTATAATACGTTATTTTATGATATATGTAATACTATTTTGGTATTTTTTTTTTACTGTTTAATGTCAGATAGGTATGTTGATAAAGGATAAATGTATTGTTTACTTATTACCTACCATAGTAATGTGTACATCTCGAGTTTTCAGGACCTACTTAGCTTATAATAGTTTAAGACTTTTAGTAATTCAAAAAAATATATATCCAAAACATTTTATGACCATAATAAAACTGTAGAAGTGTAGAATTTAACTGTATTCAGTCGATTCACAATAGTTGGCGAGTGTTAGAAAAATCCCAAAATCAATTTAAGAGTTTATTGGTCTAGTGCTTGTCTTTATTATAGCGTAATGGCTGTAGATTTGTTCGATAAACAAAAATTATGTTAATCATTTTTATATTTTTTACGTAAAGGACTTGCTAAACGACTGTCTTCTAAATTAGATATAATATTAGTACAACAAATTTACAAAGTACTCGTATTTGTGTAGATACTATACGTAATACATTAATTTTTAAAAACCGTTCCCCTACAGAAGTAGTTTTTTTCCTTTTATTATTCGTACAATTTTTATAATTGAATACAATCGCGAAAAGGAGCATTAAATAAATATAAAAATAACGTTTATTGACCGAGTATAGAAACCAGCAAAAAGGCAACTGCAGAGAAACTTTAGTGGTGCATAAACTAATTTGTGTTTGTTGGTATCTTTTAGATTAAATGTTGACTTGAATAAAAGTGAACTTTAAATAATCATCTTTCCTTTACTGAGTAAAAGTTATAAATACTACAAAACGACTTCAAAAACATTTCATTTTTATACAACTCTTAAGACGAAATAAATTAATCAAGTAATTTACAAGTATGCGAATAGCGAATTTTGAATAGTCGGACGGTGGTAATGAGTAAACAATTTTTAAGTACGTAGGCATAGATATACCTTGTGTACAACCTATCTGTTCATCTAGAGCGAACGGGTTCTTTAATTGAATTATTCATTTGTATTCCAAACACCGTGGGCTGTATAGGAATTGAAAGAATTGTTATCTGCTGTATACTCTTTTTGAATTACACCGACCTCCATATAATGTACGATGATTAATATTGTGTATACGTCGGACAAGAAGTAGCTACAAGTATATAGAGATTATAAGGAGCAATAATGATTATTGCATTTCTTCTGCACGCTAGTTAAAACCTCGTAGTTTATCTAGCTTAATAATGGGCGGATGTTTAAAGAGAAACTGTAAAGAAAGTATAATGTATATATGTGCACACACACACATTTTGATAGATTACTCGAAATTGTTAGGTGCCCTTGTAATTGGACACTCGAGCCGCGTGGAAAAAGCACGAAATCGGAGCACAAAAAATAGAGAGAGAGAGAGAGAAATACACGAGAGCTTGCGCAGTAACTATATGGCTCGCAGGATTGGATTGGAATGCAAGCTTGCGAGTCATCGACAGACCTGTCAAAAATTTAAAAACGAATTTGTAACCGTCGGCCGGTATTACCGCCGCGCCGCGAGTATATAATATAACAATATTATATTATGTATACCTACTATACATATATACATAACATAGGCGTAGGTATTATTTATTATAATATATTGTATTTGACGGTGGAGGTATTTTTATTTCATTTTATCGAATGCGTTCATTATAATATTATTATTATACGCATCCCACGTTGGAGCGTGACGGCGGATAGTGAAGGTGTTTGATATTATATATACGTTATATTATTTTGTTCTCTCCGCGCAAACAGCATAATGTTCTCTCTGCGGGTCGTCCGCGGCGGCCGTGCGGCGTTGTGCAACACATACCATAAAATAGTTTAGGTATACATATTATAACGACAACAATGTAGCGAGAAATAATAGTAATAATAATAATAATAATAATAATAATAATACATTTCGTTCGGATTGAAGTTTGAACACGGCTCGGTTGTCGTTTCGAAAACGTCGTACCTGTCCGCCAGTACACGGGGTCAGTCATGACTTGTTCAAAGGTTGACGGACGAATGAAAATGATGTGACGTTGTATTGCAAACGGGCGAGTGAGGCATATAAGTACAGGAGGGTCCCGGGGTACTCATTACTATAGGTGTCAAAAAAAAGCGCACGATCGAGGAGGTTCTACAACCAGAGATTTCCAACCTATTTTACTCGACTGCGCACTTGACCCTTAAATCGGTTTTCACGGCACACGGCCGCTATACACAAGCAGCATATAAAAATACGAAAATTACACAACACACCTAAAGAATTTCACAGCACACTTCTGTTCAGCACAGCGGTTGGGAATCCCTGCAGTTCTAGACAAACGACACGTTTGCACGCATGATGACATTTTCAAGTCACTCGCGCTTGGATCAAGTTTTATTTGAGCACGGAAAACCTGTACATACCTATAAACTATAACCTTGCACTACACTGCAGCAGACATCGAAAATCGAAATTCGCCAGCTTAAAACCGTCCACGTCTCCAAACAGAAAACACTCTTTGCCTCTGAAAGCGTTTCGAAAATATTTGCGATTTTATCATAATATTATAACATGTTACATGAGTTGATATTTCAGTTAGCCGGGCCACTGCTGCTGCAACCGGTGAACGTGCAGATGCAGTCGTCAAAAGACTCTTCAAAGAAAATTTGTACAAAGTGCTGGATTGTGTCTTTATCCGCGGAAACGAATTTTTTGTCTCTAGGTGATGATATAAACATCACCGACGTAACTGATAATAATTATTATTGGTATCGTGATTTTTCGATACCCACATATTTTGTTTAGATGCTGTTACACACATTCTAGACGGAGATGGACAATATTGCAGACCGCGAATTAGGATAGTACGTCTTACTATACCGTCTATCTTAATTCGTATCGCGGACCGATGACATAATATATTACTGTGGAAAATTGTTATTGGACGATATTATTTTCAATTTTCGGGCAAAAAAAATCGAAATACGCTCAAACGAAGAGCCGAGTCGTAATAAGGTTATATTATTATAGTTACAGGGACTAGACTCCTAGAAAACCAAAGTTCAGAATAACCCATGGCGTACAAAACCCCAACACGATTTCATGAAACGAATTGAATTTTAACCAAGAGTGGCTAAAAAGTGTAAAAACGTATTAGGGGGCTAAGGTATAATACTTATGCTGATGAGTCGACGCGTATAAAAAGAAAGCGCGCGGAAAGGCCACGTCTCAGAATCGCGCCGAGACAATAGTTCACACGACGGACTGTAATAATAATAATAATAATAATAATTGGTCTCGCGCAAAGGTCACACACGACGACGACCGCGGCGGCGTCGGTCGTATCGTATTGCGTAACGCCGCGACGGGGTTAGTCGGGCGCGCGTAGGAGTAGAGCGGCGGCGGCGCGAAGAAGAGTCGTCGGTCGCCGCCGCCGCCGTCGTCGTAACCGGTACGCGCGGCGTCGTCTTCGCGGTCGGTTTGGAAAACAATTCGTGCGCGACGGAAATCGAAAGAAGAAGAAGACTCGTTGCGTAATGACAGAAACACATTATTGTATATATTATTATACCTATTGCATTATGTTTTATTATTATTGTTGTCGTCTTCTTCGTCTTCTCCGTCTTCTTCTTCTCGGTCATAATCGCGCGCACCGACCGATCATAATAACAACTCACTAATGTGGATAATATACCCCTCGGCCGCGCGGAGGCGTCGTTATTGTGCCCGTCGCAATATTATTATAATTTACCGGTGTTGCGTATTATTATATCATTGTCATAATATTATCATGACGCCGTGTTACGACCGTTGTAAACTTAATATTTTAAACATATTATTATTAGAATATCTGCCCGCGTTTCACTACGGCGGCGGCGGCAGCTTTCGGACGCGAATGTTTGCAATAATATAATATTATATTACGGACCGGGCCCGGATCCGTGACCGCCGCCGCCGCGAATGCCGAACATTTTCCGGCGGGTCGCAAAAACGCACACGAAAACGATATAATATAACGATAACGATATAGCCGACAATATGTTATACGAGACTTGCCCACATCGTATGGCGGCGGCGGCGGAGAATTAGCGTCCGTAATATAATATTATTATTATTATTATTAAGCTCGGAACAAAAATCGAGAGAAAACACGTCATGATATATATATATATATATATTCTACGTTATAATATGTGCAGACCTATCTGCACGGTCGGAGTATAGTCGTTTTTAAATATTAAATTTCGTAAACGCATTAGTTCGACCCGTTGCCCGGGTCTTGCGGGATATTTTATTTTATTCCGTCCACACCCTTTTATAATATTATACAGTGGGCAGTGAAAAATAGATTTTTATATTGCTTGCCAAAAAAAAAAAAAAAACGTAATACGAATCGATGTATCGTTTAGTTTTTGTTTCGTTTATATGTGCCCTTTATCGTCCGTATATCGGGTAATGTGCACTGATAATATTATTTATTATTGTCCGCGGGGTCACGACGACGACGACGACGTTACAGTATTGTTTCTTATTACTAGTTTTTGAAAATCGAGTACCGTTGAAACGAAATCACGTCAGTATTTCCGACGATCGAATTCTGAATCCTGTAGATTTAATTAACGTAACTCGGAGTAAATAAATGGGTAAAATGGGTAAAGGTTAAACGGGGTTAAGTGAACTAAGTCGTTTAAATTTATTTTTAAACAATAGGTATTGCATATTTTGCTCCGATTATAATAATAATGTCCAACCCCTCCAAATTACGAAAATATTATGTAAGTGTCTAAATCTGTATTTTAAACAGCCTTTTAAGTTTGTAATCGAACCGATAAAAATATTAGTTGTATATTGGTTTTTGGTTTATTATTAGTAGATTGTGTAAAGTCGATTATTTATTAGATTTTTGTATGTTATGTTAAATTATAATATATGATTATTATATCATAGATTCCTATTTACTGACGTCTAAGGGATGAGTTTTCATGTAATAAATATTACTTAAATGGTATTTTTTTTAAATATTTAAACTATCGATAACTTATACAATTTAATATTCATACACAAATCACGCAATATTAAGAGATACAGTCCAAGGATAAAATTATTTTGAACACCTACCTATATGGTATTATAAAATATGTTGAATCTAAGCAGTATTAGCAAACATCTACAAAATTACTTTACATTTACGTATCATAAAATAATATTATAATGTATGCATTGGATTTATAATATTTATTTATGAAGGAATCGAGCTTAAATCAATTAAAAGTTCAAATACTTAATTGAATGCATAAAATAATGTTTTTATGCTTCAATTTATATACTCTCACGATACTTGGAAAAACACATAAAATTTAAAGTATAGGTATACATTGTGATCAACGATCTGATTAAAAAAACATATTTTTAGCACATATCTATTAAAAAATAATGTTAAAATTTTGAATTTGAATTTATCGCTGCCCCCACAAGTCAAGTTAAATATTTGATATACCCAAAATTGTAAATTATTTTCAGCTACTTTATAATAACGTTAAATTATCTCGATTTTAATAGGCACCTAGGGATGTATTTCGTGTATATTAATTACATTATATCGAACGAAAGATATTAGAACTGCAACAGTGAACAGTGAATGCGCAGTGTTTAAACACAAAACAGTTATATATTTTTTATGATGATAATAAAAGTGGTTTACAGCGAACGTGTAAAATATTATTTGGGTTTAAATTCAGCACTTCGGCGATGTACAATTAAAATATGTATAAATCTCCATGCCGCTAACGACGTTAATAATTACCAAACGGTAATAGCTATATATAGTATACACATGAGTTCGTAATGCTTACAGGTATAGGTATAACGAATAATATATGATAATATTATTACGAGCAATCCGTTTGTACTCCGTCTCATCCTGATAACGATAGTAAAGACGCGTTTCCGATGGCCGGCTGCGACGAACTCGAGAAAATAAATAAACGCATTTACAACCGGCTCTAAAGAAATTTAGAACTGTTCGACCTCGAGCAAGTGAAAAAATGTCCCGGTTGCTGAGCTCGCTAATATCCGTATTGTCACAACCACGGTTATCTACAGATGTGTAGATAACCGTGGTCACAGTTAAAATTAGACAACTGACGTTTTATTATAACACCTAGAATTTCTATATTGGATTTGTCCAGATTTATTGGACTAGTCTGTCAAATAAAATGTTTTATGTTGTTTGGTAGTTTAAAAATAAATACAAAGAATGTGCAACATCGCAACTATACGGTCAAACACAAAAATACAAAGAATAATAGTTTAAATATTCGATTTAACACTGTTTTTATAATTATATTAGGCTATTGAACTTTTAAACATAAATTATAATGATGCAATGCAAATACAAATATTACGAGGGACTAAAAGTGTGATGTACAGGCTGTAAGAAATACGCGATAACATTGGTAAGAAAAAATTATTAGAACGTTGCTTGCAGTGTTTTATGATTTGACAGCAAAATTCACGATATCTTTAAAACAATGAGTTCAACTTTATCACCAAAATTAACCAACCCCACCCGGTTGCACATACGATTTAAAATATTTTAAACGATTTTTTGCGTATACCTATAGCCGCAATCCACTCATTAAATAATGATGACGATGTCATCAATGTTTATAACAAATAACAATAACTTGATCGTCGACCATTGTTATCGAGATTCCTAATATTTTTGGAAAACATACGAACCATCAAAATTATTCATAACTCTTAATATTTTGATGAACTGATTATTTTGTGTAGAACTGCACGTTAGCGGAAGCTATATATAAGTAGGTAAATAGTAGAGGTGTTCCGGGTACATTTTTTACCAACAAACCGGGTACCGAGTATTGGTCGAGTACCAATTTCTGTTAAAACCGAGTCCAGGGTACTAATCGAGTAAAAATTTTTGTTAAAACCTAGTCTCGAGTACTAGTCGAGTAATAATTTTTGTTTAAATTCGACATCACTATTTGCATCGTCCATACCTACTTCCGTAGGTACCTTGTATAAAACTTACGTGTTCAATCGTCACTCACAAGTCACAAGACATTGAACAACTAATTGAGAATTGTAGCAAATAGCCACAGACCATAATAATTAATAATATATATTATACCATAAGATTATAAATAGTAGATTGTAGATAAACAACATAGAACAACATTATTAT
Source organism: Neotoxoptera formosana (assembly GCA_022818045.1). NCBI lineage: Eukaryota > Metazoa > Arthropoda > Insecta > Hemiptera > Aphididae > Neotoxoptera > Neotoxoptera formosana. The sequence continues at coordinate 14,620,663 of CM040634.1, forward strand.
TTATTACCGCCGCGGCTGTGCGTGGTAACTCTATTTTTAAATCGTTATCGATAAACGTATGATTATCGTTTATGACCATGCCAATAGTTAATAAATCTTGGAAAATATTCTATTTCTATTTTCTGCTACAGCGCGATAATGTAATAAAATATTATTATTATTATTATAAATGTATAAAATATTTTTGTTTGGTCTATAATTGCGGGGACACATATTTTTTTAATTAATAAATGAATCGGGTACCCGGCTAACCGGGTTAGGCTAACCGGGTACCGGGTATATTGCAAGGAAAAAATGTAGCTGTAAACCGGGTACCGGGTACTGTCCAAGTCAACTTTTAATAACACGCCGGGTAACGAGTATTGGTCGGGTACTGAATATGATATCGGGTACCCGGCCAACGAGTCCAAGCCGGGTACTAACCCGGAACACCTCTAGTAAATAGGTAATAGGTATAATACCAAGGCGTAGCATATTGTTAAAGTTGCGTATATTATTATGATATCAAACTACAGATCGATTGAATATAATAATTCGTCAATAGAAAATTTCGTCGTTTCAATATTATAGTAGGTAATAATAATAATTATCCATAACGTTACAGGGCCGATCTCGGGGCTTGGTCAAGACCACGAACGACAAAACGCCGACGTCTGTATGACATCATATATTAAACGCGCCACGTCCGGTCGGCGTTTGGATATTTTGTGGCGGCCGGACCGGAAGTTTGATCAAGGGCCTGTACGTGGTGGCCGGCGGTTGATGGACCTTCTCCGCGGACTTGCGGGTCGTCGACGTTTGCTGCTGCTGCTGCTGCTGATGCTGATGCTGATAATGCTGCTGCAGACCCGTTACAGCCGCCGCGGCTGGACCGGTGGCCGTCGGATTCTGCAACACGGACAACGGAATGCATTTCGATCAGCGGATGCAATCGCTGCAGCTGCAACGGGTGTGGTGGGTGGCCCGGCCAGGAGGAGTCGACGGCTGAGGTGGCGGCGGCAGGGACGCGGGTAGGTACAATTCAGTCAATATTACAGTTATGTGATTTAAAGAGTATTCGTAAACGGTATTTCGGATTTTCGTATTTTCCGGCTGGGAGGAGGAACGGATAAATTCAGACGCCTATAAATATTATTATTATTGTGTTGTTTCTGTAAAACATCTGATAACAGCGCTGCAGACACGTCAGAATGTTCGCACCCCGGCCATCTTTAATTCGAAAAATACTCAAATTTACATTCCTCACCGACGTGTACAAAAATTATAAATCATACGAGTATAATAACTATCATGTCGAAGAACGTGGATCGTGCAGTATCATTTTTCAAAACATTAAGATTAATATTAGAAATTAAACATTGCACAATAGTTCAAAAAATTCGCATTCAAGTCTTAAACATGAATAGCATTTTGCGTATTTGAATACAATTTTTTTGTTGTTATACCCAGCTCATCCCTAATCAAACATGTATGCACGGTGGGTTATGCACTGTAATACTATGGATGCTGCAGGTATATAGGCAGGTACATAGTATAATATACAATATCGAGCACGTTTATTATTTTATTACTATGACATAAATCCCCATTTGTAGTCTGTAAGTATGTTAATGTATTATGTATGCTTGTACATTGTAAGTCACGCTACAGTATGTTTATAAATATCGTGGAATGTGGATACATCATACATATAGTTATAATATATTCCACGGGCTCAACTCACAAATACTAAAGTACGATACGATAAATGTAAGTACCTATGTGTTTATGTGGCATACATATATAAACAAGTACTACTTAACAACAATAATTTTTAAATACGTTTTGAAATCGTTTTTATATAATATGTTTTATATTTATATGTATTTAAAGTTAATACTTCTGTTCGCACTATGCTACTGCTACGACGAAAAGACACATTGAACGTAAACTTAAAAATAAACCGACGTGTAAAATTGAATATTATTGTTTCTGTTTTACTACTTTAAAATTAGAAATGCTACTTTCAACACGTAGTTCAAATAGTATATTATTATATAATATATTATTCCGTTGAGATTTTTTTTCACTTGTGGGGTATTATTACGGTTGTAAAATTATACGTTAGCATGTTTGAGTTTAAATTTACATTTTGGATTACTGCTGTTATGTATTATAATTTGGAAAATAATTTTCATAATATTTAAAATAGGTAAGATATTTTTCATAAATAAGTAGGTACGGTGCTCTGTTTCCTTAATTTATGATTGCGGTTTAAATAACCGTTATATACATATATATACACACATGAAATATTTCCATATTTGGTCAGAAAATTGAATAGTCAGTCGCAGATAATATTATGTTAAAAAGTATAGGTACACTATCAGTTGTAGTAGTCCACTCCAGTTGTACAAGTGTACAACATTATAATATATTCGCATGCATATCTCGTGTACATTAGCATCTAAATGTACTATCTCATCCCTGCGGAGAACAACGCCGCGCACGAATGTTCGCCGGACGCACACCGTTTCCGCGCGCGAATATTATACGACTACTAAATTATTATCATAGGCAATAAACTCGTATACTACTGACCTGTGGCAGTACGCCGAGCATTTTCAGCGACGGAGGCACGCTGAGGACCGACGGCACGGTCACGTGGCCAAAGTCCACGGTGAAAGCTTCGCACCAAATGCCGAAGTGACCGATGTCGAATATGGTGAGGTCGCCCGGCAACGTCAGCACGATGGTCTTGCGGTTATACCGGCGCAACGGCACTTCTTTTCCGTTCTCGTCCGCCACCCTAACGCCCTGCGGAGTCGGTTTGTCGCCGGCGCCCACCCAAAACTTGGCATCTAAAATTAAATCGTTATGGTCCACGTTAACTTTTACACACAGTATGCGCGATAAATTATTTGTTTTTATTTTTTTAGCGACATATAAAATATAATAATATTATGTACTTCAATGGCGAAAACAACTTTTCATAATAGGATCTCATACTTGGCAACTGATATGCGCTTTCGAGGAAAAACATTATTTGGAAATACATTCTTTCTCCTTTTACCGAGAATTGTTCACTTGGATCGTTTCAGTAAATTATACGAAAGTTTTAAATATTGTGCAGTAAAAGTCACACAAAAGTATTTTTTTTTTTTTAAATGTTTAAACAAAAAGCTTTTACGTGACCATGGTATGAACTGTGATTTCCCCCTTTTTCTTTGCTATGGCAGTATGAAATTAAAAAAAGATTAAAATACAGTTTTAAAATTGTAATTTACTTTCTATGTGTATATATAACATTACACAACCATAATATGGTTCAACGTTTAATATGACTAAAATATGAATTCAATAAAAAGGTTTAATAAGGTCATATAAATTAATTCGATTATTTTATAATTAAATTGTCTGGATACTAAAAGCAAACCCATTTATGTCAAGGTAAGAACAAATTTAAAATCAATAATTGTATGTCAATAATAATTAATTGTTATTTGCTGTAATAATGTTGGCTGTTTTTACCTGGTGCTTCACCATCGTAGGAAAATCCCGGTATCAGCAATGTCTGTGCATCGACTACGACAATGTTTTCTGAAGAAACTCCATGAATTCCGGACAAACTGTCGATTTTTTGTGGTTTCGGGTAATCCAGATTGTAGGGAATTTTAATGTCACCAAAATTAACCTTTTAAAATCAAAAATATTTAATAATATTAATTAGAAATGTTGTAGCACGGTTTCTTATATTACGGGCATAAAACCGAAAATATAAATGGACGGGTATTTTTAGGTTTCCAAAAGTGTTGAACTACTAAATGATCTACGGATAGTATCGATTAATCATTAAAGTACACGGTTTTAACCGATTTGACGATTAGAAATTAAAATATTGTAATATGTCGATTAATAGACTTCATGTTTATACCTGAAAATAAAGATTATAATTATGATACTATTACTATATTGTATCATAATTTCAATCAACTGTACTATAATAATAATACTTGTTAAGTAGTAATCGTTTGTCAGATAGATGGAAATCAATCGAAAGTATATTATAGAGATTATAAGCAACAAAACTCTGAATCTAAAATATATATTCGTTATTAAATGCGCTGCACCGTTAAGCGTTCGTATAATTATTTCAGAGCCAGCCGTCGGCGGTGGCCGTCAGAAGGTCGAAGGTAAAACGATTTGTTAACGCGTGTGCCTTTCTACGACGATATACGCACTCGACGTTATAAAATAAAGTAGTAGAAAAATAATAACGCACTGTGTGTATACGGCATTTTAATTTTGTTTATTACTTTTTCTTTTTTTTTTTTTTCTCCGTAACATATAATAATAATAATAATAATAATATCATAACCGGCTGCTCGTTGTTTGACGGTTGTTAAGAGTTGGAATGGCGAATTAAACAAGTGACCGAGAAAGCACAATTGCGGCCGAGTGTGTGTGTGTGTGTTCGAGTTGTTTTTTCGATTTGGTTTCATTAAGCCAACTACACGGGGCCTTACACGATAATATAAAACATACGCCGCCGCAGTGCCTCACACCGAGTATATAATAATATATACACTCGTATGTGAGTTAACCGGAGAAAGTGGTCAGGCCCGTCTGCTACCGTTAGGTATATAATATACGCGTTTGCATACTCTGTAGGTATATAATATTATCCACGCCGTTCGAACCGAACGAACGGATATGTTTTTATCACGATACAATCCGTACCCGTACAGAACGTGTATAATACGAGGTTTCTCCAATAATAAACGATATCGGTATTACGAATACCAAACTTGCGCCGCCGTGTACGATAATAATAATAACGTATACACTATAATATAATATTATATGTGTGTCGTGTGTCTTGTGCCCTGTGTGTGTGTGTGTGTGTGTGTGTCTGCGAGTGCGTCGCCGTGACATGTGCGAGTATTAATTTGTGTAAGTGTGCATAAATAAAGCTCTTCCTGCAGTTAGTCGTGTACACGCGCGCACAACCGGGCAGACGGCCGGCAGACGTGCTGCAGGCCGAACTCGTTATTTCGTCTGTGTGATATGCACTCACCGAGAAGTCTTCGCACCAAACGTAAAACCACTTGATGTCGTGCAGTGTCAAACCCTCCGGCAGAGTGATTGTCAAGTGTTCGTTCCTGTACCGTTTCAGCGGGTTGGTTCTGCGGCGAGAAAAAATAAATTCGCGCACATAAAAAAGGGGTTTTTTTTTTCGAGCGCGTGTAGAACGTATATAATAATATACGTAGCAATGATAATAATACTCACGACGCTTTCTCGTCACGAATCCTGTACCCGTTGATGCCGGCTTGTTTGCCGTTGGAACCGTAAAAATATGCGGCTGAAACACGCGTACAATATTGTCGTGTACAGACTTTGAAATGTGATATTATGGAGATAAATAATAACGATTATAATATAGGTATTATGTACCTACGTAAACATTTTTTAAATTTGACATCAAGCCCGATCTAACTTAATTTACTAAAATTATTGTTTTATCCCTCGATGATCCACACGTAGATGATATTATACTGCCCATGACAGTCTTTGAAATGCGTTAGCCGATAAATGTATTTTAGTTGAATAAATAATAATGGAAAATTGCGTACTGTATAATGATTTCAATCATTAACACCACTAACAAATGCAGAGCTTGAAAATTGCATTAGCTTGTCCATTTCAATCAATACCTACTATCGACATGCCTACTTCAGTTGTTTTTAAATTAAATTATTTATATTCAACGACATTATTAACAAATTATAGATAATAATCCTAAATTCCGCCCCAAAAAAATTGAAAATATGAAAATATACAAGCTAAATATATTTACTCTTTTTAACGTTTTTGTAAGTTAAAATCTGTGTCAAGACTATAATTTAAGTACATTATAGTTATTTATAGCAATAATTTTAACTTGATTTTATTATCAATACGTATTCGATAAAAGTAGTTTATTATATGTGCTTAATTTGATGTTTAACGCTTTCCGTTATATAGTTATATCCGAGCTCGTTATGAAATGATGTCAACCATACACTTAACAGTATTTGAACATAAAGAAATAATGATTACCTGGTCCCTCGCCATCGTAAACGAAATTCCTGATGTGCAATGTTCTAGCATCCACAGCATATACATCTCCGCCTAAACCATGGTGGTAAGACTTCAAAGGGCCTAAGTATTTGCCGTAATATTCTGCAGCGCTAGTTACAACTGAAATAAAATAAAATTACAATTAGGTATACCCAATGAATGTATTTGAATAGAATATGTCTAATTTTTAATAAGATTAACACAAGATGTATATATTATCTAAATTTTTTAAATTTTCAGTTTATAAGACTTAGTAATAAACCTTGTATTGTTCAAAGATAACTCGAGTAGGTGTACCTATGGGTACAATAATTGTTCATTTTTATCCGATGACTTGTGATTACTCAAAATGAGTAACAACTTAATAGTATCCTGAAAATCCGACAGGGTACTTCACTTTTTTACTAATTTAAAAATAAAAATACAAGTTTATTTCAATACAATACTAGTATTTGTACAACTTTCTGTGAACGTTATAGTTATTTGTATTATTGTGTCGATTCATAATGACCGTACAAGCGTATAGTGCACTACGTGGCGTTATAATATCTGTCAATGATTACAGTTCAAGGTTTGAATTGCATAATGTTCACAATTAAAGTGAAAGTGTAAATATTTAGAAAGGAGAGTTTTAATAATGTTCAACTTAGAAATACAAAAATTTTTTTACTTTAAAATGTTGTGGTATTTATATTTGTTACTTAGATACCCAATAAGTTATAACTGCACTCTGCAGTAGGCGTTAACCGTTTGCTTAACGTTCGACTGATACGTGAACACAAATGCATATTATGGAAAGCTAATTGGGAATAAAAATAGCGAACACTATACGAGTCAATATATCTTTGTTATTTTTTCGGCACTACAGAATGGAAGTTTTTCTTGATAAACAAATTTTCAGATGACAGTGATTTTTAAAAAAACAAAACATACAATTTTAATAAGGAACTTATCAGATTAGGGATTTGTTATTTTGGAATTATAGTACCTATACGAAATAACTTTAAGTATCCATTTTAAAAATATCTTTAAATAACTTGTTATTTCTATTGTGAAGTAAGGCAAGTTTGTTTATTTAATGGATTTTATTTTTTGAGAACAGTTGATTCTTATATTTCATAATGTTATCTAAATAAATCGTGTTTGTTCGGACCTTGGTTTCCTATCAAAAAACCCCTTGTCGAAATCAATACGTCATATACTCATATCGTATTATAATATATAATATTTAATTGTATCAGCACTTTTGTATTTTTTATTGCTGAATAGTTAACATATTGCAAACGGTCCATTGCAAGAAACAGGTCGCGAGATAATATTATTATATTATTGTTTCGGGTCAGGTCATATAAGAAAAAAAAAATGATAATTATTACAAGATCATAATCCGCATAAACCGTAGATGGCCCAATAACCTGCATACGTATCATCGTACATTATTCATCATATGTACAGGACGTACACGACGGATACGCATACATACATATATATATATATATATATAGATACACATATACATACAAACATCTACACATGATACATACATACTACATGCATACATATACATACATACACACATCCACACATGATACATATATATACATACATACATACGTACATACATATAAACACGATGTACCGTGGATGGACGTGTTTCGCTTTGTTCAGTCGGTAGTCACGATAAACAATTATCGCCCACATTTTCAATTAGAGCGGAAGAAAATTTTAATTACAAGTCTCGCGTATAATAATATGATGTAGGTACCTAGTATATATATTATATTATATTGTAACATAACGGGTTTCGTCGAGACTGCTACGACGAATTGCGGTAAAAATAAAAATAGAGGGATGCGTTTATAATAGTTACTCTGCCGTCGGGGCATAGATTACAATATAATGTGGGGTACGCGTGTATGTGTGCGGTATATAAAAGAGTCGGAGTGCTCTAAAAGGGGCTGCCAGGTATTGCGGGACGAGCGCCAGGAGGGGAGGCAGTATCCTCCACGATGCATTTGCGTCGTGGGACTTTTACGTGTCACCTCGCACGGAAACGCTTTTGTAGTCGTCGGCAATTTTAATCATGTCAACCTAGCATACAGAATAGAGAGGAAAATCTGTTGACCTGTAAAGTACCCGATTGACTTTTCTATTACACACACACCTATATTGTACACTGCATATGCCCACACTGCAGCTCCTTATTTCTAAAGAAACTTCACACTTTTTTACGGGTCGTATATATTCCTTCGTTTGGTTGATCGTATTCAATCCGATTATTTATATATCGAATGGGTCGCCGTCGCGTGATGGTTATCAAAGAAGTGCCTATCCGTCGAGTTCTTTTTTTCCCATCCGACGACTAAGTTGCCATTTTTTTTTATGTATGAGTAGGACGAATTTTAATCGTTTTAATTGAAAATCGATCCGTGTCCAAGATATGTTTGCACGAATAACATCGAAAGATGAATAGTTTTACGTAGTTTACTTTTATCTTTACTGTCCATTGTTCTATTTATTATTATTATTTTTGTTTCGTTATTATTATATACAACCGATAATAATAATAATAATAATAATAATAATAATAATAATAAAAATAACAATAATAACAATAATGGCAGTAAACGGCAGTGAATTGCACAAATTATCATAACAATAGGAGTTTGATTTTATGTATTCTCCATTACATTTCGACGATGCTCAAAAATTTTAGTAGAAAGTCGACTCGGGCGCCCGAATAAGGATAGGTACTTTTTGTAAACGACAAAGTCGTGTACACCCCATATGCACACGATGTATTCGGAACAAAAGCTGTACCGATAAAGCTGAAATAGAACGATCCCAAACTTGGGCATCGTCATATTGTATCGCATTATAGCAATATGATTTTGAATTTCAAATCGAAATCGACTTTAAATTCTCTTTTATTGCAATGGTTATTGTATTTATCCGGTCATAACGTACACAATGCAATTAGTAAATCAGAATGTTCTACTGCTACATGTATAGCTTGTATAGTATTTCATCTATACAAATGACGAAACATAAAACGTTATGTTGTTGAAAAATTGTACAATTAGTTTGTATATTGTACACTCATATATATAATTGCATTATCCAATTTAATTAACCATTTATGTAACATGTTAATGATAATAACTACTCTGATACAGTTTACATTTTGAAGGGGAAAAACAATAATTAGGTATAATTTATAATAATTATTCAATTTTATGCGAAAACAAATTGTAGGTACATCGTACTCTTAGTACGCAAAGTATATAATTATGTAGTTTTGTTATTGAATTTAAGACAGCCCAAATTAAGACTATTTAGAGAAATTGAATCCCTATTATTTATCGGGCATTGTTCTATAAAATAAATTTATAAACAAATTCGAAATTTGCAAACACCAGTAACACTACGTGTCCATATAATGAAGTATACATTTTAAATCGTTATAATTATTAACAAATAAATAGAGCAATTGAATAGTATTAGTAATTAATGCAAATCAACAATTTCAGAAAAATATTTTTTTAGAGAACTCGAGATTAAAAAAGAATCATATTGTCGTTATGTTGTTTGAAAATAAAAAGTAAACACGTTTTTACACATATTATTATAATAGTATTATCAAAAAGTATTGAATAGTGTCTATATATAGATACCAGAGAAATACATACCTAACGATTATATTTTCTGTTACCTAAATGAGTATTGACTGATTAATCATGTACCACTATGCGTGGAAAATATTGCGATGATTTGGCCAACATTATCTGTAATATTGTGGTTTTGAGTGTGGGTTTTTGGTTTTTGTGTTATAAATGGTAATATAAATCTATAACAATAATATATAGATTCGATCAAAACTCAAAAGTGGAAACACGGCATTAAATATTCAATGACCAGTGTAAATTGTTACTACAGTTAGTATAGTGTTATCTCGGTATCAGGTTAGGACCACGAGCACTTATAATATACCTATTCACATAGGTACCTATGCCATTAGCGTTAGAGAAATATATTTTAAACGACCTCTCCCCTCGCCGAAGGTCGTTTAAAACTTTGAACACATTTTAGATGATCGATTCACGCTTGTAATATAATACCAACGAATTGTTCCCACTTTTCCACCAACGAATTCAATCACTCGGCCTTTTCAATGTGCGTTAGCTTCGCAATATTGGGAACGACGAAAGTTTTTCCACTTCCAATAGGATACCACAGTGAATATTTTTTGTTGTCGTTCGATAAAATATGACTGCCAAGGACGACGACGACGGTGAACGGGATAGTTTACGACGTTTTTTTTTTTTTTGTTATTAAATACAGTATCGTAATAATAATATGGTCCGGTGACAGCAGTCGCTCGTATAAGTTTCGAAAGTGCGAGGGCGATTAAATATGAAAAAAAAAAACAGTTTCTTTCCGATAATGATTTCATTATCGCACTCGAACGAGTGTGTGTGTGTGTGCGTGTGCGAGTGTGTGCTATAATTATATTATAATATGTATATAATACGCGTACTGCAGACAAACCCGTATTACGAAAGGCGTACGCGCTGTGACATCGACAAATGTGTCTACGGTCTACATATAATTATATTGCATGAAGGTCTTTAGATCAACCCTCATCATGACTCCTAACAATAATTTGGTTAAGTAATTTGATGTGTCAGAAAACTGTGGGCAATGCGCAATCTCCAGCGGCCGAACGATGACGTCACGTGCCAAGTTTCATAAGACATTTGTCGATATTCCCATGAGATACGCGCAGAAAATGCGAGCCAAACTTTTTGCCAACACACTCGAGTGCTAAGTAGTTAATTTTAACACATACCCTCCCATATCGCTGTCTTATAATAATTATTTGTGACAATAATCATTACGTCGACGAAAAATATCAATAAACAAAAACCCTTTTTATCGTTTTCACAAAATAAACGATGTTATCACCTCCACAAAAGTACAACGAGCTTACGTGTTTTTATGACACTTTTACAGAAAACTTTATTCGAAACTAATGAATATTTATCGATAAAAAGATATTATGTGTGTTTTCCTTCTGATTTGCTAAAAAAAATCAAGCACATACCAATTATTTTCTGTCAATTTGAACGTCAATAAAATTAATAATTATCATAAAATATCAATCAGCTATATGAGTAAGAACCACGCATCCGTTCTGAATATCTTATCGATTTCAAAAACAACATATAGTTAAATGACATTGTGAACTGTTTCAATCGATCGTGGAGCTTAAAAGGTGTTAACATCTCAGGATATACCGCATCACGATACGAGTCATGACTGACTGACGTCTGTGTCACGGTGACACTATAAAAAAGAAGTTTTGATTGTCGATGTTTGTTCCTTCCGAAACAATATAGAATTTCATTTATGATCGAAAGACAATTTTGTCGCGTGACCTAACGTGCGTTTGGTTGAGTTCATAAATTTTTTGAAACGTAAAATATTTAATCATGTCAAAAAGGACGTATACCTTCATTTCGACTACCTACGTGCAATTGATCATTTCTTCGAAAGTTCGAACCCATTTCATTTTTCGAACACATTTTTCATGTAATAATATAATGTCATCTACAGTTTATTTCGACTTATTAGTTATTTTTTTTTTATTAATGTAATAACATGTATTAGTCCTATCTCCGATGAAGTATATACATTATACATATGAAAAAATAATGATTTTATATTTCTATTGCCAATATGTATAGTACGTTATGAATGAAATTTAAAACTAGAAATACAGATAGTTGTATAGAGCGGCTTATGATTTAATATTTAAATTTATTTATTTTTTTATTTTTTGATAAAATCATACTCATACCTCAACAATTATTATTTATTTTAAAGTTAAATAAAATATTAAATCATTACATAGTTTGTATGGTACATATTTTATGATAAATAAAACCAGATAGGTACGTACTAGAATTAATGTTGATTATATTTATGATTTTATAATCCTACAGATTTAAAATATTAAAATTGTTTGATAGAGTCCAATGATGCTATTTAAATATTTAATAACATACATTTAATAATGTAGTTCTGTAAACTCTTCTTTTATTAGTATTTATTGTATGTACAACAATTAAAATATGATATAATATGCAATCATTATTTCGTAGTATATATATATAATATGTAAAAGAGTTTTCAAACTTAAAAAAGTTCCTTTAGTAACTTTTTTAATTAATTCAACTTGTTTCGTCAACTATTTGTGCTCATAGAAAATAGAAATAACTGCTAAGTAGTTTAAAATTATATTATTTAATTATTTAATCAATCACGATCATTACAACCCTACAACAGTTGACTATAAGCAAAAAGAAAAATATAACTTTGAAGTAACTAGACAAAAATGAAAACTTTCAATAATTTAGAATCACAAAATTATCATATTCCTAATTAATTAATTTTTCTTATCGTATTATTTATTTTAAGAACCACTTTTGACTTTTGAGTTTTGAGGTAGGGACCTACTTGAAAAAATTTTACTTGACGTTATTCTTATTTATACTGATTTATTGAATAAAATATGATTATTATTATCATATTATTTGAATAAAACAATTTATATATTTTATGATCTACTTGGATTATATATTTTGGGGATAGTCTATCGTTTTGAAGTTAATTGATCACCAAATCACTTTTAAACATGTTTAATTCATTAACTTATTTACATTATCTACCAAAAAGCCTTTTAAAATAATTATTTTCTGTTTGTAAGCTGTTTAAGTAATTTTTTTAATAAACCAGGATAGACTATAGTAAATCGTATTGATGGATGCTAAGTAATTTGACTGAGATTGAAAATTGTAAACTTTATAATGTCCCTTGTAATACATTCTAATTTGTAGACCGTTTTAATTATAAGCTCTTAGATTATTAACATCGTGTATTTCATTTTTATGAAATTAAATAATTTATTAAGCAATTTCATATAATGTTATAAATAATTATTTTTAAATACCTAATTAAAAATTGTTACCTTGTTGAATAATTTTACAAAAAATACATTCAAACCATTATTTATGATATCATCAATAAGCTCTGTAGTTGATCGAAATATATTATTATTAATATTATTATGTACCTACATTAATTAATTACCTAATAATAATAATATGTAGAGATTACGCTGTGACAATATAATATTGTCAGTTTTATTTTTATATACAATTATAGTCACTATTTTTACTTAATAACTATAGTGTTACTTGACTTAAATCATCAAAGTTCCCTCTGTGGAGGTTTTTTTTTTAACCGTAATTATAAATTATAATGTTCTAGACTTTTGGGATTAAGCTAAGCGACCCTATCTTTATTTTTAACCATAATGGATCTGTTCATAATACTGTGTATACATTGGATTATTTCGACTATCCAAACGTAAAATAATACCAGTATTTTATCCTCAACGTTTAAAAACTAAACACCAGCAAAACTTGTCAAGATAGTTAAAGATAGTTCATTCGTACATTATATTGACACGTTGTACGTGAATATAAATACGTTTTAATTAGGCCTAATAGAGCCAATCATTTTAATGACATTCTAAGAGCGTATATACATAATATATTGCTCAGGTGCAGATCGAAAAATTTATGAATTTCTAACAAACTCATATCGCTTCCTGTGAATAATTTTGTGTTGACTGTTGTGCGTTATAATAATACTTTATTATGTATCAAATGGTATACTGCGCGAATAAGTGCGTTCTATTTTTTTTTTTAAAGTAAAATGTGCTATCGGTAATCATCTCGCGAAACACTAAATAAATACATCTGTAAACCGGATTCAGACTACGTTAGACAATTATTATTATTTCCGACAGATGGAAAGTGTTCGTGTATACCACGATGTCTTCGTAGTATTCGGTTGCTATCTGAAACAAATCTTAGGTATCGTGTTTGAGAAACCTCACCACGCGGCCTTATTATTAAGAACTTATATTATATTATTATTGTTATTATTATTCTTATAACATTTTTACGGTACCGTATTTCGTGCATTGACATTCAATAACCGACATCGGACAGAGGGAGTGAAATAGTGTCCGCTATTGAGGGATGTCGGCAAACAAAGATTTCACTCGATTAAGGCATGTTTCGTCTTTTATACTAAAGTCAGAAACATTCGTTACTGCCCCCGTAGTATATAATATATATGGTATCCCAATAAAAAGGATATCACTTGTGCCCAATTAATGCGCTTGTAACAGAACTTTGTGTAATATTTCTAACGATCAAATCCGTTCCAAAAACGCATTTCTAGCCTAAACCATCGACAGAGGGCGATTACGATCTGGGACAACAAGCACACAGCATAACCGAGGCAATAACATTTAATACGGTCTTAAATCCATTTAGGCCATTAAGTGGCTACCGTCGCGCGCGTACTAATGTCGTCGTTACAGAGCGTAACTCCTCCGTCCGCCTCTCTCTCTCTCTCTCTCTCTCTCTCCCTCACTCTCTTTCATTAAACAAAATATATTTATGTTTTCCGCAGTAGGTATATATCGTTGTTACCGCTGCACGTGTACGCGCTCACACGTCATAATATTATTATTTCGTTATAATAATATCGAATCGCAATGCAACGCGTCCTCCGCGTTCGCGAGGTACCCATATCATACGTATATTATTTTACGATACGTTTCGCGCGAAAAGCGCTCGTCCGCCGTTATCCGGGCGACCGCGGCATCGGCATCGGATTGCTCTCGGATGCTGACTAATTTATTTCGGTTTCGGCTGCAAGACGGGTCGCGCGCGTTGCGGTCAAAAGCGGTTCGGTGCGCCGGACGGCAATTAATAACTGCACCGACTGATAAATCATCGGCCGAGCCGCGGCGACTCGCGCACGAACGCTTTCGGAAAACCGCGGCGGCGGCTCAGTAAAAAACACGGTATATATATTATTAAAAAAAAAAAAACTCTGAAAAACAGCTCACGAACAGTGTGTGTGTGTGTGTGTGTGTGTGTGCATATTAATATACATAAATGCATATGCCTACAACTGTGCCGCGGTCATCGTCGTTGCCAATAATATTATTATTATTCTCCTTTCCGTCATCCGGATATCGTATATTTTTCGACGGTCTGCCCGGAGGCGGCGCCGGCCACGACAGTAGCAGTTTTATTTATAATATTATATATATTATTATGCGTGTAATAATATTGACTTTATTCTCCCGAGATTTTTTTTTATACTTGTCCCCCCCCACTCCACCACTTACCGTAGTCTACATACTTGTACGTACGAGTAGATATCTATTAAACGCTATGCTGCTGCGAGATGTGTACCTACCTATACCCTATGCTCGTGCGGTGTACAACACTCATCCACGTATCACGTATATTTATATTATATTATTATTATATTATATTATATAGGTACCGCGAAAATTGGCCGGCATTTTACTCTAAAAGTCGGAACGCACGTAATATCATTATATTGATTTTGTTATAAGCCCCTTGTACGTTGGTACCGTAATATCCTTTAATCTTATTACTCGATAATTACATTATATACGTACTGTGATGCTTAAGTGTGGTTATTATATTATTTTAGAAATGTTCGTACTATAGTTTGTAACAGCAGACTATGGTAATAGAATTGCATGGTATAACAAGCCACATCATTTGTTAAAGTATAATTTCCTTTATGGTGTAGTAAGCTTTAAAGTTTTATCAACATTTTAAATTACCTAGGTCACCTCATATCCTATTTTAAAATCGTCTAATAATATTAAAAATCAAATTACCATGTTTTATGCTCATTCGAGTTTTAATATTAATTCCAATGACATATTTATTTTTTTTAAATTATATTAATTTATAAGTGTGTTTGCAATTATTATGTAATTATTGTATTTGATTAATTAATACCAAAAATAATAAAAAAATAGTTAATTATATTTTTCTAATAATTCCTATAACATAGTTTGAAAAACGTTGAAGTATATATTTTAATCGAACAATTAGTTAGGTCAAGATATTACAGTTAATTAATATGCATTTGTAATCAAAGTAATAGTTTGATAAAAATATTAAATAATAAAGTGTTATTTTTCCTTAAACAAAATAAATTACATTAATTTTTGTGAAACATGAAAAACTAAAGTCTTTTGATATAATTTTTTTTACAAAAACTCTTTTGGGTATATTTCATGTTTTATTACTATGGTTTAAATAATAAAAAAGACTATCTAATTTACATATGTATCATTGGTTTATTTTATTATTATGTAAATTGCTAGATGTAATTATAAAAAGAAGTAGAGTTTAAATTAAGTATAATTTCAAAAACCTACCTATGTGTACAACTGTGTAGAGTAAACAAACAAGTGTCTCAGAGAAATCACCTAAGTTTATTCTTATTTGCGCATGGTAAAGATGGTTAAGAAGTTTGCTCAGTTTAATTTTACTATCAATATTAATTTTATTCATCTTGTTAAATAGCGTAATATTCTAGGTTAATTAATTCTGTATGGTTGTTAAATTAAAATTAGAAATTCAGATTCATAACTATTTTTGATACATTGTAGAATCATAATAGGTTAAAAAATAATGATTTGAAATTATATATTAGAACTATATTTTTGAAACTAAAAAAAATAATAAATTTGTTTTTTTAAAGATCTTATTTTATATACAAATCTTATTACAAATTTAAAATAATAATAAATACTCTACAACACTATAATATTAATAAAATAGTGATTGATTAAGCTAATGAAAGAATAATTTTTGTGTACATTAATTTTTAATATTACATTTTTTTTTTGTTATTATTCGCATGGTAGATACTTGGTTATTTATTCCTCGAATTTATTGAAAAAATACAACCAATAATATGGACCATGGATAATAATACAAAACAATTATAATTGGTCTACAAAATTATATGTTTTTTTATAAACTTTTTTATTATTTATTCAAAAGATGTTGTCTTAATCAATAGTTTTAATTTTTTTAAGAAAACTTTCAGGTAATTTCTGAGAATTGTGTACAATGGGTATTTTAAAATTGTATGTATCTGCTGATGTAAGATATCTTCCAAGTTTAAAAAGAGCATACAAAAGTTGTGGCATTGTAAGCTAGGTATTGTTTTTATGATGTACCTTATTAATGAAATATTATGGTTTTCAATTTCTAGTTAATTTTTGACTTAAATTGCACTAATTATTTTCTAAAGCTTTTTTTCATTACTAAAATAGTCACACATGATGAATACATGGCACACATAATTAAATTTAAAATTATATATAATTTCATTTACAATTTTTTGAATATGATGGTTTGTATTTTTTGATGCATAAAAATACTTAACACTAATACATACTTTTAAATGTACATGTCTTCAAACCAAAGAGTTAAGCGAAAACTATTTTTTTTTCCGAGAATACTCCAGAGAAACTTGTTTAGTTTTTTAAATTAATTTCTGTACGAAAAATATAACTTTCGATGTGTAAATAATATATATTATATTGTGTATCCATTTCATGGTTTTTTTTGCGTAAGTATCACATTAAAATAGTATGCTTGTCGGTTTTGTGTATAGAAATCGAGGAACCAAATATTGAGGCTTATGTATTTAAAAATATTTAAATGTATTATGTATAATAAACAAATATAAAATACATTTTTGTATTCTGGTTTTTTTCGAGTAGATCAATGACCTAAATTATACAATATACGTGGAATTGAACATTTTACTTTTAAATTACTTTAATGATTGTTGTTGAATTAAAATAATATTACTCGTCTATTAATTATGCTATAAATCTACTTTATTCCTGTCCATACACTTTGTTATTACTCATTAAGAAAACATTCAAGCGCAATAAGTATCAGGAGTCAATAACGTAATATTTAAACTGCTATTTTTTGGCGTGAAAAAACGCGAAAAAACGCTAAAACCAAGAAACACGTTCCATTAAATAAAACTAATAGTCGATGATATCTGTTGGTATATTATGCTGCTGCAGCTGTTATTAAAATTATAAGGTCCGCGTATAATTTTAAATAATTTACATTTCAAATAATAACGGTATTTCCGCGGCGAGTACTCGGAATCTTATTTTCCAAATAATTATATACCTAAGCGATTATTTTATAAACGAAATAAATAATTGATGTAACGATTTGCTTTGTCGTATATTTCCGACAATTCACACACACACACACACCGGACGACAAACTTCCAAGTTTTCCAAGTGAATTCGAAACTATGGTCAAGTCTTTTTGGCCACATCAAAGGTCCCGCAGGGATCCAACTTTACCGCTGCGAGAATCACTCTTATATATACATAATGCGTAGGTATATATATTATGCACGTCGTCGGAGCTCAGGACGCGGTGCGGTGGTGGTGGTGGTGGTGGCGCACACGGCGAATAGACGCGAACGTCGCGCGATATACGCGGTTCGGCGTACCTTCGCAAAGTTTTCTGAACGAAACCTCTGACGGTGCAAGAGCGCACTACCGAGGCGGCGGCGGCGGCGGTGTACGCGTATTAATTTATATAGTTTTCGCCGGCGTTGCAGCAGCGATCTTCTATTTAATTATACTGCTGCTGCTGCTGCTGCTGCAGCGGCGGCGACGACGAACGCACCAAAGTAATTAGTTACGGCGGGATAACTCTCGCCGTCTCTCGAAATCTCCGACTCCTCCCCAATCGTCGTCGTCGTCTTCGTCGTCTCAGGCGTCGGGCCCGTAGTTCGTATCGTCTTAATTTGTCAATATTACACGGGCAGTGCATAATTGCCGTATCCGACATACACACACACGCGCGGGCGCATATCATACAGGGGTGTAGTACACGACTCGTCTCATTACTCGTAAATTGTTCGACATTAATGTCATTACGATTCGTGATTTATGCGTATAGTTATTAATTTATTATCGGGCTCTACGTACGCGATTCTCGTACACGGCATATTATATTTCGTAATTTACTTACCGAGCTGAATTCGTAGCGTCTATATATACAAATCGAATTCTGTTCGTGCGCGTGTTTGCGAGTGTCGTGTTTGACACCGGGGCCATCCACGAGACATTCGGTATTTCGAAAACTACATATCGATGTTTTTGAACGAACGTATTTTTTTTACATCTCCTTAAGGACGTTAAAAACAATATTTTTTATTGTTAATTTAATTTTTAATTTCAAACTTCTTTTAGTGTCAACATGCATTTTTTATTTCGTGTTCCAAAGCTGAATATTTTTTGGAAAAATCGTATTTTGGACGAGTAGTTTATAAGTTATAAGTATTTAAAGTTTTAATGAACGGAGTGGATTGGTACAGTGATATCCCGCAAAATGTCGGTCCGCTACTCCGCTCATCTAAACCCTAAATACTTACAACTAATAAACTACTTATCAAAAATTTAATTTTTATGCATCGAAATACTCTGAATAATATTCTCCGTTAGAAATATGAAATTAACGATGTATGTTGTCATTTAAAAAAGTAACAACTTTAAAAAAAATGTTAAAGATAAAAAAAAGTAAAAAATATTATTTTTTTTGCAAAAATGTCTCTTAATTATGTAAATAAAATATTTTCAAAAACCTTGGCGTGTTCTGAAATAATGAGTGTCTCTTGTTGAATAGATCGCACCGTGTGTATAATATAGTGGATACGCATGTTTTGTGGAATATTATTCTTCCTGGCGGGTTTATGTAACTGAGCCCGCCGTGGTTTCACTGTTATCTGATAAAAAATTATCCTAAAAGCGCGTTTATGATAATTTATTTGTTGGCCACCCTAGGGGGACACCTCTGAGTATACAAATGAGAGCACTAACGACTGGTCCGAGTCTTCTGTCGTTGTTATATTTTCTTCGTTCGTATGTCCTCTTGTCCCATGGTAGCCATTCTAATTATCAGCCATGCAGCGTGTTGCCATTATTATACTCAAATACACATGTAGGAGTTTTAAATGTATGATATTATTATTATTATATTTTATAATGACGTGTTGATTTTCACAATAAATTCGACTTCGTGTCGCGCCCATACAAAGTAGATCGACAGGTTTCCGAGTGTATAATATAATGTATAACTATACAGTATACACACATGTATAACATTTGATGTATAACACATAATATCATAATATACGCATGCACGTGTAATTTGATCCTTTTAGTCGAGTTTAACCTGGCTGTAGACACTGTAGTGTGAGGGAGTGTCACCGCCCCGTCGTGGTATATGTCGGTGATTACTCTTTGATCAGAATTAGAGTATGGTAGCGCTGACGATGGTAGTTGTAGTGAAAGGCAGCAAATGTGGAAAAGTAAAATCATATTATTTTATCGCCAACTGACTTGAGCAATAATAGTCACGATGGCCTCCGTGGTGTTAATAAAAATAAAAACAAATATGCGATTTCAGCGTCAGGAACAATGGGACCGTTAATAATCATCAAATAAGACATGTCCCTATAGGCATAAAGGGTCAACAACGATCAGTTATTTCAAAATGTAATTTAGCCAGCACTCATATAATATAGTTGTGTACCTCGTCAGAACGACGGAATTGGTTAGCTTAATGGGAGTGACTAGCTGGCTACGTGTGTATGGCTATTATTAACTTTTTATGAACATTTTAATACCAAATACTTTTTATATACCTATCGTCTTTATCTATCATTATAACTTTTTTTAAATTTTATTTTTCCACACGGTTATATGGTTTTGTAAAATTAATTAACTGAGTGACACCATCAAATCTGTATCAACTTGAATTGGCTTAATAAATATTGCTTAGTGTGTTAATTGGTATGGAAATGTAAGTAATTGATTCAACCCTCTGAATTCGTTTTGTCTTGTTTTAGAGAATATTGTTGGTTCGTAAAAATCTTGTTTACTTATAAACGCTATAAACGCGGTTGTGGTTTTCTCGTATCGACGATAGTAATAATTAGGCCGAACGAATGGGGAAACCATGGGGTTTTGTCTCTATCCGGATGCTGAATTTCAATGAAGAGGTGAAAACCATCCAAGAAAACAAAAACTAAACAAATAAAAAAGAAAAAAAAATCATTTGCTTGAGCTGAACACGCGCGTGACTTTATACCGGCAAATCCGTGTCGTCGTCATTGTTATATTTTTCTTTACCAAAGGTATTTCGTATATATTATAATAGACAGGAGTAGATTGGTGGACAATGTGTTGGCATAACACAATAACTGAATAATATGTTAAAAGACACCCATCTAACATAATTTCCATATGATAGGCAGCATACAATTTTCTAAAATTTCCTAATTTATGAATTTATTTATATAATTAACTATTTGCGTAGAAAATATGAGATGTTCAAATAAAAGGAAAAACAAATATTTTATGTATATTATTTTTTTTTTTATTTTTTTTTTATTTATATTTTAAACTATGTTTCTGAAAATGCGCTTGAGTCATGTGATGTGTAATATTATTATACTGGTATTATATTGTCAAATCAAATAGGTGTTAAAAAAACAATTTATAAAAATGTAATATAAATATCTGATGCAGGTTGATAAATGGTTTTTAACAGTTGATACGTCAATAAGGACTAAGTGTACAAAATATTTATCAAAAATTATGATTAAAAGTATTAAAATATATTAAACTCCTTGTGCCATGATTAAAAATAGTTATATTCATATTATAATAGAAAGCGAAAAAAATAAAACGCTTTTCGATAAAAGTGTCACAACTTAAACGCGTCCTTTTTTTGCAATTTTCTTTAACATGTTTATTAATTTTATAAATTTAAGTAATTTTCTTTTCAAAAGAAATCTTTTTAATACTCTGCAACTATTGTGTTCGAAATATAATGCGTTTATCTGAAAAAGCCCGCTGTCGGTTTTAAAGAAATTATTATTTACGCACGTACACCTTTAAAACCTATGGAATTATTTATGTTATTTCATTTAATCATATTAGGTTTGGAGGAATTTGTGTCAAATAACAATAGTAATAAATCGCTCAGGGACTCGTCGAACGGGACGGACACTTCTATGCGCATATAGTTTCGACGATATCTTTAAATTATCGCACCTGTGGAAATATTATATCAAAATGTATAATATATAAAAAAATAAAAAAAATCCATCACCTAGTCATAATGGTATCGCTTGTACGGCCATCGTGTACAACATAATTATTATATTATATAACTATATAAACTAACAGAATATTAAAGGGTATCGGGTACACGAGTACTTGGGCAAAAGGAGACTTACCGGACGTCAGGCAGAGCAAAGCGACGAACAGCTGCAGCCCTCGGTGTTGACGGTGTTGGCGGTTCGCGGTAGACACTACGTCGGAGCAACGCATCGTGCTGCTTTGCGCGCGCGTTTCAACAGGTGAACGTGTGCGACACGAGTGAGCACAGAAACGCGAAGTCGCGCGGTAGTATCGCGGGGACTCGGTGGTTGTGGAAAAGACGCTGCGTCGACGGCTCCATTGGACGACCGGCGGGCCCGGTTATCGTGTCGTCTTCGAGTTTCCCCTCCAACGACGACGACGGCGGCGGCGGCGGAGGCGGCGGTGAAGAAAGAGCGCCCGCGGCATCGATGTCTTTAGCAGCAGCAGCAGCGACGGCGGCGGCTGTCGAGGCGCGTCGGTACATTATATTTTTAATGCCCGTGGATTGTCGAATCGGAATAATAGGTACCTACCACCTATAGTGGTGTCGTCATGAACATTAATTTATCCGCACGAGGGCAAAATATATTGAAGCTACCCCCGCCCACGCGTAAAATTAAAACCCGCCTATACGTATGATTTTCTGTAAGAGATTTAAACTATTGTTGCGTGAAAGTGATTCGTGTCCTTAACATAAAGTGTACTGTGGTCGATTTGTTTTAAGGCAAACGCGATATTCATACACGTATATTATTATAGAGGTATATCTAGAAACTCGTACTATGAAGACGTACATGAAGTTGCCCCCCCCCCCCCACTTTCTGCAAACAATTTAAAAATAATTGTAAATAATTCAATCCCCAAATTTCTACGTGAACTTGGCCCCCGAAACTTATTTTTGAATTAACGGCCGAGGGGGGCGTTTAAAAATTCGGGGATTGACTTCACAATTATTTAAAATTGTTTGCACAAAGTAGGGGGGCTACTTTAAAGGGGTCTTGCCGGTGTATCGTTTATGGATTAAATATCGAACCACATAAAATTAGTATGCCTTATCAACACATTTAACTCACGCAAAAAGATATGACACGAGCCATCGTGAGAGAACCTCAAAGTGTCCCCCATTGTGTCACGGGCTCTCCGACTGCCAGTAAATGCCATTTGTAAAGGCGGTAAAAAGATGCGCCAATTAAAAATATTCAAGTACCTATCGACCACGGACTAACTTGATAGTGATAGTGGCAGGCTGTTCGAATATAATATGTAACAACAGCTTAATTCATGTCTAAACCATTTCTCCATAGATACGAGAAAGCTGAAAACTACAAACAAATAAACGTCAATTTCAGCGATTTTTCAAAATGACGTTTCATCACAATAATAATAATTATTGTTATTAGGTATGAATAATTTTTGTTTGGTTACGTGTGTGTGTGTAGCCACTCATGAAATCGATCTTTTCATGAAATAGAAACATTGCATAAATAGTTATATTATAATAATATGCACGTTGTACCGTCTGCAGGATTCTTACTAGGATTAGATTTTTGATCTGACTATAAGCTCCAGCGTGTTTTTGCTTCCATCGATCGTCTTTCCGACTTTGACTTACTATATATTATGTAACAGCACGTTTCAAATGGGTCTATTATAGAATAATATTGTTGTTAAGAGGAGATTATGAGACCACGGCATTTCGACGTCCCGCCGATACTTTAAGACGTTACATTTTTTCTTCTTAAAACCCGTACTGCGGATAATAATATTCAACGTACGTAATCGCAATTACTCGCTTTATCTGACACGAAATTATTTCATCCGTTGCCGCATTATAATTGTCAATTACCATTTTTCAAACTGACAACCTTTCGAAAACACATAATATACATATTATTTGTTCACATAATCGCATTGCATCCGAATACTTGGTTTTCGAACACGTGACCTGCGAGTTATTCATTTGTTACCGATCGATTTAAATGTTCCGTAATGTTGTATTCAGCTGCATTATAAACGTGAATAATTTGAAATAGATGGATAATATAATACGTGTACGACTGTACATGACGTATCACGTTGAAATCGCACGGTTCTTCCAGACGATCACGAACAAAGATAATTCATAGATGTATTTACTAATCTTAATGCGTAAAGATGTCTGTGAGATAATCTCGGTTCGCCTTCGCTTGCGGATATACAAAGCCAAAGCGTATCATTCATTGATTACGAAAAGTCAACCGGTGAATATTTTGTTCCTACGAACGATCAATCGTGGAAGAACTATTGCATTAGATACATTTTCTCCTGAGAAATTTTCGTGTTGAAATCGGCGTTGATGACGTATAGGAGGTACCTATAAATATTATTTGGACCATTATACTGCTTTATAAAACTCATTATAATATACCTATACCATATAGAATATTATTTAGAGAATTATTATTTGGAGTTTCTAGTGTATTAATAACGAATAAATTATTCTTATATATTATTGATGAAACTTTGAAAATTAATAATGCATTTGATATGTAAAATCGCTCTTGAGAAATTTGTTACAATAGTTAACAATATAATATAATAAATACTATTTAAAGACATCATTATTAAAAAATTTAAATTACGATAGAAGTGATTACAGTGCAAAGTCTAGACTTAAATGTCACAAAGTAATAAAGGTAAAGTAATATAGTATGTAGGTACTCTGAATACTGCATTTCCCGAGTCATGATAAATATCATAAATTCAGTAAATTCCGGTTACTGTAGTAAGAATAAAGTAATCATTTTTAAAATAATCAAATGTGTTGGAAAAATGAACAAATAATATTGTAAAACTGGCATCTGGCAATAACATGTGTGTTAACCTTAATCCTATTTGAATATAAGCTTTTTGTGTGTTGTGAATGCAGGATTTCGATATTTTCTTGTCAAATGTCGCAAGAAAAAATTAATTTTTAGTTTTTGTTAAATCGTTTTTTTATTTGATAACAATAATAACCAGCATATAATTCTAATTCAATTCAATGGTTGATTCTTATAGACATTTTAAGTTCAAATTTGTACGAAATTAGATTTTTAAATGAAGAATAACAATGTTATTTATTTCGTTGTAATTCAAAAATATTTTTCGTAGGGGCTTGAAACTTTATGTATATTATTATATGTTATAGACTCAATGACATTCTCAAATTCTCGTTTTCTGCAAAAATTGATTCAACCTACTGCATTATAATAGTAAAATCAATTATTTTAATAGTAATAATATTATAAAATACACTTAGTTATGTAGGCTGACAGACCGTCTTCGCTCAGAATCGTTTTTAGTATACAATGATTTTAGATCATCGAATTCAAATTTAACGCATCCACGAAAGTGACCCACTGTGCAGTAGAGCGGTACCCACTTGCTGACCTTTTTTTTTAATATTGGTTATCATGTTATTTTTTAAAATGCCTGTCTACTTTTTAGTATTTTATTATCAGTTATTAATTATTACTGACTGTTTTTTTAAAAAGTATTCATTTTCTTGAAATGCCATTGAAATTTTTTGGGAGGCTTGCTTATTATTGCATAATATGAAAATTAATCTGTATTTCTGTTTCGTACTACAGAGTTTACCGGGTAATTGGTTATGAGCAATGAATTATTATCAATGGTTAGTGTAGTAATCTATTGTCAATAATGTCTATTGATTTTTATTTATTTATTGTTATATCGTGAGTAATTGATAAATGATAAAAGGTATTCAGAATGATATTGTAAACCTATTAGGTGCCTAACATTTATAAATATGTTAAATAGGTATATTTTAACATAATACCTACATACATTATTTAAATATACAAGGCTAAAATGATTTATTTGCATCCGATTAGAAAATGAATATTGTTGGACTTAAATAACGATTAATTATATTAATCTATAGTAATGTACGATGTACTAATATCATACTTTTGGAAAGGAAAATTTTTTTTTTGATATTGTGAACTACCCATGAAATGTGTTCAATTTACCATTGTCCAATAACTGTTTGAACTATAGATAATCGAACTACCTATGACGTATAAAATATAATAAGTTTATTTGACATAGATACCTATTACATTGATTAAATACAAAATGTAATTTTATCAAATGTATTAACTTTGAAGTAAAGCACCACTGTCGTGCCACTAACACAAAACATGATCAAACATAATAAAAATATTCAAACATAATTATATTAAGGTTTAAACATATTGATACTACACATATAGCTTTACAAAGGTATGTTTTTACCATATTTTGTTGTGACTTAATATGTTTTGATTATTAAAAAAAATTTAAGTAATTTAAAAAAAATGTATTTTATAAGTTACTGCTTTGCTTGATCTTTTTAGTTTGTTGTAAATTCAATGTTAGGTATTACCATTGATTATACATATTTATAATCAATTATTGTATTAGGTACCTACAAAAAATTTAAATGGAAAATAACAAAAAGTTTTTATAACGATATTAATTATTTATTCTCGGTGAATAGTGATGGTCGATGGATAATAAAGAACAATGATTAAAGTTTAGATTTTAGTTTTTGTGATGACAATAATGATATAATAAGTACGTATTGTTTTGGAAGTGACTGATTACGTTCGAACTTTGTAACTTTGTTCACATTAGTAGACTGTGATTTGAAAAATTTTGTAACGATAATAATAATAATATGAAAAATTGAAAAGGCCGTGAACTTATTTCTTTAATAATTTTTTTGTATTATGCAAGTTAATAAGCATCCAGCGTTCACACATATTAATTGAACAAT
Organism: Neotoxoptera formosana; assembly: GCA_022818045.1. Taxonomy (NCBI): domain Eukaryota; kingdom Metazoa; phylum Arthropoda; class Insecta; order Hemiptera; family Aphididae; genus Neotoxoptera; species Neotoxoptera formosana. Next base: position 14,647,749 of record CM040634.1, read on the forward strand.
TATTACTCGGAGTTAATTGCACTTGATTACGTAAAATTTAAATTAATAAATAATTTGTCGGTATAGATCTTACATATATTTTATTCTGAATAAAGTCCTTTCGTTATGTATTTATTAGTGTCATTAGTGTATGGGTACTGGGTGGTTGACTTATAGGAGTAGATCCACCAAGTTAAAGTTACGACGGCTATGCGTTGGTTGGTCATATTGTTATGTGATGAAATAATTTAGTTTTCAATTATTTTTAATGCTATATGGTATATATTTTTATAACTTCAAAGTTTTCAAAAAATATAGGGCAATTTTATTAATTATTAATTATCATCAATTGTTTTAGGTATTCAAGCGCAGATAAATAAAAAAGTTATACCTAAGTATATATGCAACTTTGGGTAAGGGGTACGACTTATAAATATATTTTTCATGAAAATAATATAAAGATACGCGTATAAAAAATAATATGTAGGTACCTATGTTCATTTTTATCATAGAAACTGTTATTTTTTTACTCTTCTCTAAGTTTATTAGAAAATGTTTCTTTTATACGGTTAAAAATATCATCAAACTAATGTTTAATCTGTGTAATAGGATGCCCCATGTATTTGCCACCACTTTTATTTTCATCGATCATTCTGATAATGTAGACGTTCCAATTATTATTTATTACTTACTCTATCTATTGCTTTTGAAATATCGCATAGTCCTATTCTATTAAACACAACGTACATTTACAAAATTATGCATAATATTATGTTAACGATTGGCGGACACCACAAATAACCGGTGGTACGTTCTCATAATATTCAATGACATAATCATCCGAAAGTCATAATTCATAAAACGCTGTATTGGTAGGCAATGCCTATTACATTGTTCGTACGTAAGCCACACACTTTACCGGTACTGAAACTTAATTAAAAAAAACGTTATGATGTATACTTATATGGGGGGGGGGGGACAATGTGCATAGAGTTACGATTGTAACAAGTAATCACAACAAGCAAAAATTATACCCGAATTATTAGTATATAATATTATTGCGTGTACGGTCACTTACAGTAGTCAAACAAAGAAATATCCCTAATTCTCTTTTGATCATCAATTCAGATTGCGTAATTAAATTCATTTTAAATTTCATTCTATACGCCAAACGAATAATTAATTTGTACGTACATATAATATTGTACGACTCGTGCAGGACCACATCGTTTGTAATAATAATAATAATATTATACGAGTTATAGAAAATAATATTTTGTACCGTATTATTGTGTTTACGCTGTCCAAATAAAATAAAACCACAGAGAATAGTTTTTTTTTTTTGAAGTTCGCCAAAACTACGCGACTTACGATTTAATCACGGTGCGCGTAGATATGTGGCAGCATTAAAAACAGTAAAAACCCATTTCGAACTGACGGTACGAGTGGTGTACGTTACTATACATCAGCGCCCCTGTACGACTGGCGACTAGAAACGAGGCGGAATTTATTTACTCGGCGACTTGCACGGTTCGACGGCTGAAAACGGTTATGATAATAATATATCAATAGTAATATGACCACTTGATATGAGTACGACGACGAGTGCGCGCGTTGAAATAATGGCGGAGGCGGCACCCCGGCGCCACCCCGACTCCGGGAGTTTTGTTTTTAATTTGGCTGACCGAAACGTCGTGGTCCTGCGCGGACGGTTTGCGTCGTTCTTATGGATCATAATAATAATGTACTACTATTAAATACTTTATAAATGTATAATAATAATATGAAATCGTGGGAAGGCTCGCGGTCTCGTGGCTTGTGCGACGGAGCGGCAGTGGTGGCGCCATATTATAGCTGCCGATACTACTACTTCTACTACTTCTACGGTATTACTACTTGTACTTCTACTGTTATACAAGTACTTATGGAATTTATATTTCAAAAACCTAAGTACATCTGATTGATTAAGTATACAAAAGTATGTAAATATATTTTCATATACAAGAGTGTTTGAATACAAATATAAATACAATTCAAACACTCATTCGTTTCTATACGAGAGACGGTTTGAACAGGATTTGTCTACCTACATTTTAGATTTTGAGCGGGGCGATGAGGAACGTATTGATTTTATAATGATGTGTGTTTTTTTTTGTTTTTTTTTATGCCTGTCATCACGTTTTAGGGCAGTAAAAGTGCTCAGATTTTCTTCATGATTTTCATCAGATTCTGATAGGAAAGTGAATCTAGTTGGTACTTTGGGGGGTCAAAAGTAAAAAATTCCCAATAGTTTTTAAACGCGTCGGGAAAAACAACAAAAAAAATGAAGTGAAAAACGGGAATTTATACGTGAAGCCAATTTTCGACAAAATAATAACTATAGATATATGAAGTTTTCAAAAAATGTTTATATAAGCAATTTCTATACACAATAAAGTTTTCAAATTTATAGGCATAATCAATTTTTGGGTTTTTATTATTTTTGTTGATCAAATTTTTTTCAATCGGTCAAAAAACTTGAAAATTTAATACAAAGTTTTTCATAACTTGTAACTGAAAATTTAAAAAAAGTTGAACGTTAGTTTCTTATAAGCTTCTGAAGTTAAAATTTCAACAAAATAGGTAAACATCACGAACATTTGCATTACACATATAGTTATCTGTACAGCAGAGTGTACCCACTTGCCGACTTTTTTTTTTTTTGGTATGTTTATACATTTATTTTTATACATACAAATCTCCACAGAATTTAGCGTTTTCTTAGTTTATTAAATTCTGTACGAAACCATAAAATAAGCGCACGAGAAGTACAAAAACAAATATTTAAATACTTAACCTCCGTATTATACCCGCTACACTGTAGTATACACGACAGAAAATAAACGTATGCCCGGACGGAGTCGATATGGTACAGAGCACTTACTATTATAGTTGTAGCACAAATTAAATACAACTTTTTTTTTAATCCGCGGTAGTAGTCGTAATATACATTATACAACATTGGTATATGTTGTACTTAGATAGTGGTAACTGGTAGTAGTGCGCGAGCGAGCGGAAATATAAATACAATTCAAACACTCATTCGTTTCTATACGAGAGACGGTTTGAACAGGATTTGTCTACCTACATTTTAGATTTTGAGCGGGGCGATGAGGAACGTATTGATTTTATAATGATGTGTGTTTTTTTTTGTTTTTTTTTATGCCTGTCATCACGTTTTAGGGCAGTAAAAGTGCTCAGATTTTCTTCATGATTTTCATCAGATTCTGATAGGAAAGTGAATCTAGTTGGTACTTTGGGGGGTCAAAAGTAAAAAATTCCCAATAGTTTTTAAACGCGTCGGGAAAAACAACAAAAAAAATGAAGTGAAAAACGGGAATTTATACGTGAAGCCAATTTTCGACAAAATAATAACTATAGATATATGAAGTTTTCAAAAAATGTTTATATAAGCAATTTCTATACACAATAAAGTTTTCAAATTTATAGGCATAATCAATTTTTGGGTTTTTATTATTTTTGTTGATCAAATTTTTTTCAATCGGTCAAAAAACTTGAAAATTTAATACAAAGTTTTTCATAACTTGTAACTGAAAATTTAAAAAAAGTTGAACGTTAGTTTCTTATAAGCTTCTGAAGTTAAAATTTCAACAAAATAGGTAAACATCACGAACATTTGCATTACACATATAGTTATCTGTACAGCAGAGTGTACCCACTTGCCGACTTTTTTTTTTTTTGGTATGTTTATACATTTATTTTTATACATACAAATCTCCACAGAATTTAGCGTTTTCTTAGTTTATTAAATTCTGTACGAAACCATAAAATAAGCGCACGAGAAGTACAAAAACAAATATTTAAATACTTAACCTCCGTATTATACCCGCTACACTGTAGTATACACGACAGAAAATAAACGTATGCCCGGACGGAGTCGATATGGTACAGAGCACTTACTATTATAGTTGTAGCACAAATTAAATACAACTTTTTTTTTAATCCGCGGTAGTAGTCGTAATATACATTATACAACATTGGTATATGTTGTACTTAGATAGTGGTAACTGGTAGTAGTGCGCGAGCGAGCGGATCATTCTAACGCACCGGGCTAGGGAGCGTTGAATTATTCAACGCGATCTCGCATGCCAGCGCAATGGCTGTGTAGTGTATAATATATATATCCCATATAATATATACGCATATACGCGTATACGCATACTCATACATATATACACGACAATATCGTCTGGGGGAGGTTTTTGAGGAGGGGGTGCGGGGTTGGGGGGAGGCGATGGCGCGCGGCTATGAATTTTCCATTTATAACGCCATTTCTTTTCGACTCGGGAACGGCGTGTATAATGTATACAGTTTCGAAATGCCCTCATCAATTAAACGCCACTGTGTGTTTAGTGCGCATTTGTGTGTGTGTGTGTGTGTAGGTGTGGGTGTGTGTGAATGTATTATTATTCGAAAAGGTTTCTGCAGCCGAATCTCTCGTCATAGTCGTCGGATGAGCGTACCTATATCTGGCTATATATATATACACACAAATTAAAGAGGACTAGAGTTGCGTAAGAAGTGTTATTCTTATCTCCGCGAGCGTATAATATACCCGCGGGAGAGTCATTCGTTATTCCGAAAACCTTTAGCACCCCCCCCAACCCCCACTCCTAGAATACGCGTGTTTTAGGGTTCACCTACCCGGGGGACCTGCAGCACAGCAGCGTCGTCCATAATAGCCATCACTAGGTACGATAGTATAGTTGTGAAATCGTTCTCCGTCGACCATCGTCGTATAATCAGTACTCGCAAAGGGGTATTAATGTACCTACAGTACGATATTTTCAAGTATTATATACATAGTTATTAATATTACCCAATAGGTATATGTATAGAATATTATATGCCATAAAAATATTATCATTATGCAGTATCTTTTAACTGAACCTACGTTAAGTATATTATATTATATTTACAATATTTTACATCGTTGTCCTAATTATGAACGTCCCTATAGTAATCAGTTAAATTCAGTTTTTAAAATTATTTTTTAACTCATACAGTGCTGTGGTAACTAAATTTCTTTCGCTTTGACGTCGCCCTATAAAACATCCCAATGCATGCAAAGGTTATAAGGGGAAAGCAAAGGTTACCCGAGGCCTGGGTCTGCACTAGATATTGGATATTAGAGTATACTTTAATATACAACAAATGTATATATATTTTTTTAAGCATGTGTATTTAATAAACTATCTGCAGGACATTAAAAATGAATAATAACATTTACTTGATATTTAGGTTCATTGTTAATTATACATTTATACAACTATAATGTATAGCATTTGAACATTTTATGATAAACGCGATGTTTAATGTTATAGCCTGTGGTATTATTTTTCGGAGAATATAAACTAAACAAATAAATAACTAATTTATTGTTACTCGTTAGTCGTTATACATTCAAAAATAAATACCGAATTTCAATTGTAAAAGGAGAATCGTATTATTTAACTCTGTTAATTACGAATATAATTTATGTTTTCAACAGACTGTAAATTAATATTACATTTCATGTCAATCCATATTATAGAATATGAATTTTAAGGATATTTTGAAAATACCTTTTGTTTCAAATATTATAATTTTTGAAAAAAGTTTAATTACGTTTACATCACAATAAAAAATTATACATTGTCCAAATCAGTTTATTTATATTCGATGATTGCATACAAATTAACCATTCATTAAAATATAACAAGTTTATAAATGATAATTATTTTATTTGGAACATTTCTCAGTAAGCAGCTTTTAAATTAAAAACCAGTTTGAATTAAAGATCTATAATTTAAATTGGTTTTTTTTTTAATAATTACAACTAGAGGTCTTGTTTTTTAGTTAAAGTCACCGATAATGATAATATGTATAAAAACCTTTTTATTATTGAAGCGATTGAATTATAACGTTAGTAACTTGTACTTTAAAGCTATAAGCTATACAATATATATCATTATTAAAAAGAATCTATGTGCTACAAACAATATACCTAAGTGTATATTATATTATTTCTGATATGAAACTTAATCGGACATTTCTTTTGAATTTTTTACTTTTAAAATTATATACATTTTAGATTCAAAGTTATACTTATGAAGTTCTTGATTTTGTTATGATACTTTTTTGAATGAAGATTGAATTAAAAAAGTTACAGTTGTAGAAAGTTAAAATATTAGTTAATAGTATATTTGTACTTGAATTTAATAAAATTTAATATAAATAATCAAGTGAAATAAATAAATATTAAGTAGCTACTTATAAAGTTATTTAAATAAATAAATGTGCAACTGTTAAATAATGTAAATAAGTTAGTTAGTTTAAAATTTGAATGTATGAATTGTTTAATGTAACTATTATATTATCATTGATTTTATAATGTTGTGTGTATACTATAAAATGAATGATGTTATTTTAAAAATTAACTATTGTCTTTATAAGTTATAACTAGGTAAACATTTGTGTATCCAAAACAATATAGTGGATTACTAACTATATTACCAATATAAAATGAATGTTTAGTTATTTTAATATTTAGTAAATATTATTATAAACACATGATATTTTGAATAAAAGAGTTATTTTTAACTTTTTTATAGTATGAAATTGTTTTTGTTGATATTAAATTGTAGTAACTTAAAATGAAGTACCCTAAACAATTTAATTACAATTTAAATACATTAACACAATGTTACCAGAATTTTTATATTATTATCAAAAGTGTATTTGCATATTATTCTGATCGATAAATTGCACAAATATATTTTAAACAATATTAAAAATACAATAATTGTTAGAGCTAAGTGATTTAGACAATGATTCAGCTAGATGGAGAAGGCTGTCATCAATGGGGTACTCCGATGATTTGAGATAAATTAGTCTTGAAATCTATATACATAATTACGATTAATGTAAACATTAAATAATAATAATAGATTATAAGTAAAAGTTATATTATAATAAAATGATAGTTAAATAAAATTCAATATATTTTAATTTTTAGGCTAGATATGAGTATGTAAATGACTACAGTATAAAAACGATCATAACTCGGGTAAAAATTAAAATAATGTATAAAACTGATTACAAGTATAAACACAGATAATATTCTTACCTTTAAGATTCAAGAAGATAACACATTCGGATATTGGGTCCTCTATTATTAAACATAAGAATATTTTAAATTAAGGATAAAACTATATAAATCATAAATAATTAGTTAATAAATAATATTTATTTATTTTATGTATCAGAAATCACATAAAAATGTATTAAAAAAAGATTTCCAAAAACTTAGGTAATAATTGTTATGATTTGATGGACTTTTTGCCTGCAGAATTGCATGTAACAAGTAAACTTCTGAACATTTTTGAAAATATGACCAAATATTATTCGAATAAATACAAATCTAAAAATGTCTTTGTAATCCAATAACTATTATGTTTTAAATATATATAAAATTAATTATGTACTTTATACACCACCTTGTAATATTGTTCCTAATGGTTATACTAATTGCCTTGATTTTAAAACTAATTTAAACTAATTTTAAAAAATGATAATGAGCAAATTACAATGGGAAAAAATAAAAATATTTTGTATTTTATAAAGATACGAGTTGTATGATTCAAAACAATTCATAAACTGTGGTACCAGAGCAACCATGCGTGCATTTAAGATTCAATTAAGGAGTGTTACCATACAATACTGTCCGACAACTGATTGACCTTCACATAGCAGCACAATAATATATACTCACGACGGCACTGAGACTTGCGGTATTTTAGTGGGAGACCGATGATGTAAGTTGTGTAACTCTTGTTATAAAATCGGTTGTAGAAATAAGTCGTAGTGTTCCATAGTCATCGTTTTATTTTTTTAGACGTATCAATACTTATTCGTTTTGTGTTTTCAGTGCGATTTTCAAACGGAGTTACATCAGAAAACCAAAATCGGGTATGTAATAGTTATACTTTTATATTACGAATCTACCTATCCACCCATATAACATTATATTATTAAGTACACTTCGACGAGCGTTAATATATTATCAGGATTAGATAAATGTGGGAATATAATAATTATGATCTCTGTCGTGCTATTATATTTCTGTGATGCGTGTTGGAATTTAAGTGTGTCGTTGCCGTTAAAAGTATTACGAAGAACAATAACAATTTGCTCGAGCAATAGTCACGCATTATCGTTTATCTACCTTAAGTCATCAACTATATATATTAAAATGTATAACATTAAATATAATATATATATATATATATATATATGTATGTATGTATTATGTGATGATAATATATCTGAACGCGATTCACGAAATTATAAGTATGATAGTAGGTACTCGTTATAGTAGATAGGTACCAAGGTACTATAGGTATAATATATATATATATATATATATAGAAGATCACGATTAAATTTGTAATGTTGTTCGGTGTAATTATTTCGCAGCCACGAAATAGAAACATTACAAAAATTAAAAACACATTTCCCCCTTATATTTGTTCGTACCAACGTGAATAAAGGTCTGTAGTATTTAAAATCAAATTAGTAAATGGTTTGTGCGTTTTTCTTTGCAAATTTAATTATGAAAATCGGAAATAAAATAATGTTTTAATGTTATATATATTTTTTTTATGATAAGCCTCTGAAATATTTATATAATAAATAATAATATCAAAACGCCAAGTTTAAAATAGTCCCGTCCTTTTGTAGTTTAATATTCATACATAGAAATATAACATTTATCATAGTATTTTTATTCTATCAAACTATCAAGATAGTGAAGTAACGACACATTTATGAAATAACTTTCCTATGTATGTAAACGAAAAGTATTATTTTAAAATTATTTTTTAGTTGGTACTTAAAAATAATAAAATAATAACGTTATTTATAATTTGTATATTTTTTACAAAATTATTTGTATTGAATTTCACCAATAAATAATAGTGGACTGATTCAACATCTTTTATTTTATTTTATTTACTACAAATAACGATATATCAATAACAAGTAACAAGTAATAACTTATCAGAAAAATTATAAAAATAAATATTAATAGAATTATAAGTATAATATGTACGTACTTTGTAATAAAACTAAAATTATTAGTATTTTGAATAATACTAACCATGGTTATTAGATATTACAGTTTTCATAAAACTCAAAAATCATATTTTTTATCAATTAATTCTGCTGAAAATTTTATGATTTATTAATTTAATCTATTAACATCTGACATCTATTAGTATTATGTTTATTGGTCAAATATACCTTTACGAGTTTTCTATAGCAGACTGTCAAAATATTTTATCAATAATTATTTATACCATTATTCAGTATTTTTATTTATACCTCAGTTAGTTAATTTATTTCTGATTTGTTAAAAGTTAGTTTATTTTTTTGAATTTTTTGTTTGTTTTTTTTAATACATTTTGAAAAACGTTAAAATTAATGGACATTTGTTCCTATATAAAATCTTGGTGAATCCGAAACAAACAAAAGGGAAAATGAAAGTGATTCATCGGACACATACTAAAAAATAAAACACGTTCTTATGACTTATTCCACAAACTTCAGCATCTATTAAATACTTAAAAATAAGATAAAATACCAATATTGTAAAATTATATATATATATGTACCTTTTTTTTATGTTTAATGTAACGCTAATGGCCTCAGTTGTCGAAGCGGAAATTTAAATTTAAATTTCAAGATCAATAAAAAAAAATCTTGGTTATTTTGAACTATTGTTGTTATAATTTATAATTTATTGTCGTAATTATATTTAGATGTATGGTATAATTTAAAATATATTTTCCTATTACAATTTTAATTATTTTAAATCAAGACATGGTTTTTTCCCAACAAATGTAAGTTTAAATTATAATTTTTTTTCAATAAATTTAAGTATAAATTATAATTTTATTTATAGAATAGAGAACTGATATGTTGAATAGGTACTAGATTTTAAATCTTTTTGCCATCCTTGTAACTACTGTCAACAATTCGTTCACTTAGTGATTGATGTATGTATACAATATTTATTTAGTCAGAAACAATAAATATTTATAATATTCGCAATGTCAATTGTTTTAATTTTTTACTTTTTGTGAAGTATAACTCAGTTATCAACGTTTGGATAAATTGTTTTTATTCGTTGATTATTAAAAGTAAATACCTACTGAAAAAAATCGAATACAAACAATAAATTAATGTCCAACACAGGATGCTCTTTAACGTTGTTTGTATTATTTATTCTTTAGTGACGTACAGATGGTCCCGTGAGAATTTACTAATTTAGAATAGTGGGATAATGGAGTTTCCATTGTCCTACCACTTTAAATTAGTAAATTCTCATGGGGCACACACTACATCCTATTTCATTGATAATATCAGTGTTTACAATTTTGAATGTAACTCATATTTTTTATTTTATGTGAACATTGAGCAGTGATCTTGTAAGGTTTTGAAAAAATGTAGGAAAATTCTCGACAATAGAATTATTTACTAAATGGAAAAAAATAATCTTAAACATATTATTATTCAAGATATAAAATATTTGGTTGATATTAAAGTTAAATTTAATAAAATCGTTATTTTTGGATAATAGTTAAAAACATATTATTTCAAATAAACAAAAAATCGTTTTAAGTAATAACGATTATGTTCGGTATATATTATTTTAATAATAACTTTCGTCTACGATTTATCATATTTTTTTTAGAAGCAGTTTAATTATTGAAAGATTTGACTATAAAGATTATGCTCAAGTGATTTACATAACAATGCCTTTGCCTTGTTGTTGATTTATAATATTATTTATAATAGATTATAATGTAAACAAAGTACCTATATACATTTTGAAGTTTTTATAACCAAATATTTACAAAATAAATTATGTTAATACATTTTAATAAATAAATATAAAATAAACTTATATTAGGTAGGTTTTTTATATTTTGGGTACCTATTTATTTATTTGAATTTTTATTTATTTGAAATTGGTTGAAATGATTGAATAGGTACCCACGCACTATAGTATGAGGTAGAAGTACGAAGTATAAGTTCATTGACAAATTACATGTAATGGAAATCAAAAACAATATTATCGTTAATGCTCTCACGTGTTTAATGCTGAAGGGTGTATTTTTTTTATTTTATATAAAATAGGTAACGATTTCTTAAAGAAATATACTGTGTTGTTTATAAATTACATTGTATTGTGTATATGAATACCTAATACAAACTATATATTAGTAAGAACTAACGTTAAATAAAATATATATACTATGAGAAGAAATATTTAAAGAATAAAACTGTTTAGTTATTAGTGTGTGTCAATAAATGGAAAAACTTTTATTTTAAAAACGTACGAATCTAAAAATAAACTGAATAGAAAGTCATAAATATCATGATAATATTACAATATAATACAACTATACTATAATAATATTACTATAATATTTACAATTAATATGGAATTAAATTAATTATATATTTTCATATAATATACATAATGACTCTCGAATCATGTATATTTTACTTTTACTTTTAATTGAGTTTATGATACTATTTTAATATTGTAATTAATTATATTTTGTACGGCTACACAGTCAATGATGGTACCTAGTACCTACTACCTATAGATTATAGTGAATAATAATGAAATATTTGATTCAGTTTTCAGATGGTCAGTTTAAAGGGGCTTTTGTAATTTTGCCAAAAACAACCCCCCCCCCTCCCAAATATATATATATGTAGTTTGCACAAACACACAATTAAATAAAATGGCATTAAGTAATCTGCGCCATCGTGTACCTACAAAAATTGTAATTTGCGCCATTGCCCACCTTATTAAAATTGTAATTTTCGTCACTTTAAAATAACTGAATAATTTTTTTTAACAGATTAACATATTGTATTTTTAATCATTGACCAATCAAGTTCATTTTAATAAAAAATCATTAATATTATAATTATAAATAAATGTATATAAGCAAACGTACTCTATGTATATTAAATAAGTCAATATTCGTTTAGTATAATAAAAAATATAAAAATCAGTAATATTGTAATTATAAATAAATGTATATAAGCAAACGTACTCTATGTATATTAAATAAGTCAATATTCGTTTAGTAATAAAATTGAAAAAAATTAATATATATAAAATAATTATAAATAAACTTATATAGCAAAACAGTAAATTTTCTTAATATAACGTATCATTTTTTTCATAAAATATCTAGCTACTTTAAATACACAGTTTACTCATTTTAATTTTATATTTGTAGCTTAAAGATGAAAATAAGCCTTTTCTGCCAATTTTATTTTGTCTATAATCTCCACATATTATATTTGTTGAATATTTTCCAACCGATTTTTATTTTTAGTAGAATTGCGTTTTTTAAGATGTATATTTTTAATTTAAATCAATGTTTCTGTTTGAAATCTTTTAAGTACGTCCAAAAAGTGGTAAATAGTGGGATGTGGGTGATAAAACTCAGAATTAAAACGTCAATGATATGATTCGCAAACATTTGCAGTGAGAGCTAGTGACCCGATATTCGTAGCCCGAAATTATTAGTACAAATTTAGCCTCTTCACTGATATATGTGACAATTAAATAATAAGAATATTTTTGAAATCTTATTCGGTCATTAGGAACCGATAACATAAAATCTATCACTTACCTCATTTGGAGAAATAAATAGCGACCCAAATGTATGGTTTAGCCACTTGCTTTCTTCTGTTTTATTATTTCGATATAGATTTGATAGGCCTATTTTATACTAACTGTAAATATCACTATACTGCTACTCAATATTGTTGGATATTTTGACAATTGATAATTTTTATTAGATTAGACTTAATCGATCTCGTCTCTACTTATCATTAGTAGAACACAACAATATTATATCCAGCACTTGTTGGTATTATCGTATTTCCGACGCGATATCAGTAAATTTATCTGCTGGTAAATTCCAACAATTAAAGTTTAAAGTGTGGCGCAGATTACATAATATTTCATATCGTTTTCTGTCGTGGCTCAAATTACCAAAATGAATTTTTAGATGCTGCGCAGAATACATGTTTTTTATTTTTATATTTTGGCCCAAAATACCATCCTCCTTTTAAAGGAATCGTTAGGAGTCGGACTGGGTGGCCGACGCGGGGAAAACGGTCGGCGGCCCCACCTTTGAGACTGACCAACAGAAAATATCGTGGTTACCCGTTCGCGAGTAACGTAAATACCTCGACCGCGGTTACCGGTTGATTTCCATCGTGGGTCAATCGGGCTTTTTTTCCCTCGTTTATCGTGCCGTTCGATTCTCGATAAAACCGTTTACGCATCGTCGTCCGCGAATACGTAGCAATGTGCTATATGTAGGACGAACAGTGTTATTCACACGAGTGTTGTTGTCGTTATTTAGAATTTATTGTGTTCAGTCGATAATTGTAATTCAAATAAATAAATGCAGAGCGTGCGCTAAGTAACTTTTAGAACTGTACATCCTGTTTGTTTTGCAGAAGTGAAAAAATGTACTCACTTAAACAATTTTAATTTTTGAAGACCGAATTTTACTCGACCGAATGAATGTATTATTTCTAAGAATATACGATTTCTAGAACAAGATATATCACGGAAAAACAATATATATATATTTTCCAACTGTACGGATAATAAATAATATAATTACAACTCAGATAATGTATTATAGAAGTTAGAACTTCATAAATCGTGATTACTATACTAATTGTAAGTAAGGTTGTAAGTTGTTAAACACTCATAATTATTTCATAAATGTTTATCAAAAAAAAAAATTTGGACTTTTTTTTGTATTAATTCATCTATCTTAATTTAGAAGTTGTATTTATTCATGGAAACACATATCTATTCAATCGAGGACAATTTGGTCTTAAAAAAACATTTTTTAGTAATAACTCATAAATTACGCCATTTAGATTATAATAATAAAAAACCAATAAATTCACTATGCTTTTCAAGTAAAAACCACGAAATCACTAATTTTATATCGTCCGAGTGCATTGCGTTGCGTTGCGATAACAACGGACCACTTTTACATGCACAGTTCTGCATCCTTCTATTATATATAGTGTTCGAGCATAATGCATTACAAGTCGAATCATAGTAGGTATTTTCCATGAACTGCACAATGTTTAAATAAAAACCAAACATTTTAATTTAGAATTGCACATTTTGTGTACAACTACTACAACTGCACGATAGAGCAAGCCCCGGAATGTAGGGTCGACAGAGTTATTCACACGATTCCGCGAGTTATTTAGAATTTATTGTGTTTAGTTGATAATAATTGTATATAATGTATGTAAATAGGTCGACTTCGTCAGATCCAAGTCGAATCTGTATTAAATGGTCATAATAGTTACATATCGTCGTCAGTCGATTTTAGCGTGTAAATCATATAAATCAGAATTCAACAATTAATGTGCATTTAAAAAAAAAGAAGGGAATGACTGTGATAGGAAAACCAGCCGGTAACTGTAAATCAAAAACTATTATTGTCGGAAGGTGAGTGCGCTTAGAAAAGGACTCATTTGTTTTAGTAACCGTAGTAGGGGTAACATCTATCGTTACCACAAGAGATCACAATAGTTATAACCAATGTCCAATACACTATTACAGTAGTGGTAATAACGTATTAGTGTTTATAGGTATGACCAACGTAGACTACCTCTGCGATTTGTCAATTTTATCAATAAAATCAGTGCATTATTAATCGTTTACACCTGCATTTGCACATTGTAATAAAAACGTGTATAACACTTATATGCATTATATTACATAATATCAGTGGCGGCACGAACTTTTTCGATAGTTAGACAAGAAAATGTTAGTTTCAGTACACACGACCCACCTATTTAATTTGCGTATCATTTTGGTGTCATTTTGTGTCATTTTGTGTCATTTTGTGTCACTGAATACTGTACAATACACTTTTGTGTACTGACTAGCCACTATAGGTACTTACAGATCCACCACCCCTTTTAGCTGTGAGACAATTGTCTCACAAAAACCCTCTCGCGCCGCCACTGCATAATATTACACCATATTATATTTAGCCTGGCACCTATATTTAATACGTACCTAAATAGTAAATAACAAAATGTCGGTAACATAATGTTATGTTAACTACAAGTTGAACAATATTATATTTAACTATCCGCCAGACACGGTATAGTGGAAACCCGGAATTAGACTTGACAGTGAGCGGCGCGTCAAACGGCATGTCACATAAAAGTAATATAATATTATAAAGTCGACATTCTATTTTTTTATAATAAAGCGTAGTATAAAATTTACCAAATTTACCTTATCATTATGTATATTCAAAGTTATTGCAAAGCAATATTTTGTGCTTGATTTCCGGCTTTCCCCCTACTTTATTCTGTGAAAATTCACACGAGACCGTTGTTCGCTCCACTCGAAGTATTTGCTGCAGGATACTGGCGTTATCGCAGTGTTTTTTAAGATAATATAGCTAGTAATCAATTAAATATAATATATATGTACCGGGCCTTAAGCAAACGTAATACGTTGCATGATATCATATGAGATTCGGAAAATACAGTCGGTCGGCACTTTGCCTGGTCGATCGTCTCGAATAAAACGCTGCAAGGCGGGCGCGTTTGACGTCGTCGGGAGGCAGTACCAGGTAAGGTGAGGTGCCAACCTCCCGCCGGCTGCAGTACCGGCCGGATCTATGTATATTACGTAGAGCGGACTTTGAGGAGCACCGGTTGCAATAAGGTACGCGTTAGCTACAGACTCGCTCAATCGAACCATTCTCGATGACCCGCGTGTATACCAGGTGATTCTTTTATCAAACAACAGTAACAACACTCATTATTTCAAAAAGTGTAAATATTTTTGAAAATATTTTTTTACATAGTTTCTAGTAATTTACAAAACAACTTTTTTACTAAAAAATTATCTTTTTTAATATTTTTTATCCTTATGATTTTTAAAGTTTTTTACTTTTTTGAATGACAACATATAGTTTTAATTTTATATTCCAAAACTTCATATTTTTCTAAGAATTTTGATACATAAAAATCGAATTTAGGACTATTAGTTTATGAGTTATAAGTATTTAAAGTTTAGATGAGTGGAGTAGTGGACAAACATTTTGCGGGGTAACCCCGTACCACTCCACTCTGCTCATCTAAACTTTAAATACTTATAACTCATAAACTAATAGTCCTAAATTCGATTTTTATATATCAAAATTCTTAGAAAAATATGAAGTTTTGGAATATAAAATTAAAACTACATGTTGTCATTCAAAAAAGTAAAAAACTTAAAAAATCATAAGGATAAAATATATTAAAAAATATAATTTTTTAGTAAAAAAGTTGTTTTGTAAATTACTTGAAACCATGTTAAAAAATATTTTCAAAAATATTTACACTTTTTGAAATAATGAGTGTTGTTTGATAAAAGAATCACTCTGTATATATTCTGAGATATTATGTTCGAACTTCGAATGTACATTATACCACTGATGACCACGGCGGGCTCCGGATGAGCGATAAAATGTGGCCTACATGATATCGTGAGAGGGATGCTGACTGACTTCAGTTGACTGGCTCCGAGTCAGGAACAGAACACGAGACCGGCCACGTCGAGCAAATCACGCGCTCCAGCAACATCCCGCGCGCCGACCGCGGCTCCATCAAGTCACAATGGTCACGGATCCGTCCCGACCACGGCGCTACCGAGTCGCGCCAGCGCGGACCTTCGACGACAGAGTGCTGTGGACATGGCTTGGAGAGCGGAGGCGACCGATTACGCGGGCGACCTGCAGCGTGTCGCCGCCGTGCGACCACCCGCAACAACCAGTCACAGCGACGCAGTAGACGAGACCATGCCTATAAATACGAGTGCGGAGCACGAAGGAGCTTAGTGTGTGTTTTTCCATTCTACCATCAAGACCCACCAGGGCAGACTGTGTGGACCTTCCGTTAAACCAAATACTCCGTCACCAAAACGGAGCAGAACTTATTATACAGTCCACTCAATTCATCTCCTGTACGGAACCACCATAGATCTATCAAATTATAGAACGCATATTAAGATAATAATCGTGGTATATAATATATTCTGGTATCACGGTAGTCATGATAACCCAGATTGAGCATTGCATGACAATTAAAGTATAGTCGCGTTAAACTGGAAAAGTACAAAGTATGTAATTGAATGATTTACCAGTACTCACCAGTATTCAATTAAAATCTATCTATAATTTAATTCTAAATTAATATCATGCAAACAATAAACTGTAGTCTGGAAATTTATGTTACATCATTTTTGGGGAATCTTCAACTATAGTTGCTAAGCCACACCATATTTGCACTTGGTATTAGAATAAAACACTAAAATATTTTTACACCTAGAAATTGTAATTGCGGCACTGCAGCATAATATAATATATAAAAAAAAAAAAAAATTATATATTTTATAATAATAAATATTATTATTACTTATGAGTAGGTAGTTTATCATCTCGAAATATAATATTTAGATATATGGCGTTTATACTATATATATTACACTGTCTATGTTGTAGTGTATAAAATCACACAGTCAATGAAAATTTCAAATGTACCACATCTAATCAAACGGAATGACGTGTTAACTCATTTAACATGGTTTTAGTGATCTTAAAAAGAATTAATTACCGTTAAAATTGTAATTTTGGCTTCAAATCAAAATATGTGTTTCCTAATTAGATGAAGTAGTTCATAAATAGATATCTCAGTTTAAAATATTTCCGTTTTTAAAACAGAATTCGTTGAATGTTTGGCAAATATCCATTTCAATTGTTCAAAATATGAAAAGTCCTTAAAACTGATTTATGTTACAACTCCAAACCTTAGATTTAAGCGTAAATATAAAATATAAAGTTAAATAAAAATTTCGGAGTAAGTATATAGGAATATAAATGTTTATATATAATTTTAAGTTAATAATACTCTCTGTATAATAATGTTTGTTTAATATTATTATTTTTTTTTGTTTCACATTTCATTTTTATGAATACTTTATACTTTTTTCACTAAAACAAACAGTAAAGTTAATTTTATTTCATTAATAAAAATCATTGTTTGTATGATTGTGCGTACTCCATCTAACTATTTGAAAACTATTAATATGTCCGTAAGCGAATTATCTCGTTAAAATTAGCGCCCTCCAAATGTCACCGCTCTAGGCCCGGGTCTATAAGGCCTGTGCCTAAATACGCCTATGTCTGTAGATAAAATATGTGATAATATGCGCAAAGGGATAGTATCCGATAGATACCGAATTTCTACATTATTCATATATTAAATTCGGCATAATTAAATTAATGATACATATATTATATTGTATTTATTTCGAATATTATATACTTATGCCAATGGTATGGTAAATAATCTACAATAAGACTCGTTACTAAAGTATTATACGTAAAACAAGAGCAATGAATAAATGTAATATTTATAAAATTATTTTAACCACGTTTCATCCGAGTTATTATGAAATAATATGTACTTACATAGAGGTACCTTACCTAGCTTTTAAATTTATTATTTCGGTTTTTGGTGGGTTGTCAAGTCATGGTATTCATTCGGGGATTCAAAATAGGGGCTCTCCTGGTGAATTAATCCAGGATTTAATATTTTTTTAGAGCAGCAAATTAGGCTGATGGCCTCAATAATTTCTTTGGACACCTACTACTTACACCTAATTCAGTAGGTAGGCATTTCAGTCCAGTATCATCACTTGTATCGAAACAAAATAATTATTTTAAAAAAACACAATATTAATATTAACTAACTACAAAAATGTATTGAATAAAATCATTTAGTTCACTAACTACAGTCATTATGTTTGACGAATAATCAATGCGTTATGAGCTCTATGGCTGAGGTCCTCCACCAGTAGAATAGTTTCAATCGTGATATTTTCCACCCATATTTAAAAAAAATGTATTTGAATATAACATTTTTTTTTTATATCTTATGTTTAATTTTGTCTTCAAACAGAATAAATTTACAACTATTTCCATAAACATAATAAATTATAGGTGTATATTTTTGATCATTGTTTATTTGACGCAAAAAAATGTACAATTATAATAAAAAATAAGCAACACTTAGAAATGTTTAAAAAAATCAAGTAAAAATATAAAATTAAAAAAATATGATATAATATAAAAGATTTTTTAAATAAAATACAACTAAAAATTGAAAATTTTAAGAAAAGTTAGGTATAAGACAAAAAAATATGCTCATATAATGTTCTGAGCCATGCCACTGAGATATTTTTCAATCGTCACTTATAAGTCGATTGTCATAGTTTATTATATTACACATACTAAGCCTAACTCGTAAATTATTATATAATAAACACATTACATTTTTTAATAAGATTGAATTGAATCTATTATATAGTTCTATAAAAATTAAGAATTCAATATTAAAAAAGTGAATATATAAAGTTCGGTCAATAGCAACGTAAAATTTTAAGTTTAGCTCACTAGTTGAAAAATGTTGAGGACCCCTGCTCTATAGGAATACCTAGACTAGAGGATTATAGCTGGACGCTTATAAACGGGCGCATGACGCATCATCTCACCATTTTTTTATAATGTCGTTTTGACGGGACGATATTAATATTACGAATTTTAGGATGGTAAATAAAACCAGAATTAATGTTTACTTGTAAAATAAATTGTGCAATATCATCCAATCTTTAGACGATGTGTTTGTGTTTGTTTTTGTGAAATATCGTTTAAACTATCCACATGTAGGTGGTAGGATATTATATTTTATATTTAACAATAACGCTACCACTCTGACATTAAATAATATTATAATGCGTAGTTAGTAGTTACCAATACCTATGGTTCTATAAATAGGTGTATAGATATAATTTTATCTAAATGTTACAGGTTGAAAAATAATAGTCAGATTTGTACAATTATTTTAATCGTTGTAATACCATTTTGGATTTTATTTTTATTTTTTAGTAACATTCTTTACATTATATTGTTTTTTATGCCGACTTTATTGATGTACATTTCCTGAATAATTTTTGTAATTAGTGTAATAATATATAGTACATATTATAGATGCATCGTGCATATTTTAGAATTATAGCTTTAATGTATTAGGTGTTAATGATAATTAATAACATTGTGTGCTAACATTAAATACAAAATATAAAATAAATTCTTGTACAAAATTAGATATTTGACTGATTGAGTATTTTTTAATACTAACATTAAACAAGAGGAATATATTTGTTATATAAGGGTTTATATAAGGGTTAATTAATAATGTGTTTTTTCTCACCATTTTGAATATTGTATTATGCTATGTTTTAAACTATTAGAAAGGTATGGTCTGTAAGTTTTGTATAATAATATGTATGGACTTATAGCTATAACTAATACGTAGATAACTGCATTGCGTATAGGAGTATATTATATACCACCACTAAAAATGGTTAGGTTAAATTCCATGTACCTATGTGTATAGACTTACTTTTTTTGAAAATTAATTATTATTTATTTGCTTGAACAGTGCTTTTTGTCAATAGTTGAATAAAACGTGATAGATCCTCAAGAATTTAATATAGTTGGTCTTTATCGTATGATACCCCCAAGGTCCGTATACACACTTTTCATTATATATTTTTTAAACATTAAAGTGTATTTTGACATGTATATAGGAGTATATTATTGTTATATACTATTATGTATAATAGAATACAAATACAAAAATAACAATACGCCCACGAATAAATAGGGTTGATTTTTTTTGTCCCAAACCCTATATTTCTCTCTATGTACATACAACTGAAGTTTAAATTAAATTCGTTTCAATAATACCTATATAAGCTATAAATAACTTTCTGTTGTTACATACAAATTGTCTAGCAATGCAATATTTTCTTGTAAAACTGAAGGGTGTAAGTTTCATAAGATGGTAGTTTTCATTGCCTATAAAGTAATGTTATAAGATTCAAAGATTTATAAGTGAAAACCAAGTGAAAAAAATTTGTTTCCTAATAGTTATTTTTACTGTGTATAAACTCTTTTTGTGTTCTATCTACCATTCTTTTCAAATATCTTATACAATTTTAGTCATAGTCAAATTTTTTTTTATAGGATGATCATTTAAATTACCTATTACACTGTACTTAATAAAATGTATTCAAGTTTTTTAATCCAGTTTTAAGAATATTTAATTTATTTATCTCAATTTTTTTTGTTTATTTGTTTAACATCACATGTTTTTGTATATCGTATATGCTAACCTATAATAAATTAATTGTAAACTTGAATGCTTTTATGAATATTTTGAAATAATCTAGTATTATAAATTAGGTGATTTAAAGATTTCAAAAATTGTTTTCTGGATTTTAATTGTATATAGTTACGAATTAACGTAAATATTCATTTTTCATATATTTTTTGCATAATAATTATGTAAATTAACGATGAGTACTTTTTACTTTTAAATAAATAAGTTTAGGAAAACTTAATTTTATTATAATATTTTGGGTTTAAAGAGTATTAATTAATTTTCTCTGCGATATAAGCATTTGTTTAGAACTTTTTGTTATTCATATTACCCATTATTATATTCAGCGAATTCAGAATAGTATACCGACGAGCGATGTAACACGGAAATAATGTCATTATTCAAATAATAATAATTTTAAGTTTTATTTTAAGTATATTTTTTCTACGAAGAACCCCTCCTCACCCCTTATTTAAATTTCTGTTTTTCGTCTATGGTACTGTCCTTGGCCACGAGGTATCCACGTGTTTTGCGAGTGTGGCCCGGTTTGAAGGCTGTTGATTTTATAATTTTCGTTTTTGTTTGATGAATAAGGGGCTCAGTGTTTATTATGTAACACAAAAATAAAAATAATTAGAACTTTCGATTTTGATAAAAAGTATTATTATTTATGAACTCGTCGGCTTTTTTTTTTAGCTCTGTCACTCGAGTGTCGTGTTTTATTTACAAGATTTTATCAGTCTAAGCCATTGTGTCAAATAGACGAAAATATGTCCAAATGTTTATCTAAAACTGCGTGTTTGAATGTTTTAACGAAAATAAACGGACGTCCGGAGTGATGAAAAATAAATTGCAATAAGCTTTCGAAAATCGGATGGAATATATAAATAAATAAATATAAAATATAAGTTGCAGTACGCAGTTAAAAAATAAAATATGTCGATATACGCATCACGTGACGTTTTTTTTTGTAGGGTGCATATACATTAAAATAATAATACCTCGATAATCACCGCGATGTGTGCAACGCGTATACTTTAATATTACATAATATTTAGCAGTTCGCACAGAGAGGTCAGTGCGTGTGCATATTATGCATATCACCTACACACATACACAGCCGAATGTGGATCCACAGGCAGCACCCCCATCGGACTCGACGACGGAGTGGAGGATGTGGCGGATGTAGGCGGGGTGTGGGGTGGGAGGAGGATAGGTAAAGGCGGTGGCGGCAGGTAAGACGATATGGTTTATGGAATAGCGACGGCGTCGATGGGGGCGGAGGTGGAGGGCGTGCGCGCCTGTGCGTGTTGCGTGTCCGGCGGCCGAGCGGTTCGTCGCTGCCGCCGTCGCCGTGGCCGCCGTGGCCGCCGTCGTCGTCGTTGGCTGCGGCGGCGGCGGCGGCGGCGGTGGCGACGGCCGAGGTGGCGCCGCGTATACCATTATACGGCGTGTACGAATCGATAGGGACACCGCGGTGGAGACGGCCGCGGCGGCGGCGGCGGCGGAGCGCCTCGTTGGTCGTCCGCGCGGTCGCGCCACCGTAGCGCCGGCCACTGTTGTAGCGCGCCGGAATCGCGTCGAGCGTCGTCACGCCGTCGTCGAGCACCGATTTCGCGCGGACCGCCGACACGCACGCAAACGCGCACGCGCCCGCTCGAGCACATTTATTATACACGCAGCACACGGTCGCAAACGCGCGCACACGCGCTCACCAAAAACGCGCGTGCGCTCATTTACGCGAAGCGCCGGTGTCGCCGCCGCCGCCGCCGCCGCCGTAGCCGTTGTCGTCGCCGCACCACCGCTGCCGGTCACTGGTACCGTTGCTGTCGACGTCAGTCCACCACGAGACCACGACACGCATTTGTCTTGCGTCACACAACTTGCACGTCTTTTTCACTCTGTCCAAAATAAAAATTTACTTACACATACTCTGATAAAATAAAAAAATAAAATAAAAACACACACTCTTTCACATATATTTGTATACAGAAACGTGTATACATATATACTATATATATAAATATATGTGTGTATGTGCAGTATGTATGTATGCATTTTTATGTACGTGACATAATATTATTTATATTGTCGTGATATAATATATTATTATAGTTCTCTGAATTTCCGACACGTTGCCCCGTCGGACGAGATATCATTAATCGACCGTTATCGGATGAGACCACGCGACGACCAGTCGTTCGTACTCTGAGCGGTTAAGACATAAAAAAACATTAAAAACATATAATATATAAAAAAAAAAATATAAACAAAATCCTCGTTATCACAGTGTACAATCATTGTTATCACACTATTTCCTCGCGAGACGACGACGACGGCGACGACCAGACGACGGACAACATTTTTGCCGGTATCGTCGTCCAAGGGGGCTTTTGACGGGCCGTCCACCAGCGGCAACGTACGTATTCCGCACTGGCAGAATACACACGTGTTGGCACGTTTCCACGTTTTACACGTAAGTCGCTTACACGTTTTATGTACCTACATTTATATGTTGTTGTTGTTGTTGTTGTTGTTGTTGTTGTTGTTATTATTGTTATGATTAAATAAATATATATTATATTATATAATACAGAATACCGATATGTTATCAAAACTATTTGGATGAGGTCACCGGAGCGATGTTTTTTTTTTTTACATTCATCATTCTGTCGCTTTTATTATTATTACATTTTCGTCTGTTTTTTTACGTACTCAGCTGACCCAAAAATATGTATAAATTTAATAAACTCTAGCAATAGTTTTTGCCAAGTTTATGACAGTTTTACTTTTTTATGTAACACAATTATTATCAAATCTTCTTAGTAGGTCTTCATTAAATTAAATTAATTTCCTCGCTTGAAATCGTTTCGGTTTTGTTAATAAGACTTCATTAATCGTTATAATATGTTTGTTTAAATTCTAATGAAGCTGTCGGTGTCATTACGGTGTCAATCGTAGATTTTTAGTCAATTTTAAACGATTTCCTAAGTATCTGTCTTAAAATTACCTATTTGTCGTATTTTTACAAGTTTTCAAAATACTACATTTGTGATTAACGTCTATACAAAATAGTTTGTAAAAAAAGAGAAAATCATAAAATTATGGAAAATTATACTTATATCATACTTTTTTATTATTGATATAATTTACCTAGGTATATTAATTATCCATCCCTTTTAATATAATTAACATAAAATTGTCTAACTTATTGTTCATTTCATCGTACACTGCAGTATTTATCATTAGATTATGGTAATAATATTGTTATATTAAATGTCGTTAGTAGGTGAGTTATCGTACAATTTTTATGAAACAAAAATGTAATATCTGTAACTGCTTTCAACCTTATCAAATTTGTCTCTGGGTTCTACTCGTATATTTGAATATCAAATTATCAGTGTTTATACTATTATGATTAATTAGATGATAGTAAGTTGTTAGTAGTTTATCGTTTTTGAATATGTTAAATAAAAGTTACATGTCGTATTATAGAAACGTTCACCAAAAAACGAGTTAATATTTTACAAAAAAGTTATGTGCCTACGGAAATTAATAAAGATAATATCAGCTATTTCGTCTGTTTGATGTACATCAAATATAGTTGACAACAATATTTGCAAATGTAGTGGACGATTCTCTTTTTATCTCTTAGAGCGTCAGTTCTGTGTAACTCTTCTAACGCTACTTGACCTCTTTCTAAAGCTACGTGCTTCGTAAGTAAGGCTTCGTTTGATCGACGTTGTTAAGGCGATGCGTTTGTATTGCATACTCTTCACTCCGTGTATGAGTTTTTCTCTGAGCCTCGCAGTGTCCCTATTATTTAACTTAACCACCTTTTCTATTTATCAGAGGGTTATAGCATATAGACTATTGTGATCAAATGAATCCTTACGTACAACAGCTTATGAACGATTAGGTACTTGCGTTATATCAAAAGATAATTGGGTCAACAACACGTTTTACCGTGTCAAAAAATGGTAAGCACATCTAGGAATGAAAATAAAATTGGATATACAGAAAACACAATGTCAAAACAATTAAAGTGTTGTGTACTTTAAACGAACTTTTCGTATAAAACTCTTTATCTAGTCAGTTATATTTACTTTATTGTGTTAATTCTAAAAAGTAAGCAAATATGTTTATATTTTGGATGAGTCGATGAAAATAACTTAGTAGGTAGGTTTCAAATTGACATTACTCTTTAGAAGTTTTTGTCACAGTAATTTTCCAAGCAGTTACGGTGGTGCACGCAGGAGATTACTGCCGGGGTGGTGTTTTTTATGCACGGAATTTCCGGCGGATCCGGAAAAATCAAATTCCCCCTAGCTATATGCCTGCACTGTATGCTATACTTTATGCCAGAGCTAAAAACCATTACTTCCGGAGGTCTAAATTCGTGAAAATGTGATTCAGAAATATTAAGCTGATACATGGATGTTAATTATTAGTTATTTCACGGGTGTAAAACTCAGTCCATAATAAAATTGCATTCATCTAAAAATCTTCTCATTTTTTAATTGATAATGTTCTATAAGCAGTTTATTCTTGTTAATGAGTCGTTTAGGACATAGAAAAAATGGATACACGAGTACACGAGTGTCACTCATTACATTTAGGAATTTAGGATAGGTAAGATGGATGAGCCAATTATTATAAAACTAATAAAAAAACTAGCAGATACGTGAATATATATATATATATATAAAATTATAGATGTCTAATAATAATTAAAAGCTAATTTAATTTGAATAATAATATGGTCTTATGGCATTACTTAACATTTTTTTTTTATAACTATTTCTTGTAATGTTCTTATGAGTTTCATTCCTTTGTCCTTTAAGCAATTAAGTATATTTGTGTTCTGATAATCCAGCTGACGAACACCAAAAAGTGGCTAGACCTGAGTGTTACGAATCAAACATATCCCTAACAAATTTACAAGGGCACAGGTTATGAGTTACAAATGTCTACAAATAAAGCTTTTGTGAAGGATACCTTTTAAGTTATTGAAGTATGTCAATATGTCATATTAAAGTCAACGAAGTGTATCATACTATCATTGTTCTAAGGTTTGAATACGGTCAGCTAGAATAATATAATTATGTGAGTATGGACGGTTATATATATACACGTTTATATACATATACCTGTACAACCCATAGATATCTGTGCTTTTAATTTGTATACAGTGATTACTAATTTATAATATTTTTACTTCCTAGACATATTATATCCATGGTATGTCTTAAAAATGTTTTCGTGAAATAATTTTATAGCTTGTAATTTATACACCAACGGTCTTCGTATTAATTTAATAATAAATATCAAATATTATGGTCAGTATTTATTATTTAACTCCTTGTATTATTGTGGCATTGATATTTTCGGTAGATTAAAGGCTCTCGTGAGTCATGGCTGAAATACGTTAATCCACTAAACTATAAATCCAATAATATAAAAGTAAATCTTGATTTATCTATATTGTTACTCGTGTGATGTTGTGTATTACACAGAATGGAACATTTTTACTGGGGTACTAAAAGAAATCCTGGTATATTCACGCATCATAAACGATTTCGGGGAAAGACGCCGAGAATTTTACTGTGTACGTTTTGAAGCTAAATTTTGTTTTGTCGTCTTTTCTATAACTTTTACATGGCGTTTTCTTTTACTAGATGTATGTACTACTATTAACAAAGAAATATTTTATATTCATCAATTTTTTTCATTTGTAAACGCGATGGCAATAGTAATAATTATATTTTTATTTAAAAAAATATTTCTTTTCAAGTAAATTTTGTGTCTATTATTTAGTTAAATAATATATAATATAAGAATTTGCAAACTAGTATTATGAATAGTATCATTTTTATAAAATATTATTATATTCCTTTATGCAAGAACTTGAACGTTAATTTAACTTTAATATTAACCTTTTTCTCATATTTTTATTCATAGGTACCTACTTATGTTATCTACTTTTTATACCTATGATGATTGCATATGTGATCGTTTTTATATCGTTTTACTTAATAAATTATTATTATCATTAATATATTATTTTTGATGACATTTTATACTTGAGCGTTTTATATTTAATTTCCATAAGAATAATTTAAATAAATTGTGCATCTTACTTTCCGCCATTAGGATCATACAACATTAAAATTTTTATTTTGTAATTTGTGAACAATGGACCGATTTAAAACTTTTAATATATTTACTATACTATTATTATTATATTATAAATGATTGTTAATTGTATTATTACTATACAGTTATTATTCTGTAGGTTCAATCTACAATTAATAAACCATACATATTGAATATGTTTATATAATTTATTTAATGATTTAAAGTAAAACTGAATAAAATTAGAAAATAAGCTAAAGGCTTGTTCGATATACAACTATTAAAGGAACCTTTTATTACCTTTTATTCAGTGTTTACTAACTTGTACATCCATGATTTTGGAAAAATGTATGTATCTATGTATAAAATATAATTTTAGTCAATAATATGTGTGACAGAACTACAATACAAACATATAGTTAACTACGTATTAAAACGTAAATTAAAATTTTAAACTGAAGAATGTGAAAACAATTAGATTTTAGGTGTCGTAACATAGTCTACGAGTCAATATCAAATTTTCAATAAAATAATATTGATAAAATGAAGCCGAATTTAAATATTGAGTTATTATAATTTATGTAATAAGATGATGTTGTACGCAGTTAATTCATTTCCTCGGAGACGGCTATAATAATTATGTTTTGTACTCAAAACTTACCGATACTGTTCTACTCGATTAAAAAAATATTATTAAACTAATTGATATTATTATTAATATTGTTTACATTGAAATAATTATTTCATCGTTCTTTCTTTTGAATACAAATCGCTAATGATTCAACTCCTTGAACTTTTAAATATTCCAAACTATGTATTTTAAAGGAAGAACATTAAATTACGGGTACAGTATTTGGCCACGGGGTTTTGCCTGGAACTAATGTCGGTGTAATTTCAAGCATTTCTCTTTGCTCGCAGTACACAAAGGCCGAATGATAAAACTTTGTTCCCTTAACCCTGTTGTCTTTAACAATAGGTTCATGGCGTCGGAACAGGGTGCAAATTATCCGGTATCATTTGGTCGTATCATACTCACGCGACCAAAATCCCCGACGGTTGAATGAATAATAATTTTACCCTGCCAATGTAATAATATAGACTAGTAATGTTGTCATTCAAATATCTTCGTTCCTCGCCAGGTCTTTCAAATTTATTCAATCAAAAAAAAAATCCTTCCAGTTTTAAACCATACAAAAATTGAACAATTTACGAACTTTGTTTTGTTATTAGTTTTATTATCAAAAATTTAATACGAAATCAAGTAACTTGAAATTACTAAATTTGGACAACCACGGGAGTGAATTTCAAATATTTTTGGATCCATAAAATGATTATGTTTTTATTTAAATGATTTATTTTATACCTAATAGACATATCTAAAGGAATGTAGGAAAGTTAAGTTTTTTTGTACATAACTACGGTGTTTGATTAAGTCTCGTGGAAATTAAACAACTTTTATTTTGAGTAAATTCCCAACAATGCTATGTAGATATACAAACTATACTAAGGGCAAATAAATAAAATAAGTTATACGTCTTTAATAAAAAAAACAATGAGTTGGAAATTTAGTTTTGCATTCAAGTAAAAAACGAAAAAAATACAATTTAAATTATAAATACGACTTTAAACTGTGATATACTATACAAACTCGGTTTTTATTTTTATTTAATTTAATATAAGTTTAAGCAAATTATATATTTATATTCTACCAAGTTTTGGCTATAATTGAATGATTCTATACGATACATTACGAACAATTAAAAATCTAAAATATTCCATAAGCACAAGTAGTTTATTTTAATTTAACTATACAAATTGTTATAATGCTTTTATTGTGATAGTTCTTATTAATATTAATATATTATTATGTATCTAACTGAACGAAAATTAAACATTTAAGTCGTTGTTTTGTATTTTTAATTATCATTAGTTTTACTGAAAATTGCAAGAATTTGTTGTTAAACTACCACAGAACAGTGAAGTATAAACTTTGAGGCACATTTATGTTTTTAACAAAATTAAATTTGGTTTTGTATATTGGTATTTTACTTAAGTTCAAAAATGAATAATATTAAAGACTATATTAACATTATTTCTGGTTACATACCTGCTACATACATTTTTTATAGGCTTAGATTAAATAATTTTCATTATACAAAAACATAAAATTAAAATAATTTAGAATACATAAAAAATTGAAAATGGAATTTAAGCTAGTTAATTCATCATTTAGACTTTAATATTAAAAATCTTAAAAACAGTTAAAGGTAGAAAGTTTTATTTGTAACCGTTTTAAGTTTTAGTTATGATTTATGATTCTATGAATTATGATCAATTTCATAATTTTCACTAGGTAATGATGAGAATTTTTATAGATACTGAGTGGGAGACTTTAAATATTATTCAATATTAATTACATATATGATTTTACATAATATAACTATATTTAACAATATTCAATTTTTTCATAAATATTAAAATGTAATTATTGCACGATGACATTTTTATAAGATTTGTTATAATATAATTTGTAATGACGTAACTTTCAAACATTTAAATTTGAATACAATGCCTAAGGCTATACTCTTTGTAATGTTATGATTATTATCGAATCTAAATTAAATATTACTGTAGGTTTATTCAATATATTTGCAAATCCTTTACTAATCGAAATAAATTGATTGTATGACCACTTAAGTATGAATACGTCCTGTGACACTGTAGTATTTGAGCTACTTTTCGCATAATTTTTCAAAATTGTCTTCGTTTGTAAATGTATGCGAGAAAGATACCCAAAGCAACAATATATTGAAAATCTTTTGAATAGGAAAAATAAATTTATATAAATTATTTTACAAATATTATAATAGTCTTTATTTATATTGCTTAGATCTGTTTATAATCTTCTTTTGACATTCTATCTGTTTTAAGTGGTTGCGATAATATGCATGCCGTATTGATGTATATATAAAAAAATACAAATATAAGCTATAGCTTTAAGCTGATTTTGAAAAACAAGTTTAGAAACTAGTTTTTTATGTATAGCTTAAAACTAATATTCTTTGATTTACTATTCAATACAACTTTTGATCATATTTTTTATTTGACAAAAGTACAATATGATTTTCTTTAGTTTTATATTTTTGTATACTTTAAGTGTAATAAATGCATTTTCTGAAATCACTTATTTTATAAAATATACCTTTCAAGAAAGTATTGTATACAATTTAAATATTTTATTGTTTTCAACACATTTATTGTTATTTGATTCTTTAATTTTTTTTTCTACTGTGCTGGTTTTTTTCTAATCAACTAAAAAGTATAAGAAGTAGTTTAAAAGTGGAGCAGCATAAATCAATTACACAATTACAATTTCAAAAATAAAATACAGAACCATCAATATTAATGAACGGAATCATTTATCATATCATACGACTCATATGTCAGTTTTATTGACTACCTAACCGAGAGTATATTGTATTTATCAAAGTGAGCAAAATAGAAAACAATAGTTACACAATAAAATCAATAATAGCTGGCCCATTGATACTATTGTTGGGATATTATATATCTATATATTGCGTATATCATATATATATATATATATACAGAGAGAGAGAAACACACGCACAAAAAGAATACCTGTCGTACTGGTTTGACGATTGTGATTGAAATCACCTGAAGCGACGTTTTACAATCTATCGTTTTGTTTTCCTGAGGGAAATATTCGTGTTGGTGCAATTCGTTGCTAAGACAAATAAGATCCCACGGGACTGAGTTCTGAGGCGAAGAGTGGAAACTAAAAACAAAAGGTACCTTTCAGCATAATCTAGAATAAAGCATTATATGAGAATATTAATGAAAGAAAATGAGAGAAAAATAAGTCTGAAGTAGTAGTATGAAATCTGTGTTGTCAAACATAAACAATGTGCCAAATAGTGCAGAAATTGATGGATTGCTTCAAAACGGAAGGTCTTGTGTTATGTTATGCTTTCAATTTATATTTCTCGTTACACAATATTCTATACCTGTAATAACTGTATAATTGATCTATCATATTTCGACAAACGCATGGATACAATAACAATTATTAGAAGAATACGATATATGATCAGTTTTAATCTTATATTTGATTTTTAAAACATTAATACGGATTATGTAAATAAATACACTAAGCACGGATAACAAACAACA
Source organism: Neotoxoptera formosana (assembly GCA_022818045.1). Classification (NCBI taxonomy): domain Eukaryota; kingdom Metazoa; phylum Arthropoda; class Insecta; order Hemiptera; family Aphididae; genus Neotoxoptera; species Neotoxoptera formosana. The sequence continues at coordinate 14,679,465 of CM040634.1, forward strand.
GAAATAAGTTGAATTTATTAATTGTTTTGAATGATATTATAAACATGAACAAACTTCCAATTTAAATTTATTCGTCGGATAAACATTGCATAGTATGCATCCGTATTGGTTTGCAGAGGTATTATTTTCAATTTTTATGCGAATTGTTCAATATTATTAGCGGGTACCAGTTTTGTTTTATTTTCGTAATATACCTACCTAATATTATAATTGTATAATATATTTATGAAATATAAATATATCACAAAAATCTTTAAACAGTTTATTTAATGGTTAAATTATTATATTTAAACAGTAATGCATTGTAAACGTCTTCAAAGTATAAAAAAACATTTAGTCAAATAAATAGATCTGTAGGCACAGTTTAAATAATGTTAAAAGCGTATGGGATTATTATTTTTATATTTATATACAGAAATGTCGAAATGGCCATTTGTTTTTTTTCTAAAAATTGTTTGAACATAATACAAAATACTTATATCTTATTTCTTTCTTCTCTAAACCTCTTATGTTGTACCGTGAGAACAAACTACATCTGGTAGCTTCCTCGTAACTTTTAACTTTCTTGAACAGCAACATGCGCTATTGTACATAATGGATGTATGATATATACTTATACAGAGGTACCCTCTGTAGCCTGACCGTTGCTACTGTCGATTTAGTTAGTAATAATGGTGAAAATGTAAATAATATCACACTCTACCGATTATTGACCTTACACTTAGATCGGAGTGTGTGGACTTTGACCGCAGAGTAAAATAATAGCTTTTTCAATAAAAACATTTTACGCGTTTATTGAAAATGATATAATTTCATAATTCTCGACACATAACTAAGTCGTGAACATCTACCGCGCCTACATATTTGTTTGTTTTTGGTTTTGTTTTCAACAAAAAGTGTTGTTTTGGGTCTTTGTTCACAATTATGCCCTATAAATATAGTGTTTGCCTCCAGCCAGCGGGGTATGCAAGCACATACCTATGGTGTAATATTATTGTGAAAGATTTGTTTTATTATATGTATGATTGGTTTGTTTCAGATTCATTGAGAACAGATTTCAAACAGAGAATTCACAGTTTGTCAGGTAATTTAATTTATTTTATCGTTTTTAATTGTATTTATTTAAATACGGTAGCTATAGGTTATACTATGGTATACCATCTTCAAACATTTCAAATTTGAATTTAGTTCATTATATTAGCACAGTAGTTAATAATCAGTATATTTGTTAAAAATTAAAACGTGTTTAGCCGTTAAATATCATTAAACTGTGTTTATTGTATAATGTAATACTCAAATAAAAGCAAAAATTTGTGTGCTCGAATTCCCAAGTGTGTATGACGTATCTTACTTAATTAGGGTGTAAACTGTTAAGTCAGGTGATGGATGAAGGTGTTGTCTAGTAATGAAGATAGTTGAACAGAAAAACGGTTTAATAAATTAAATGGTAAGTATACAGAAAGGCGTACAAGGAAAAAAAACGGTTATCGTAATTCGTAATTAACTAGTAAAAACGAGGGGTAGTGGTTACGGCGGGATAAATGCAAAACGACCGTTTACGCGGTGACAATGATGATAATAATAATACAAAAGCTATAATAATTTTATTGTTGTTTAATGTTATTCTTACATTTACTTCAGTAAAAGCATTCCAAGTATAATATCTGGCCGAGAGCTTGAATTAAAAAAACATTAGTGATAAAAAAAACATTTTTGGCTATTCCATCAATAACCATCGATTTGCAAAACATCAGAATAGAAAGTGGTTCTTATAAATACTATTTAAGTTTAAAATAAACATAAAAAAAACATATACATTTTTTTTTTATTCTTATTACATTTTGTTTATGATTTTAGTTGTATGTGCATTTTACTTCGTGATTACTTAATTTGTTCAAAACGATTCGCAGTTGTATTATAATTTAACTGTCGGTAGAAATATAATATACTAAATCATAGGTAACTCAAGTCTCGGGTGAAAACATATATATTTGCATACATAGAACTATAGATACCAAGTTTGTAATACTGAAGTAGATATATGATATATGTATTAAGTATATAAGTACCTTTTGTACGTTATAGATATTAATTCGAACCTTTTGTTTTCTTTTATTATTATAATCTAAGATATTAAACCAATAAAGACGTCTAAATAATTAAAATTATCATTTTCATAATGTCGGTGGAACGTAGTTGATGGTCTTCAATGTATAATTAATAATTATTATTAATCAATAATTAGTGCATTCATTGTCCGGAATATGTTTAACGTGATATTATGTGAGCAACGATTATATTATATCCTATTCATATTCTTAAAACGTTATCGTATATAATCCCTTTTTTTTAAGGATTCTTACCACATTTAAGCTTCAAGCAGATCGAGATTTTTCGATATTTTTTTTTCTTTTGGACGATTATATTTTGGGGAGTAAAAAAGTTTATACAATATCCCGTAGCATTTCTATTTATTATGTATTAAAAATTGAATTCACACTGTCTTTTTACTGCAGTCTGGTAATTATTAAGGATTAAAAAATCTGATAAATTAACGTTTATGAAGTAAATACTTGTTTTTAAGTTTTAACAAAATATTAACCATTGTTAGTAAACAATTGTTTTGTAAATATTTTTAAAACGTTTACTCCCACTCGAGGATTCAACTTTTTTTTTTTTTTGTAATGTATATTTTTAGTTTTGTAAGAGCGCTTTAACGCACGTGACGTCATTCTAATAATTTTGTAAAAAAACGCTGCAGATAAATAAAATATTCAATTGTTAGGTACCTAACTTACCATCGTTCGATATGTATGCAAATTAAATTTAAAGTTGTCACCATAGTAGTAATGGGTGAACCCTTTTTGGCTGGTTCAATAGTTATTAGCAGCATTTCGGTGTTTGGTCGAAAGTTATTTAGCTAACACGGTGTTTTTCTGGTCGGGAAACGTTTACGGATTTGCAATAAGTCTCGCATGCATTTTGTTAAAAACAGTCACGTAAGTTCGGAGCCGTGAGGTAGAAAAAAAAATAGAAAGCAAAAATCGCCGGAAAAGCGTAAAAAACGTCCGAACGGAGTGCGTGAAAAAAATGTAATATACAGCAAAGCAATTTGTAAGATCCAAAGATGCAAGATAACAGACTGATTTTAGATTTAACGGTGTAGTGGCGCTGCACAATTCTGTTATGGCAGTCGATCGAACCCAATAATGAACGCGAATTTCGAGTCCCTCCACCCCCGTTGAATCAGTTATGGGTTTAACTGTAATATTGGTTTTCACCCCGCATACATCTATAATAACAATAATAATAATAATATATTTATTTCGACTGATAATACATCTCAATGTGCTGACCAAACAAACCGTGACTATGAATAAACTTCGTTTTGATTTATAATGTAAAACAAAAGCATAACTTACAACTCTCGATTCGTGTTGGGTAATGAAAAGTAAATTTACAATGTAACGTCTATTCGGCAATTGGCAATCTCGTCGCGTGAAATATTTATGTTTTGTATTCAACTAAACACCAATCATTTTCACGAAACAAATATTGAGATAATTATTATTTTAAATAAATCTACCAAACAAACAGACGTATTTCAAATTCCACGCGCCATCGCTTAAGTAGTTTTAGAGTTATCAATAATTGTCAACGGAAATTAATGTTGTATGTCTCGTTATAATATTTTAATTAAAAAGAAAACACGTTCGACAAAAAACAGACATGTTTTATTAAATGAAGAACGTGATCACAGCCCTCAGAATTTAATACGCCTATATATTATAATATTATCAGTATTTTTTAACGTGTCTCATACGACATAATGTATTTTATAATAAATATATAATTTTCTACGAGTTGATCGCTCGTGTTATTCCACCGAAATGAACAATTATTTAGTTACATAATATCATATTATTATAACAATATTCTGTTGGCCGTGTTTTCGGTTTTAAATTATTTATCCCACAAGTACCTGCCTCCAGGAACCGACCGATAACCTATTCACGTATACCTACCTACTAATAATATATTATTCGGATATGATATATGATATTGCCCAGCGGCTATGTGAGGAGGGTTTCGAGTAATTTGTTCACTAAAAACACGATATATCACAAAAATACACACGGAAATTGAACGTTATCACTTGGTGTCCACGAGTGCGCAATAAATTTCATCAGCGAGAATGTTATCAGAAAATTGGACCAGGTTTTCCCCGGCTTTTCACGCACGTACCGTCGAGGGCGCACGCGAGTGTGTGTGCGCGTGTTGCGCGTGTGTGTTCGTGTGCGTGTAGGCGTGTGTGAGTGCGTCATGTGTGTGTAATGTGTATGTACATTGGCCGGGGAAAAACATTTTTGTGTAAGAGGTGTAAAATTAGTTGAGTTTATCTGTAACCAACAGCACAGTCTTTTTTGTGGCTATTTAATGCCGGGGCCCTGCTTTCGAATGCAATCTCTTATTATTCTACGCCACGTACGCTGCAGTGAAAATAAAATTACACAACCTCGTTCGAAACATCAAATCTAACTTTTCGAATCGTGTGTTTATATACCATACCAAGTGAGGGTGAAGGTAGGTAGCGTAATATACGTATAGTTAGTTTTATAATGACGCTTTGAATAAAATATACCTAATATATCAACATTATTTTACGGTAAAGTGTGTGAGTGTGTGTGTATCACGACATATAAACTTGACTTTATTTTTGTAATTTATACAAACAACGTGATGACGATATCAACTCGAATAAAGTTAATTATTTAAAAAAAAAAGGTATAATGATACTTTAATAATGTTCGTTTATTTCCTCAATTTTTTTCTCTTCGATTTCAACATAAATTAATCAGATACGTTTTACTAGGTATTGAATAAAAACTTGTGCCTGAATAAAGATTTACAAAAACTTTGTTATTTACTATATTTTGAATACAAATTAAAAACAAACATTTTAAAACTAAAAATCCTAATTTTCTTTATATTATCTTGCACTTGAAGAAAACTCTATAATTATTTGTTTTTAATTTTCATTAACATTTCAAGTCAGTCTCAAGTTTATTCTTCTACATTTAGTTTATTATTGTTTCATGTTTAAGTGTAGGTAAACGCAAAACGATTAAATAGAATGTTTAATAATACATTTAGAATTAGCACAAATAAATAATTAACTCAACAGTTTTAATTTAGATGCATAGCAATTAAATACAATTTATTTATATTCAATGCGACGGTAGGTTTGTAGAAATTATATTATATATTTTTGTACTCATTTAACATAAACTTATTCTGATGTTAAATCACGTAATATTCAGAATATACACTCACATTCTCAATTTTGTTATTGTTATATTTAAAATTTAATCTAATTGTTATTATTTAAGCTTATATTTTTTTAAGGAAGGTACTTTCAGAAGATGGTTTTAATTCATTCGTTTGGATTAAAAATTTTATTCGACGCTCTTTGAACATTTGATTGTTTCCAAAAACAAGGAAACTAGTAATGTTGATTGTTGGTTAAATATTCAGATAATAATTTATTCTCATATTTCCTCTTGTACAAAAATTTTCATTTATATTATACACATAAATATCATTTTTTCTCTTCATTCTTTCTGACTCGATGTTTTACAACAAGAGCTACGAAAACATCCCATTTAAATAACTATTCGCTAAGAAAACATAAGACTAAAAAGTTTTTTTTTCCGGTGAATGTCAGAAGTTTGTAAAAATGGATAATAAAACAGCGTACAACAAAAGTCGGGAAACGCACGAATCTCATCCGTCAGAAAGTTTAAGGATTTTTGCGTGGTCACATTGCGACATTTTCGTGTCACCTATGTATTTTCTGTTTATTTGCCACCTTGTTAATATAATAATAATGCGATTGAAATTATTTATTTACTTTATTTTTTTTGATAATAATGTTCTTTTACGTCACCTCATTAATCGGATGACCTATAACAGTTAAATAGAATAATATTTAGTCCTTAAAATATCAACCCCGATAAATATACGTACGTTCGGATTGATTTAAATAAAAAAAAAACACGATTTGAGTGTAATATCTGACAGTTAAATTATGTGTTTAGCAAAAATTGTATGACATTTGTTACTATAGTAAAGTAGTCAATATAACAGCCTGGAGAAGCAAATACTGCCAAATAGTTTGTTAATTACATATTTTTAATACAAAATAAAAAATATTATGTAATATTTATATAATTTAATAATACCATTGACATAATTTGAGTTTTCTGACAAATCCACTGGGTATTTTTTGTAAGAAAATAAAATAAACTATTAACTCACGCCGGCAGTCATAAAATAGCGTTCACTGAAACTTCGAAGTACTAAAAAAATTGTCTGGAATAAAATGACTCTTAGATAATGTTATGAATTATTTGTTTTTTTTCTTTATCCTTCGAAAAAGTAAGGTCCGATGACTTTTTTTTTATTATTGCAACAATAAACAGTTGATCCATCTGTATCACGTACATCGTAAAGAATAATGAAGTTTCAACTCCCGTGTCTTCGTGGCACCTTTCTTTATTTTTCTTCCGTTTAGTTGAAATAGACACTATATATGGCGTGAGACGCGTAGATGACCCAACGACGTCATACGGCGAATTATATAGTCAATAAAAGCACCACGGTTGTGAATTTGTTCACATGTATATTATACCCTTCGCTTGTACATAAATAACATATTATTATTATTTATTAAAAAAAAAATTATAACATATCCACGATACTGTTTATTCTTATCGTTAATGTAACTAAAAATAACAGTTAATGTTCTAGTAGTTTGTGGATTTTAAATTACTTCATGGGTCTCTTCGGGACTTTATAAATTGGCAACCACAACAAATGAATAATATAATAGACATTTTTTTTTATGAATACTATTTTAAATCATAACAAATTAAAAGGTGTCGAATATCTAGAACACATCGTATAGAAGGTAACAACAATGTGTTAGACTTGAATTTAAATAATACATTTTTGTACACGATGAAAAATGGTTCTGATCAGAGACGATTTGGTAGTATATATTATTATCTATGTTTGAATTTGAATTTGAAATGTAAAATTCAAATTTTAACTAATAATTTAAAACACATATAAAAAAAATTGTGTAGGTATATGTTTTTGTGAGTTTTACAAGTTTTTGTAAAAACAAAATATAACAATAATATAATCTTATATTTTAAAAATAAACTATATTTTTATACGTAATTATAGATACTAAATACATTAATTTATTCTTTTAATTGCATAATAAATGTTATAATATATAACCTATTAATAATCTCATTCAAAAGTTTTTATCCAAACATTATACTTTTTCGTTCTCGTTTCAAACTATTCTGCTATTTTATTTAAACATAATTTTTTAAATAATTTTTTTTTATATCTCATTTGTCAAAGAGTTGTTTAAAAAAAACCCCCGGTAGTTCCGTTCAGTTGGGCCCGAGCTCCCATTCATCATTTGTATACGTATTCATATTTTTCCAAGCCACCTCTCTCTGCTATAGCCTACAATCATAATATTTTTTTCAAACATTTTTTTTTATTATTTACTCTACATTTAGTCTCTTTTTAATTAATTATAATACACAGATGCTCATGCAAAATACACACACGTTGTACTAACAAGAACTTTGAATGACATTATTAGTTTTCACAATAATAATTATTAAGTAATTAAAATAGCAATCAATTTTTTTTATCAGTAAAGATATTTAAATACAAAAACAAAAATGTATTCAATTTTTAAATTTGAGAAAAATATAACATAAACATAATACATTATATTATACATAGCTAAATTATTTTATTTTATTGGTTAATAATGAACGTTCTAAAATCCCAGTAAACTCATCTCACACTTAGAAAATAATACAAATCTAAAAATCTCATTAAAAACCATAGATGAAATAGAAAATGTTGCCCAGAACTTCGTTACCTAAATACAAACCGCCGTCTTTAACTCATCGAACACATTCAATAAAAATCACTCAGTGAAAAGAATTTCTTATATAAAGTCTCCCTATATAAAAATACTAATTTCCGAGTAACGCAGAATCCGTTCTCGTTGGCAAAGATCCGGTCTCCCGTCTGACAAACGAACACTAAATCGCATGTCCACTACAGTTAAAAACACCAATACAAACCAACAAATCCGACTGCTTCAAGTCAAAATGTCAAGTTTTAAATATACACGATAGATCTCAGTATAAAGCCATTAAACATTGAATGAAAATAAAAACCGTTCATATACTCTAAAAAAGAATATGGCTATAGCAAACATTTTCGGTACCTATTCACTTTTCAAATATTTTTAAATTATCCCGAACCAAGCAATCTAAACGAAATTTTTAATTTTCTAGACAGCCTACTACCGATGTCACTTTCCCGAAAACACACATCACCAAGGGAAATAAAAAAGTTTATTCTTAAGCTTAAGGATACAAATTCACCTTATTACTTAATCACTAATAAAATACTAAAATGTCTCCATAATAAATCCATAGTGCTCCTTACCTACTTATGCAACTCAATGCTAAGATTGTCTTATTTCTTGCTAATCTGAAAATGTTCAACAACAATTCTTATACATAAGCCACACAATCCCATAAACGAAGCTTCTTCATATCGAGTCCATTATCAGTGTTAGTAAAACTGTTTTAAAACATTTTGCTCAGCAGAATCAGATCATTTGCCCAAACCCAAAATATCATTCCTGATACGCAATTTGGCTTTAGATCCAAACAATCTACCTCCGAACAAATCCACAGGATTATAGGTGAAACATCATCCTCGTTTAAGAAAGAAAAGTATTATCTTAGTGTTTTTAGAAGCCTATGGAATACAGATCTACTAGCTACCCATACCAACCCACTTATTCTCATCTATAATTTCTTATTCGCTATAATTCCATCCATTCAAGATGGATACAAACATACCAACAAATTCTCACCGTCTGTTAAAAGAAGCGGGTTTAATTAAATCCCTAACTATAATGTCGTTTCTCGAGGTTCTGCCACTGAACAGCCTCCCTCCTCGTGTCCACCCCGTTGTAGTTATTTTGTTATCGTATTTGCTTATTGTACCTATACAAATTGTAAATTGTCTATATTTTAATAATAAAAAAAAATATTACATTATTTATACTATATTACGTTGGAAAATCTTTGTTTGTCAATTCAATCATAAATAAATGAAAAAAAAGTTAAATAAAAAGAAACACAAACGACTAAAGTTTATACTTTTAAATCCTAGATCAATACGTAATGGATTTTTTTTTTTAGTTATGATATAAAAATTATTTCTAAGTTAATTAAGTTTTTTTTCTTGAAAATTATGTAAAAAATCTAATGGGTTCCTTTGTGAAGTTTAAAATATCTCTCCCATTCAAATATAATTTATGATATTAAATTAAAATAAAATTTTGAAATAATAGGTTTTTTCCTACTAAATATTAAAATATTAAAAACAATTTTGTTTTATGAAAATGTGTTTCTACACACAAACTATGTATTTATATAAGTTACCAATGATGTTTCCAGATTTACCGTATTGATAACTATAATAGGCAGCAGGATATCATTACCATTCATTATATTCTACATTCAAATTGTTAGTATTATTCTATATTATTTGTTACGATAAAATGCGTACAATATAATTTCATATACATATATCATATTATATCATCACAATATGCTAATTATATCTTTGACGTTTTCCTAAAGTATTTTAATGAGATCCATATAATTGATAAGCTTGCAGTTGAGACAAATTCGTATACGCCGAGGCTGGTTGCTTTTGTTCGGCCCAGGAAAATATTTTGTGAGCGACTGTTTTTGACGTTGAGTAGGGAACGTAATTAATGTAGAATTCACAAGAAGAATAGGAAGTAAATTGACCCCTTGACATAAAGTGAATTGGAATTTCAAATCAAGTTCATTTTAAAAATTATAAATGTATATTGTTGTGTGATTAGGATTGAAAGCATATTGAAACATCCATTTGAAATGATTGAAATAATTAATAATTATTTATTATCTGAAACGTTAATGAAAATTTAAAAAAAACTTAAAAAACAATGGCTTATTTTTTAAGAGACCGTGTATTCCTCGATACACATCCAAAATCATCGTTATTATGATCGTGGAATTTCTCGTTGAAAAATTAAAATTATAGTTGTTTTTACTTTCAATTTGTCGTAAAAGTACTTTTCATTAAGCTTCAAACTTTTCGTCCCCTATATGATGAAATAAGTTTTCCAATGTGAACGTAACTTTTAACAATATCACCCCGAGACCCCGAGTAGTAGCCGTCTGAACTGTTATTTTTCTTTTACTCTTCCCTTTTCTTATTTTTATGAGACATGCAATGGAATTCATCGTGTTTGCAACATCCTCGGAGCTTAACGAATTGGTTTTGTTAAAAGTTTAATTGGAAAAATGAACTTAACAGCCACGATTTTTGATTGTATGGCCTTCAAAATAATTATAATTCAACACGGCATGACTACTTATCTTCGGGAAATGCACATTATTTCACACTCTAATACTTCAAATAATCGAGACCAAGTTTTGTTTCAATTAAAAAACGATTAACATTAATGATTAGTTTTCTAAATAAGTTAGTTTAATGTTATGTAGTATCTGTTTTTTTTTTGATATGATGTCGTACGTCGATAAATATACAACCTAACTCATATTATTATTGTTAGTCGGAAAAGTAAATGCCGTGTTGTAAATACTATTGTAGAATTTATTCTGTGCTATGTTTTTGACGTGTTATGTTTGTTTCTATCGCATTCGCATTCAAAACTTTTACCAATCCAAATGTAATTATTTTACAACAAATTATTGATTCGACGAGTCCGTGGTACGCATTATTTCTGTATTGAATTGATTTTTTGTGATATTATATTAAGTTCAACATTGAACATGACATATTGTGCCTACTATTTAAATTTGAGACAATAAACTGGATAGCTTATATAATGGGCGATGTTTATGAAATAAGGCGAAAGGGCGCACCATAGTTAATTAAAAAGTTCACCCGAAAAATAACGAGGTCGTCCGTATCTTTAACCATAGGTACTGTGTTGGCAGAGGCTATTAAAAATAACGGCCGGAGTTTTAATGGTTGTAAAAAAAAAAAAAAACTAGAAAGAGAGAGAGAAAAAAGATATACTTAGGGGCCGTTTTACTCGCGAAAACCGTCCATTGGGATGTTACCTGGCCGAAAAGGATTTCATCGTAAGTCCGCATTAACAAGGTGGGGACTTAGAAATTCCGTGAAAAACCTAACTAATAAGTTGAAAATTGTAATCGTTATAAGCCGTGTGGGGTCGCTACATGAAGTTTGTATTACATTTAAAGTAAAACCACAAACTAAATGTATCCGACAAGTAAACAACTGAAGTTTTTTTTTTTTATCTAATTATTGATAAATAATGAATACAATTTAATTTCAAATCGTTGATATTATTTTTTAAATAAATGTATTATATTAGGTAAATATCTATATAATATTATATACCTAATAAATATATAATATGATATTATGTATAATTTTTTTGTCTTTAGTTCAAGTTATTTCGTTATTTTTTTAATTCATTTTTTTTATATTTTATTTTATCATATATATATTACAAAGAAACGCATCAGGTGTGTTGTAAATTGAACGTTGGCAAGTTGATTTTGATCTATGGATATTTTTACCTACAGAAAATATCAATTATAATGCATTACATTACTATTCATCATAATGTTGTATTCATTTTTATTATGCGAATATAACTTATATAATTTTTTGTGATTTCATATTCGGGTTGCATATTATACATTTTCGTGCGTTTCAAATCGAACATTTTACTTTTGATACTTTATAATAATAATATTATTCGTAAGTAATATTATCGCCTATGCATAATATTATAATAACATAGAAATATGACCGGATGATCCTTGTATGATAGTATTAATTATTCACTTTCTATTAAAAAAATGATTAACCCCAAAAATTGATAATCATTGAATAATCGAAATAATTGCTTATTAGTTTATTATGTATTATATCCTATATAGGTAGCTAAATATTGTATAAAATATTAATTGTTAAAATGTACACTTTAATTATTATAGTGAGTAGTGAGTGATCATTAGTTGTAGGTACCTACACTTGTGTTTTGGAGTGCTCCGAAAGTTTTATATAATATTCTCTGTACGAAACGAAGATACGTATAGAAAATTAAACATCGTGAAATAAATGCAAGAATATTGTAAAATAAATACATTCGATGTGTTCATAAATATTTAAAGTTAAATGTACAACATACTGCTATGTCTTCCGCCAGTGAAATATATAATATGTATAAAATAAACATATTTTGTATTTAACTTCACAACCTCGAGCTACTCATATAATTTAAACTTAAAATAATGTTAGTTTTAAGTCTATTTTCCATGTTTGTTAGACATCTTAAGATTGTTAATGTAACTTTGATTAAATGTAGGTAAAAACTTTCCCATTACATTAAAGATTGTTATGAGCACAAGATTTGTTTCCATAATATTTAGTTAATTTTAATCATATTTCAGTCATCAAAACAATTCAGTTTTAATCATAATTCATATTATTATCATTTTTTAGTATAATTTTTGCTCGTGTCTTGAAAAGCAATAATAATAATATTATTATAGTTTCTTGCAACAAACAAGAAATTTAATATAGAAAAAAATATTTAATCAAAGTATAATATTATGTATTTGGCAATATTGGATTTGGAAATTCAATATTTATACCATGTTAAGAAAATGTATTTGGTTGATACTATTTTTTAGATTTAATCTTGAGATAAACATAAAGGCTATAGTGATGTGAAATACAGGCATTATCAAAGTAATTTCTCAATATTTATACAAATGTTACAATTAGACAAAAACACATAACTAAAATATTTTCTAATTATTATAATTTTAAAGGATGAGCGAATATCATTTATTACTTCTATCTACTTTTGATTGAAAATTTTCAAAGTTGAAAAATTTGTTATCAAATGTTTCTTTGATAAATCTACGAGCAGAAAAGCGAGGATGTGAAACTCTTGGACAGGTAAACGTCAATCAATCTTTACGCATTTGACAGTCTATTTCTTATCGCCACGCTTATAAACGATCTCCAGAGACACGGTCTTCCCAATTTATCTGAGTGTTTCAATTATTTTAAACTTTTTAAATGGGTTTGTTGTATGGGATTTTTATTCCGATTCGTGGCGGCGTTAATTTTTTTCTATTCCATTAAGATAGAGATTTCTATATGATATATACTGTATCAATTATTACGAAATTGTGTACAGATTTTTCATGAGTCATGGTCTACCATTTTATTGTACTTTATTTTATTGAAATAATATTTTATGGTAGGTCCCTTTTTTTTCTCCTTACAATCAATATATTATTTATTGGACAATATAGATACTTACTAAATTTATGTTTTATACTCATACATAAATACGTCTATATTTATTTGCACTTTTGGATTAAACTTAGATAACATATTTTGGTAAGACGTGGATAAAATAATAACCTTTCTAAAAAAAAGCGACAATTTGTCTGCAGCTTACCATTTGGAAAATTTAATTGACGTACATTAAAATTAAAATATTGTAGTTTACGGCATATTTTATTGCCAGTAGAAAAACGAATCATTATTTTCTGATATTATACAATATATATGTGTAGTTTGATAATCCAATTTAGTCTGAGCATAAAGTGATAATAATAATAGAACAAATAAAAATAAATACACGCGAACCTGTCGATGAACGTCAAGTGATTACTTGGTAAAAATGTAGGGTTTAAGGATATGTTTTCTGGTCTGTGGATCTGTTTTAATAAAAATCACACGCGGCACTAAGGTGTGCGCCGTGGTCGTCCTGTCGTCATTATTGGCTTTTTTTTTTTGAACAATTTTAAACGACGTCCGGCTACAATGGGCTGGTATGCGAGCATACGAGGGTTGATCGTCGACAATGGAACACGAAAGGACGTAGAAAATCGCACGGCATGAGGAATATTTCGGTGGACCGACAGAAGCAATAATAATAATGTGCGACTATCAGATTTGTATTTTTCACCGTGCAGTAAACATCGGCGTATTATGTAGGTAGCATTGTGTCGGGGAAAACGTCGACTGGGAAAAGTACAGTCAATATTGCACACGCACACTCGGATGGATGACATTTAAATGCGTTTTTTTTTTTGAATTTTAGTTCGACGCCGGTGGCGAAGGTTTTCTGTGAAAATCCGTCGTTGAAACCTTTTTTTCTTCTTTTCTACTACATTTCGCATGCAGTGTTGTATCGGTGGTATGTGTGGTAGACGGTTGTTTATTCTCCCTGCACCTCGACACGACCAATGACAGTAGCAGAAGTACACAGTACGGTCGTGACGTGAAAATGGAAAAGCCTGGCCGTCACCGATGAATGGGCCTCGCCGATGCGTTCCCATTTTTCAGTTTTACTCGACGGCGCGCGGTGGCGGTGGTGGCGGTGGTGTATGGCAGTCTAATAAGAATGCTCGTACCTATAATATGTAATACTTATTGTACTTTGGAAACTTTTTCGCAAAGGGAGAGTTATCAAAAAATGTAGACGTATAAGCTCCGGTAAATCAATCACTTTTTTATTATTATTAAAATGTATATAAAACGCTCGGATCTTATACACCGCACAGGTTATGATTGTTGTTATTAATATATCCTTTTTTTAATAATAAGTTTCTGATTTTGTTCGTTGTCGTTGAAACGTTGACAACAGTTGGTTATTGCTGTCAACTTTGGACGTATAATGTGATTTTAATTGTCTACGGAAATTCTTATATACAATATACATCTTAAAATAAAATACGTAAAAAAGAGTTTTTATGGACGATAATGATGATGATGGTGCGCTGTTGTTATAAAACGTTCCTGTTTTTTTCTCTTCTAAGAATGAATTTAAAAAGAAATGTATATAAATGTATGTATTTGTATTATTTTTGTGTGCGGTAACTAATAAGCGTCAAATATTTATGTATATTACATTTTTTCGTGTAATATTTAGTTATTTTGTCTTTTTTGAAAAATATTATTGCTGCATGTCGTATAGGATATAAAACTTATAATGTATTCAATTTAAATGAGACGAATGAAAATGTCTTCTCTACTCTTACATTCTCTTGTTTTAAGTTAAATGCTTATGTCTCAAGTCGTTGAAATGTATAGACTAGTTTATTTTCATGTTTTTATTTTTTTTAAGCAATTATCTAAATTGACATTTGTAGATCAAGTCCTTTTATATTTGAATATCAACTATCAAAGTATAAGTATAATTTTTAGAATAAAAGTTAATATCATTATAATGTACTATATTATGGTATTCAAGGAAATGTAAAAACCTCTTTCATCAACTTCATCAGAAGATATTTGATGTAATAATAATAATAGAAAATAAATAAAAAATCTTTTCAAACTTTTGATTTTTGCTCAGATAATTAATATTTTTTTGCACATAGATGATGTTTCTTATTTGGTTTATCATCTTGTATTCCTGTAAAATAATAGAATTCGTGATTTATGATTATCTTAAACATTATGGGTATAAAAAAAATTCGTATTGTTGGACTTTAAAATGAAAAAAAATAAATGTACAATAAGTTCATAATTATTATTTATCAGTGACATTTTACAATTGAATTATTTTTCACAAACCGAATATTATACGTGGCTCTTAATTATTAATTAACTAACACATTGTTCTCCATTTCTATATTGTTCAACTAACCCAACTTAAGCATGATTGCATACGATTGTCAGTTTATTAGAGGCTAATAAAATTACGACTCGATTGTGTTGTATGCAAACGTTTGAAACATTCTGAAATTCCGTATTTATTTATTTGAGTTAATTTTTATTTTCGTTGCGAACAAAAACCAGATATTTGAATATTCACATACTTTATATACAATTTTAAGTTTTATCAAAGACCCGACATCATTACGATTATTTTATTATATACTCTTGCTCTCTGTCACTGTCTGTCCCTCACTCTCTCTTTATCTCTCTCTTCCTCTCTTAAAAAAAAAAAACTATAGAATCAAAGTTCGGAACGCGGTATACATAATATATAGGTACGATATTTTACACAAATCTCATTAATTATCATAATAATCCCGGGTTTTTCATCGTTATTATTTCTGAAACTCTCGACTCGATATACTTTCGCTTGTTCTATTTTTCATTAAAATTCAATGGCCAAATATATACGACTACTCCTCCTTCAAACATACATTACGTACGGTAGGCGCGTCGTGCTAGCGTCGAATGCGAGAATAAAGACGAGGCTCATCTATAATATTACCATCTCAAATTTGGCGGAACTGTCTTCGCGGTCCCTTCGTATAATAAAACAACAGTGCCGGCGGCGTAAAAGCACATAGGAATCTGTGCCGCCCAGTCTCCGAACGGAAGTGCCGCGTGCCGCTGTTCGTCGCACACCCACGAGCCGCGCCTTTCGGCCGATTTCAATCTCTCAGCCGTCATAACGCCGCGGAGGAGGTAATCGCGAACACGACTAATTAAAATATAATATATACCGGAGTTTTCCACCTCTCGGGGATTCAACCGTCTCGAAATAAGTCGAATTCCGAAGAGCTCGCGAACCGTTCGAGTGAAAAATTCTCTGGACCCGGGTGACTGCTGCGAATTCAAAACACCGCTCTGTAGAGGGGAAGAGAGAGACAGACAGACACACACAGAGAGAGAGAGAGAGAGAGAGAGGTACCGGCGAATCCGTTTAATCAACTAAGTGAACTACCATCGGTCGCGATCATTATGTACCGCAGAATCATTTCACACGCCATTTCATCACCACCGACGTGCCCGGTCGGCGTATATAATATTGTATTATTATTCCGTTACCTGTACTGGCGCCATCACAAATCTCCGTCATTGTTACCACTCACTTGATTAAATACGCCCACGACGACGTACTGCGCCACCGCAACACAAACGGTTTACCGATTTTTTTTTTCCCAACACGAATTCTGATTTGTGCCCAAACGTATATTATATTATACCGAATCCGTCAGTGATATATATATATACATATATATATATATATATTGATATATTATATTATATTAAACTCGTAGGTATAGGAATCGGTAACGATGAATCATTTTCGAGTTTAAAACAAAAGTTATCCACGCGGTAGTTTTGAAAGCATACGACGATTTGGTTTTAAATAATAATACTTTATTGATGATGTGTCAAAACTATATCCGTGCTAATGATGTCACCTCGGCGAAACAAACTATTTTAGGTTTATTATAACATATTTTTTGATTCGGTTGGTTTTATGTTATATTTTGTGATGAGATTTTGGGTCACATACATTCTAGTTTAAAAACGTTTATTATGTAATAAAAAGAAAACAAGTATAGTTAGATGTTATTTTAAAGATTTTTAGTTATATTTATAATTATTTACGCAATCAATTGTTGTTTATACTCAAAAAAAATATTCATCGAACACATTATTAATATTTGAATATTTTTAAGATACATGTGTGTCTAAATAAAAGCAGAAACGATATTATAGTAAAGAAATTAATTTTTATTTGGAATTAATTTAATTGATTTAGGTTTCGGTGTTTCATTTTAAATTTAATCAAAAATAGGTGCACTCCTAAGTCCTAATTAATTAAATAATATTCTTTGCGAGTCGTGTAATATTAAGACAGAACTAATATAAAGCTATCAAGACTTGACACTTATAAATTCAAATAACACGTGGAAGCAATCGTCAATATTCATGAAATTAAATATTATAATAATGATTATTATTAATTTTAGTTGGATTACATAACATTGAGATGGTTCTCTCCCGCGAATACAAATGAATTGAGTTTTTTTCAAGCATACGTGCAAATATTTCACGGAAAATACTGTTGAGATATGTACGGTATACCTACACGATCGTTTTCACCATAATATTGTAATAAAAAAATATTTCGTTTGGAACGAGTCTATGCTCGCGGTATACAGAATCTCGAAGCGTCGAGTAAACGTCCGACGGCAACGATCGATCACGCAGACTCCTAAAATTATTCCGA
The DNA here is from genome assembly GCA_022818045.1 of Neotoxoptera formosana. NCBI lineage: Eukaryota > Metazoa > Arthropoda > Insecta > Hemiptera > Aphididae > Neotoxoptera > Neotoxoptera formosana. Next base: position 14,697,649 of record CM040634.1, read on the forward strand.
TAGATTTCGTAATATGCGATTCAATTTGTGAGCACGACCAAAATATATGTGTTCCGATAAAATATTATTACGTAGGTGGACATGCTTTTACGATGGTCGCGACGTGACGAGCGAAACGTTATTTACGTATAGTGTCGTCATCGATCGCCACCGCCGATTGTGTTATTATTTATTACTTATATATTATTATTAAACATTTAAACTGGCGTGTTACGGTGATCAGAAGCTGTGAAGACGACGACGACGACGACAGTGCTGTGGTCGTATAATTTCGAGAAACGGGGTGTAGCGCTGTTTCACGCATCACTAGTTGCTTCGCTAATTATTATTACCCTCGATCAAAAACGACACCCTCGCTGCTGTTGCACACACGCAAAGTTTAATTATATATGTACGTATACAATATACAGGGTAATTTACCACCAAGCGCACTCGCTCCCATTTTCTCCTCCGATAATGCAGTTATTCGAAATCCGATTTTTGGTTTTTTAAATTAACTCAAAGACCATATTTTCAAATTCTTGACTTTTTTTGTACCCCGTAAGAAGTGTTCTGTAGACCTGTAGACTGTAGAGATACAAACTTTAAGTTTTCAAACCAGAACCTCCCCTCCCTATTTGTCACTGTTAGTATTTATTACTGAATCATAAGCATTTCGACTTATCAAAATCAAAATCTCAAAGAGTAGTTTTTGTGTTAAAAATGTTGTGTGCCAAGATATTTATAGGTCCATAATATTATGATGATGATGGTTTTTGAAAATATGGGAGCCATGGCGATTTGAACATTTTAGTAATTGATAATCATCTAGTATAATCCTCAGTATAAATATTTTAACAACCGAGAAACTACTAGTTCGAATTTTGAATTCGTACGTTAACGTTTTCTAAATAACCACGCACTAAATAATTTACCATACGAAAGGCGGGTTCTCGATTGATAAGCACAATGTTTGTTCTGTGGCTACAGAACACTCGTTTCAAACATTTGAAAACAATAATAATAATTTATGGTCTTTGTGTATATTTAAGATTCCAAAAAACCGAATTCAAACTAATCGCCGTTATTGAAGGAGAAAATGTTGGGGTTGGGGTGAGCTCGCTTGGGGTGAATCATCCTGTATAGTATCGCGTATTATTAAACGATCGGTTGCCGCTCCCCCGACTATACCCCGACCCGCCGCCGCCTCCGCCTTAGAGTCCTCATCCTCGTCCGCACCCTCCGACGGCAGCCCTGTCGTCCCCGTCAGTCGTCTGAAAGTCGTCCCGTCTCACACTTTCACGCGCAGGTGTAATCCGTTTACCGGTTTTCACGCACCGCCGGAGACTCATGCGGTGGACGACTTGAGCTATGATTCTCGCGGGTGTGAGGGGTGGGTGGGTGGGTGGGTGGAACGGCGTCGACGTCACCGGATATACGTTGTATACTTGTATTGTTATGTACCTCGTAATATTATATTATACGAGTGACGACGACGTATATTACGGTCGCGATAGTAGGTAAACGTGTAAACGCCGCACGCTTGCAATCTAAGAGAACGGCAAACACCGCAGCGACGATGATGAATTAGCAACAACCCGTAGAGACATTATTATTAATATAAATTCTCGTACGTGTATGTGCGCGTGTGCGAGTCATCTCTCCCCCCCCTCCCCCCGTCTCCTATACTTGCCGAGACTCGGCGATGGAGAACTATTAACGTTAAAATAATATAACAACTGTTCGAATTATTATAAATAAATCATAATAAAAGGAGCTTGGATGGAGGTATTATATACGTTGTACCGCCGCTTCGTGGCGCGCGATGGCTACCCTCGGCAACTCAATAGAGTTATTGAGAGTACAATTTAAAATCATTTTTTTAAACGAAGATTACCTACTGCTTACACTCCTAAATTAATAACTGATGCCTAAAGCTCCATTTATATTGTGAAGTGGCTTTCGTTTTCGAGGATTACTATCGTTATGCACAAAAACGATTACATTTTTAATCGAGCAAAAAGTGTTTATTTCATAAATACAAAATAATAATGATATTCTTTACGAAGATGTGATATACCTAGTATAATTAATACCGTAGAGTTTCAAGTTTAAGTGTGAATATAATTGCAACAAAAAAATTGAATGTTCGCTTAAAAAAAAAAATGTCTAAAAACAATATATTTGAAAAACAAATATATAAGTCGCGCGTATAGAAAAAAAAAATGTTAAAAGACTCAGATTTCTTTATTGTAACAAAGTAGACATTAGAATTATTTTAACCAAAATATTATAAAGTTGAGAAAGTTCAGAAAAAATAAAATCTAAATAACTAAGTATATTAATAACATTTTTTTTGCAGGTTCTCAGACGGGCTACTTAAAGAACAATTCTTAATTCAAGTTTTCTAGAGGTAAGTGCTTTCTTATGTTATACAAACTAAATATAAATAATATAAATTATGAAGTATCTAAACCAGAAAATTAGTGAAGTATTAAGCAACTTATTCCAGTAGCGGGTTTTATCACCGTGGGAAGGGGGCAAGGGGGATTGATATTCACAAAATTTGACTGGTTGTGTTTTATATCTAAATCTGACGTTATATATAATAAGTTATTATATAAACGTAAATTATTCATAGCTATGATAAATAGTTGACAACATTTTATATTGTATATTTTAGAGTGTGCAGATGCATAATAAGCATGCTAATGCCCATTTACCCCTTTAATAATGAATTTTGGAACTTTGGAATTTACTCAAGCACTGTATTTTTAATTTTGTGGATTTTTATTATATTTAAAGGAGGGTTTTTTTTTCAAATCAGAACCAACCTTTATGCTGAAAATTGTTAATTGCAACAAATTGAGTTTACTGTACTCAGGCAAGTTTTAAATGATTAAAGTGGTGATGGTCATAATTAGTGTATCAATCTAAACGATAATCTACCGTGCTAATAATAATTCAAATTTTCTATATATTTCTTCATTTTTTATATTTTTCCGAAAATAATTTTAAGTTGTTCAGTTAGAATGAACCCCTAGATTTAAAAATAATTACTCTGAGATTGACGAAATAACATAAATTAATATTGTTGGGTATGTGAATAACGTTTCTATAATTGAGCTCAGTTATTGCTTATCCCATTTCGAATCTAAGTAAAATATAATATCAAATATTATAAGATATAATATAATAAGTCTTTTAGTAGCTTTTTAATATTCCTTTAAGTAATTTGTAATTTAATATTATCGTGTAGTCCATATTATTATATTACGGAATGAATAATTCATTTTATTTGTAATAGAGATTAGATCTCTATAAAAATATTATTGAAGTCGTATTTATTGAGTTTCCGACATAAAACGATCATATATAAGATACCTCTGTATGTAATTTAAAATAATAAAAATAAATTTTTAAAACTTTACTATAAATACGTTTGAACCGTTCTTATTATTATACGACGAATAAATATGTTCCATTTTCCTTCTAAATATCGATTACTTACTGTACGGACTTTTGTACCGGCTTTCACAATGGTGTTTTCGTACAATCATTCGCCGTTTTAGTACGAGTCGCTCCATTGTACCGACACCTATAGCCCGGGGCAAACGCCGTTATCAATCATTGAATGTTATATTTTGTGTACACGGCGGAAACGCGCGAACTGTTCAATTCAGCTCTCTGTCTGCGTTATTACGGTGACAATAGTCGTCGCCCATCGGTGTAGGCCGACGACGACGACGACGACGACGTGCCAAACGAATGATTTTTTTTTTCGTATACCCTCTATATGCGTAGGTACTCGCACAATATAATAATATACAGTTTTAGGCTGTCTTGGTCATCGAATTTACGAGTTTATTACGCAGTACGAAAAACCCTCGAGGGAGCTTCGAAAACGATCGCGGTCCGGTAACCGGAGATTTCCCTCGGAAACTTACGCTCAGAAGTATACCTGTTGTAGGGATCGGCTTACACGTGCGCGTCGTGAAATTTTTCGATAGAAATATACCGTCCCGACGGGGTGGCACCTAATAATTTTTCCTTCGCCTCGTCCAACGACTAATTATTTTCTTAAAAACGTCAAAGTTCACATAAATTATAATTATTATGTCGTATAGAAAATCGGCCTAAAATGTAGTATTTCTGCGTATACCTAGTTTCGAATTTTTATGAGTACTTTTATGTACAGTTTATCTTTTTTTCTTCGAATTCGCTCAATGATCCTTTGCAGTATTATTATAACGATAGCAAAATTATATTATTATTTTATTTCCATTCAAACGAGGAATAAACGTATTGATATTAGAATTTCAGATACCGTTCCTGAAATCCTCGTGTACTGAATATTGTGTGTGTGTGTATATAGCATCTTTTGTTTTTCTTCTGGTAAACTCCGTCTTATATGTATGGCCTTAGCGCAGAGTCTGCAGCTTGTTGCGCGCGATGGTGTGGTAATCCGTTTATAAGCCACAACTTTGTTTGTGTTCAGTTTGAAAACGTTCTACAACCGGGTTTAACGGACGTTAACAAAATAAAGTGACTGCGGTCCTATAATAATCCTAATCGCTCTCGAACAATTCGAAAGCATTCAAATCGAACGGAATTTGTCTATAAGTCCGAAACAAGAAGGAAAGAAACAATAATAAAAAAACCAAACAGTAATACCCCGGGTTCCCCGCAATAACACCGAAGACATCGTTTTCGGACGATCCGATGCTCACAAACTTCATCAGTGACTGCTGCTGCGAGTTAAAACTTAAAACCGCGTTGCCGTTTCGTTTTGACATCACACACACACACACACACCAATGGCCGTCGTCGATATATTATTATGCGAATACCGCCAATGTCCTATATACTGCGCTGCGTATAGATATTATTGTGTATAATGCATTCGACGAGAACGTGTCACGCTGCAGTGGTGTGCCGAAAAAAAATAAATCATTAAGCCGGATCAGTCCGTCGGTGACGGTGTAAAAGTGGCAAACGGTGTAAGGCTCTCTTATTATAATAATAATAATAATAATAATAACAATAATAATAATGGATTTTTAGAGTTTTTCTCCCAGCATAATATTCAAACCACTGCCCCGCGCGCCGTTTTTACTTAGGGGGGGGGGGTCGAGCTGGCAGCAGCAACAATGACATATCACATTAGATGATGAATTTCATATGCTGCTGCGTCATTGTTTCACGCGCGAAAGCTGACGTTTTAATGGAATCGCTGACAAGTGTTGCGGTGTATAATATGGGTCGTCGGCGGCGGCGGCGGCGGCGGCGATAGTGTATGTTCGGTGTGTATATAATATCATATACACTCTGCCGGACCACCGTCGACGGGTTTTCCTCGGCCGTTTTTACGTTATATATTATGATGCCCCCTCCCAGTCCATATAATAAAACAACCGAACAGGTTTTATTCGAGGTTTTTTTCTTTCCCTCCGGTCTGCATTATTTATATTTTATTTAGTAGTTTCTCCAGCCCCGGCGGTATATTATTATTATTATACATTGTGTGCACGTCGTCGTCGTCGTCGTCGGCCATCCCGACGAAATCTGTTGTAAATCTCGCGGCGAAATCATTAGACCTCGTCGTCGTCCGTGCCGTACGTATTATAACTATACGGTCGTCGTCTTAGCCGGGCTGCGATGCCTGGTCGTCTGGTCGGAATAAACGGCACCGACGATGAATGTACACATAAGCCGCTTAACGTCCATTTTGCCGAGTCACCAGCCGCAGACGACACAGCGGTGCTCGAGTTGTATCAGACCATATAAACACGGTTTCTGCGTATAGCGGTGAACTGCTGCTGCTGCTGATGATGACTGCCCCTCCGCCCCGTCGTCCTGCAGTCGTCCTCCACAATGTTATTATGTAAATACGATACCGTAACGCGTCCCCGGCGGATTTGACTTTGAGTGGAGGGGTGGTGGAGGTGGAGGCGACTGGTGGGTAGTAGGTTCGGGATGGTGGCAGGTGGGTGGACCCTCGCGTTCCACACACTTTATCCCTTTCTCGTCAAATCTATTTGACCTTTAAATCTCTAGAAATATTCACTTTTGGTACAGTTTTTTTTTTATTATTATATTCCATAAACAACGCTGTCTGCCGTCGTATTACACTACGAGTGCTGTCACTTTGATAGAGATTTCGAACTCGAGAAAAAAATACTCTATAGTAGTATAATTCGAAGCGCTATATATTATTTTCTGCTGAAGCTTCTGCATTATTAAAATAATATATTTATCACGAAGACAGCTGTGTTTTTAAATTAGGATGTTTGATTTATTATTTAACTCGGAAGTCGTAACTAGGTCCCTCACTCGTGATATTATAATGATATGGAACGCGGAATAAATCTAAAACTTAAATAGTCACATCGAATATAATTTGTCATTAGAATTAATAAATAAAACAACATTAAAGTATATTATACTTATGTAATTGTGACAGCAGCTATAATAACGTTATTATCGATCCGTCATTTTGAAACAGATAATAGTGACACAATATTGTATACCATGTCTTGAATTATATTTATTTTGTTTTAATTTTATTTACAGACATTAGTGTTATGATAGTAATAATAATCTCTATTACGAATATAAAATTAAATTTGCATACACGACGTTTATATAGCTTATCTCAGCTAAGCTTCGCTGTACTATACCAGAGCAAACTATTATAAGCAAGGTACCTATTATAATATTATAAGCCATTATAGTTGTAACCTATAGGTACAGATGAAAAACAAATAAAATATTCAACATGACTTTTATTCGAAAAACATACAAATGTTACACTGTACAGTAGACCACAATAACTGCTAGGTCAATATATGTATTGTATTTCATGAAATATCGCAAGACACTGTTACGTATAATATTATTATTATATTCGAGTTTCGAGTAATTTAATTTGATCGTGTAATATAAAATTAATCGAATTCACGGCATCGGCAAAAATGTAATAGCGAAAACGAACTCGCGTTAACCGTCAAATTAGTATACGTTTTATTGCTTCTACTACTCAATAATTTACTGAGATTTTATAATTATATTTTGCGGTAATCCATAAAATATAATATTATATCCGCGTTACGGTTCCGACGACGTACAATAATAATATACGTCGCATTAATATGTTTTTCCGTCGGAACGTTTTCCGTTCTTTTCGCGCGTCAATCGACCGCGCACACAAAGCGTCCGAGTAAATTCTGTTCTCATGCCTCGTTTGACTTTTATATTATTATATATTATTTCATTACGGGCTTTGCTCGTACAGAGTTATTGGGATGTAAACATTATTTATCGGTCGTTTCCGTTGTACAAAACAGGAACTGGACGATTTTTTTTTTGCCCTCCTAAAGACCACTAACGGAAAATAAAAACATTAATTCACCGTGACGAAAATCGATACGACTTCCCCTTTTTAATAATATGTGACCAGACGGAAACGCGGTCCGGGGTAATGAAACGAGTGGTCGGCGGCGGCGGCGGCGGCTGAAGCACAGTCCAAAGGATACCGCTCAGCCTTGTAAAGGGTATATAATATATATAATGGCCACACAGTTTTTCTCAATAATTCTAACGAACGGTACGGTTTCCCTTCGCCGCCGCCGCCGCCGGTCCGTTGCAAGTGGAGCACACGTTGAATGCACCGCTAATGGCCGAAGAAATCCTATCGAAGGTTTCAATATTACATTTCAGACGTTTCATATATATAACGTTAAGACCACCACTTCACCGCCGCGCTCTATCTTATAACTCGGCGAAATCGGTTTGAGACCGATTTTCGGCCGTATAACGACCGAAGGATTGTTGTGCTCGCGAAAGCCGCTGTAAGAAAACAATAATAATATAGGTTTTTCATTCCATTCCGGACCACTCAAAATATTATTATATAGTTAGGTGAGATTTTAGTTTTTTTTTGCGTTATGAAATCTCTTGAAAATCATTTTTTTCCTTGTCTCTTCGGTTGAATTTGTTTCGGACGTATTATTCATTTTATATTAAATTCGTTTTAGAATATAGGTAGTTTTTTTTTAAACTTTAAAAGTTTTTATTTTTATTAATTCATTTTTCGGCATAAGTTAAATAAACCTAATATACATTTTATCAATAGTTATATTTATATATCTATCATTCAATTATTCAACTTTCCGAGAAATCGGTAGACAAAAAATTTCAGTTTTTAAAAACAACTTTTATCATTGAAATTATGAATTCATTTATCAAATCTTTGTTTTTAAATCATAAGAAACCTTGCAATACATTTTTAAGTCTTACGCATTAGAATTATTATACATTTTTAATTAGAAACTAATTATCAAATTGTCGTCATTTTGACGAATTTTATCAAAATTTAAACTTCAAACGCTCGTAATAAAAACTTCACCTATATATTTTCAATATTTTAAAGTGCTATAAAGACAACTTATGAGAAACATTGTATTACATATTCAAGCTTATTGACGGAGAAACATTTTTTTACTGCACCTAAAGGTAACGTCAGACACAAAAAAAAACACGCATTATCGTAAAACTTAAATATTCATCGCTACGCTCATTATGATATAAAATATTATAATGAACTCGAGGGTACTCATATTTTTTTTTTGTTTATTAGAATTTCATTTAATTGCAGTATAATATGTATATACGCATATTATTATATTTTATTATGTCACATAACTAAAAACATTTTGTTTGAAAATATTTTCTTGGATACTTTTTGTTTCTTCAAAATAGCATATGTGAATTTGTCAACTGCACGCTTAACCATTAATAATTTTGTTGTTAATGGTTCGAAAGTAGGTAATATAAGGGAATATGATCGATCACCAATTATTATATTTCATGCGTGGACATATTTACATCCCATTTGTTCCTTACGTTAAGAGTGACCAATATAAATAACACTATATATAATAGGATTAATTCTAAGGAACTCGATCATATAAATTAGTTTGAAATGATTTAATAAATGATAGTAAATAAATACAAGAGACAACAGAGTTCTTGAAAAATAAAAAATACTAAACGGTTGGATGAAAACAGTACAATTTGCATATGTAATGTCTCTTTTTGTCCAAAAAATCGATCGTAATTATTGGTATGGAGGTATGCATAAAACTATCCATAATACCATAACCACCATTAAAAAAAATTTATATTATTTATTTTTTCAAATAATGCACATAAACAAATAAAATGTTTAATATTTTTGAATAATAATCAAACAAAAATGGAATTACAACTTTATGGTTATTCTTAAATATTTAACTTTGCTCTTACAATTTGTAATGAGATTGAACTGTTTGAATTATTAAGAGGTATACAGTGAATAGGTAGTTAGGAGATAAGTTAAGATGAGGATTACGTTAAAGTCATGAACAAATCCCTTTATTTTTGTGACATAAAATTGAAATGACCTTGTTAATACTAAGTTCTATAATACGTTAAGTTTGTTTGTGTTTTGATTATTCGAATAAGCTGTAATACTTAGTTTACATATTATCTGACGGACGACAGTACCTTTAACGTTCGTTAGAAGTTTGACAAGTATAAAATAATATGAAATATCGTTTTTGGTTTAAAAACAATGCGCTAACGACGTTCATCTTTGCGGAAATCTGACGAAATAGATTAATAATTATTAAAAACAATTATGGGGCCACTATTACTTTTTTGTCAATAATATCGTAAAATAAAGGATATTTGATTAGCCATTGTCTGCTTAACAGTCACTGAGTTTTACATTTTACTCTCTTCTTTCACTACTACTACTACTACCACCCGGTAACACAAGCTTCGCCACCACTATCACCCGTATCGTTCACCAACCCGCCTCCATCGCCATCACCACCACCACAACCACCACCACCGCCTCCACCACTGCCAATGGTGACGTCACGACGATAATCAGTCATTGCCATCCTTCTTCGCTGTCGCCACTGCCGTCATACAAAGCTGGAAAACACCGTAGCTCTATACGGTGTGTTATTAAATCAATATGAGTGAAGTAGGAGCAGGAGGATTTTCGAGTTTTGCATCCAAATGGAAAATAGACCACGCTAAAACAACAAAAACCGGCACACATAAATCAGCGTTCGTAAATCCTGACGGTGACGGTGCCAATAAAATGGAAAATAATAATTTATAATTTTCGCAATGTGGTTATTTTCTGTTCGCAGATTCATTGTTACCAGAAATCGCGACTTTATCTCTTTTTTTTTATTCGGCGTAATGCTAAACTAGGTACATATTTTACCCTCCTCGTAGAGATGAACTTTGTCGATTTATTGTAGGCACATCCGGTTAGTCACATTTGCCATCGCCGTTGTTCTATTTTTCGAATGTTACAACTGATTAAATCTGGAATAATTATGGAATAATATTATAACATACGCTATAATATTATCTATGACTCGATTCTTAAAATCGTAATTAAATGCCAGACATAGTAACTACCTATATTGTTTCGAAATAAACTACTGCTAGGTACCTATACATTTGATTGCGAGGATGAAAGGTTACAAAATATATAGTTACGATGAAAATAAAAATAAAATTTAATCATAATTTTGCTCTATTATTGGTGTCAAAATCCTGTCGTTCAATTGCATTTTTCACAACCAGATATTATTTTTATAATTGTATTATTTAAAAAGCAGCATTTCCAAGTCTGATTAATGACATTGTTAAATATTCTTTAATTATACTGTATTGATAATAATATAATCCGCTTTGTACCATAATGATGGGATAGAAAAGTATTTTATAAACTACAACATGATGTACCAAATCTCAATATCTCTAACTTGCTATTTCAATTATTATTTAGTTATAATAATTATGAATATTGAATGTTTATTTATTTTCAATAAATTTAATACATGTTTAAAAATATGTTAAAAATAATTGTCAATATTTGTACAAGATAAAATACTTAAATAATTTCTTGTAAGTAACGTCTTAGTTGAAATTGTTTTATACGAGTCATATATTAAGTTTATTAGCCAGAACTAGGTAAATGAATCTAATCGTCAAATCGTTTACTTTATAAATCTACCAGGAATTTGTCAAAAACTGTTGGTAACAGTATCTCTACTTTTTTTCTTTGAGATATCGACGATGTAGAAAACTACTGTAGGTTTATTTCAAAATTATTGCAAGATTTTGTTTTTTTATGTTTATTTTCCTGTCTCCGGATAAAAAAAAATGCCGAGTGGTTAACTGTTATTCTTAAATATATTTGCGTCTATATTTTAATGTTGAGTCGAATGCTCTGTGCCTATTACTATCTGTTGTTTTATTTGTTTTATTTCTTTGTTTTGTTTATTACTGGTAAAAGAGTTGTACGGACTCGTTGTTTTTCTATACAAATAAAAATACATATATTAAAATCGTTTAAAGTCTATTTCATTAAGCCTTCATTTTCAAGAACAATTTCCAAATACACTATGGAACTAGACGTATGATTATAGCGATATTTTTAGTATTACATTTTGTTGTAACTTTCATGATTGGAATCGTAATTTATCTTAATGGTCGACTGTCTCCACGTTGTAATCTACTTCGGTCATATTTCATTTCACTCCAAAAAATCGATTAAAGTATTTTATTTTGAACTATTATACAACCGTTTTCTTTTCTTTCGAGATATTGTATCCGTCCCAAACCTACAATGGTCGCAATGATCTATCAAAAGTAAAACTATAATGAAAAAAAACTCTTTTTACACAAAATGTTGTTTTAAGTTCGATATGGTAAAGAAGTAGTTAGACAATTTAATAGTATTGGTATTTTAGCACACGTTCTTCTTGTATAGAATGATTAACTTATTTCTTATAAATAATATATGGAATAATTTGGAACATATTTTTTAAAAATTGATCGATTGTAATTTTTATATGATGGCATACAATTACTTTCGTAGTCTTTTATAATATATTGTAAAATCTGTTGGTTAAAACTTAAAAGTGTATTATTTACATATTTTAAATTTTAATATATTAATATCCGTGTTTTAATTTAAAAATTATTTATAATATATTAAATTATTTAATGTTATTCAACAATCAAAGTTGCCTAAATTAGCATTAAGTTTTGCACCTAACAAAATGTTTGCTTATTTTATTTGAATAGTTTTATAACATTTTTTTAATATTTATTATTTTTGTGATATCGTTTTATTAACATAATACTATTTAGATCTATTTTTAAACATACAGAGTAAATAATCTTTTGGGTATTACCGTCCTATGAATTATTCTGATATCTGTGATTCTAAATGAATGATATCATCAAATTGTTAACATTAATAATACACAACATTTTTATTTTTTTATATTTTGTAATCCATCACGAAAAAGTGTACTTAATATGTTTATACAAAGTATGATTTATTACTTTAATTTATTTTTACATAATTTGCATTTAGAAATAAGATAATTTTGAGTTATGGTTTCCTTTGACCCTTTTTTGTGTAGCTACTAATCCTTATTTTCGGCATATATTTAAATATATATATTTTTTAAATAAAAGTCGTTTTGATGGAATTGACACGATAATACATTGTTTGTTGATTAATGGAGACTTATTATTGATATAATACTTTGAATTTAAAAATTCTGAAACATAATACATTTTTATAAATCGTCTGGCTGTAGCAATAATAATTAACCGAAATTAAAATATGTCCATTAAACGAACTCGTAACCATAGTGCTTAATATATACCATATAGACGATGACTGGTAAAACTTGGTGTTGACCGACACTGACTGTTAACCACCACCACTACACTTTATTATTGTCTATTGATACGCGCATTTGTAAAGAAACTTTTTTCCTCTGGCGACATTTTATAAATCACTTTTTGCAGTGCAATCAATTATACCCGTGCCAAACATTCCGTTGAACGTTCCTTCGTCCCTAGGTACCTGGCACCACAGCTTTTCCCATCACATACACACACACCACACACACGCACACACAAACTACTCACACGTAGAATGAATGACTGACACCAGTCATCAACATCTCATTTAAGAAGGACACGATACACATGCTGCTGCTATGATACCCCAACACTGTAGCCACCATACAAACCACGTTATTGTTAAAAATTTGAACATTTGTTGTCTATAATATCTCTACGTCATGCTGTAGATTATATTATTTAAATACAGTTTTATCGTATTGCAAAACGAAAACCAACCGTACGACGGCGCATTGTATAGGCAATTTAGGTACACCGGTGTGCAGGTGAGCGCATCTACGATTGGAAACCAATAATTAGAATATTTTGTTATTGTTCGTCGTTCAAATACCATTTATTTATTTTCCCGTGATTTGCATGACGACGATTTTATTTTTTTAAATTCAATTTGTTCTTGTTCAAGCAACAGTGAATTAAACCATTGAAAGGATTGAACATAAAATATGAGTTGATAGTTTTCATCCGAGTATTATAGCTCTACACTATTGTCCAGACATCATATATTATTATTATTTACTATTCGTATTTGCAGGTTTGCCGTTAGTTTAAAAATACGGGGTTTAGAGCACCCGAGAAAATATACATGTATATTTCTAATTTATAAAACAGCATTTTATTTTTGGTACTTTGTACATTTTTAAAAAAATAAAAATTGTTATTAACAATACTACAACAAACCAAATTGTATTATTAAACCGTAGCCGTGAAATGATAACTAATATTATAAAAATTTAAATGGGCATGAATCAAATTCAATATTAACTTTCTATAAATTGTTATGTACGTAGCTTTGTTAATATTATTTGTACATAAGTAATCACTTCAAATTCTAAACTTTATTCGTACTAAGTCAGTATTTCTTTGTTAATCTATATTAAAAATATATTTTATTTTAGAATTAAATATTTGCTGGCGGTGTCGGTGTACATGTAGTATCCATGTTTATTCTAACCTATAACACAGACGATTAAAACACAATATAACCAAAGTTGTGTGAACTATTAGAAATATCCCTATCACGCAAATCGTATAAAGGTAGAAATCTAAACTTAACTTTTTAAACATATCGCCCAATAAACCGAAATACTCAATACATGTAATACTGTTTAACATTTACAACTATTTCTGAACTATTGGTCTTGTGACGTCAGAACAGTCACACAAGAATTCAAACTATGCGGAGGAAAAATGCAGACAATTTTATTTAAAATATTTTAATTTAATATCATCTTAAATACTTGGAAAACTCTTCATTTTAACGATTTTACCGGCGAGAACCAATACTTAAACTTTCTTAAATTTAATTTAAACGAAAAAACTTATTAAATAACGGTGTATATTTATAAACGTTGTTAAACATAAATGTTTGGTTGATGGCCAATCAAAAATAATCTTATATAATCGATAAGATTGGTAATGTATATAGTTATGAGTATTCTACTTTTACGGAGAAAAAAATGAATTCGAATGATGCAATTAATTCTCTTTAGCTGTGTAGATGGTATATCAGTCTCAACAATTGTTTTATTATTAATTAATATACTCTGCTTAAGAAATGACCGAATTAAAAGGCTTTTTCGTTATTTTTAATGATACGTTGAATACCTAAAAATATATTTTATTGCCAAAATAAATTAAAATAATGTTAATAATAATAAGTGAAAAGTATTAGTGTTAAAATGTACGATTTTATGGTAAAAAGATAAATGGAAAAATATTTTTTTCAGCTACTAAATATCATTAATTTATTTTAATTACAAATAGTTAAGTAATTAATAATCAACATAAATCAAACAATGTATTACTTTTACATAAATAAAATAATTCAATGTTCTAGGTAAGAAATAAAACACTTTTAATAATTATTTATATATCTCCTAAGTAATCATTTTTAATTGTAGGCCATAATTTTTTTTTATTAGTAATATTATTTATATTTGTCAAATGTGGGTATAATGTATAATTTATTATACATCACATTTAGTTTAAACTTTTTGAGTAGTCACATAATTTCTGTTGACGTATAATTACATTTGCGTATAAAAAAATAAAACAATTATACTTATAAATAATGTCATCTGTGTACCATTAAATTAAAAAGAATGTTTATTTAGTGAGGTTAATGCCGGGTTTTCCATATATTATGGTCATTTGTGGGAGTGGGACAAGTGAATTAGAACAAAGTGATGTGGTCAACTATATGCATATATTAGTAATTTAATTTAAATCAATTGTGTTTTAGTTCATCAATATTTTTTACAAAATAGAAACTTAAAAAATATCGAAATACTAGTAACTTCAATGTTTCAACGCTCTAAATGATCATATAATAAATATAATAAAAATAATAAAAATATAATGTATAATATGTAACAATTTATATCAAAATATTTTTGGATATTATTGTATCAATTTTTTTTTTAAATTTTAGCCCCGTCTTTGTCTGTTTAGTTTAGAGTTTATTTCACTGAAACGCACATGTCGTTGGTGTCGTTGGTGTCTATTTTAGTGTATTTTAATTTTCATCAATTCGTGAAACAATTAATGCAGTAATGCACTGTTGTAATGATATTAATTAGCTAAAGTGCATTAGTGCATTTCGATGTGAAATGGTAACAATATTGTATTGTCATATTAATTTCTAGTAAATGTACGATTTATTTTGATTCAAAAAAATGTATTCTGGTATTTGAACGAAATGAGCGCACGGTTTTAACGGCACACACCACTTTATAATAATATGTACATATATATCATATCATCGAAACCGCATAAAAATGCATAATGTTACAATACCCTTTCGTATCGTTCGTATATGCGTTTATTGAAATGATGAAATGCTCACAGAGTTATTTTATTTGTAAGACTTACGTTAATCTTTTTTTTTGATTTTAATAAAGTATCGGATTTCTCCGGAGAACGAGACGATAAACAACAAAACATCGAATTCGATAAATTAAAATAAATAAATAAATAAAAAACGATGCCAAAGATATACAGCCGTACACGTCATAATATTTTATACTATGTGTATTTTATGCCTAAAAAAAAAAAAAAAAACGAAAAAACGAAAAAACCCCAAATGAATAAATATAAAATCTCCCCCAAAACGGTAGACAATACTACCGATCAATCTGGCTCGCGAGCGCGTTTGATTCAGGAAATGAAAAATATCGACGGCGAATAAATGGCGTACAGTTAGCGAGCACTGTGGGGGAAAGGGTGCGTGTTTGATTTGTCGCGCAATGTTTCATTGCGAAAAGTGCTATTAACGTTTCCGTTGTTTTTGCGACTGGATAATGGTCGTTCTTTTTAATGACTAAATATTTACAATACGACGATCGTCCGCGATAATAATATTTTGGTCGGCGAAAAAACCTGGGGGACGAGAGACGGCTGTAAAATAATAAATGTACTAGGTATACCTACGCCGCCGCGCCGCCGACGTTCGGCTGCGATGACATATTATTGTGACAGAAGAGGTGGCCCCGCCGTCGGTGTCCTTTGCAGAACAATACGATTATTTAATCAAACAACGGTGCCTTTGAAGCGAACAGGCTGCACATAATTTAATATTGACTGCAACGCACTTCGAAGTCCCCTATTACGGTACGATATAGCGTTTAATGACTTTACAGTAGAATAAGATACGGTTTGGTCTATTATTATATTACATTTCAGTACACCTATCTATGCGGAAATTCGCATCATTAATCACGGCATTATTTTTTCATTGGCTATAACATATAGTAATAGCAGAAAAGCAGTTTTACATTTTTTCGTGACGGTGGAAAATGTGGCGGAGAGATGTAACTAAATGTTGACATTGCTATAAAATTTCGTCCGTTCCATTAGTTTTATTTTATCTAGTCGTATTAGGGATAAGCTCGCGAGTGCAGCAATTCTCTCACTCTCCTTCTTTCTCTCTTACTTTCTGCCTCTGTCTCTCTCTATCTCTCTCTCTTTCTCTTTCTCCCTCTACTTATATAATATAATATAATATTGATGAAAAATTGTTTTTCTTTCTAATTAGATCAAAGTGTGTGATCTTTAACTTTGGAACGGACAAATTGAATAAGCACTGAAGGTTATTATCAGTTAATGAACAATATTATTTTAGCCGTAGCAATTTATTTATTTTTGTTATTTTTGTCTATAAATTAGACGACCAACTTAATGTTATTTGTTTTGACTTTTAAATCGTATATTTTATTGGACTATACTCTGATGCAGGGCCAGGCGAGCTAGAAACTAGATTTACACTTCGTCGTATTTACAATAATAAGTAATATGGGACGGCATCCAATATGCGATTTGGTACTGAACGTTTCAAACGATGCTATGTTGTCGCTAAACGTGGCCTCTTTAACGATCATTTGTATTTGTTCCGGCCAAACATTTTGGTGTAGTAATACCTACAAATGTTCATTATTTAATTTATAAATGTAGTATTTATCCACAAGACAGTAAAAGTATGTAATTTCTTATAATTGACGCATAGTGTACGGTACGACGAATTTTATTGTTCACAGTTATCTGCAATGAAAAAATAAAATAAGTATAATACCTAATACATTTTATTTTCGATTAGGGTTTAATAAATTAATACAAAAATGCATGTCGTTACGAAAAATAGTAACAATTAATACAAATGCATATATTTTTTTTTTTAGAAAAACGTTGTATATTTTAACGATTTGAACTCGTGTAAAAAATTACATACCTCGACGGTTTTTTTTGAAATAACCACGCTGTCTTACGCGAAATGAATCATTCGGTTTAATAATAATAATAATAATATCGTGTATATTATGACAATAAATTCATGTGCAATATATACGCGAATAGAGTCTGCACAGTTACACGTGGCGATGACGACTTATGAAGGGTCGTACGATTTCGGGGCGACCGTCGTCGTAAATTCCCGTACCGCTCCACCGCTCCACCACCGACTTGTACTCACACGACTGCTTATATATATATATATATGAAGTACCCATGTATATATATATATATATATAGTACCCATATATTCTGCAGTACCTACGACATATATATGCTCACGACGGGGGTAGATAATGGATATAAGTTCACCCCCTCCACCGCGCATCTATCTCTACTACCCCCCTCCCATTGTCCCCAGAGTGTTGTCGAACACGGCGTTATAATTTACTACACTGTCAGAGTCTCGCAGTATAATAATATCGTGTACCTGGCGCAGGAGGCATGTGCGCAAACGACCGAGAGAACCTCGGACCACCGTGTAACACGCGTCGTTTTGCCCGGCCGATTAATGCGTCCAATCGGCGTCTTGGGGTGTTTGTACGTTTTTGATTTTGAAACTATAACTGACGCCGCGGACAGACGACGAAGATTTTCCAGTGGTCTTGCCGACCTGTCGAATTGGAAGACGTGCTTGACGTCGACGCGGAAAAACGACTGTATATTAATATTACTAAATATTATATTACTGTATCAATAGACGATATTGAAATAGTACTATAATATTGTAAATATTCGAGGTTTTCGTAAAATATCGCATATTACTATCACGATTTTATGTTCAAACGGTAGAAAGGAAAAAAACATAAAGAAACGACCGGACTGAAAAACCTTGAACAATATCGTCCGAGATTCGAATCGTTCTGTATGTGCACGCCGAATGTGAATACCTCTACGGCACGATAACATATAAACGATGCGGTTGTGGTACGCGCACCTGCCCAAATTCTAGGTGTACACGTATTTCTCATTCTCGTCCTCTCTGTCTCTCTCTCTCTCTTTCCATCTATCTTTCCGTTTCTCTCTCTATCTCTCTCTCTTTCTCTCACCGCCGCTGTCTCTGTTCCACGCCGACGCCCTTATAGAATGTCGATACTTTGATGGTACCACGATTCCGTGCATGTATTTTCGCGTGAAATCCTTTGGAAAGATAAAGCACACATTAATGGTTGAGGTGTTTCCATGTCGTATTCGTACGAATTTTTCTTGCGTTTTATAACATCTCGAAAACTTTCCCCCCGAAAAGCCTTATCGTTGTGCCGAATGCCACGTGCGCTGCGACAGCTACAAAACACGGTAATAAAACCGACTAAGTCTGACGCTTCACGCATGTATTGTACGATAACCTCTCAATATAACCTCGCTATATTGCATTTTCGTGGAAAAAAAATGTCAATATAAAAAACTTAACGTTCTATTTCTTTTAAAAAATATTTTTTTTTTCAAGTTTTCAGTGACTAATATTAAGTGTCTATATTTTATAACGAAAATCTAATAAACGTCTAATAAAAAACTTTTAATAATCGAAATTTGGCTAATGTAATAATAACGAGAAAAATAGTCATGCGATTTTGATCATTTAGGTTTTATTGTAACTATACACAGTATATTATATTATAATTACCAAATACTGTACATACGTACTACGAAATATTTGGAAACATTTTGAAAAAATGTATTTTACGCTGTTTAGTATTGATATAAAATATTTATAAACTTAATCATTTATACATATTTATAAGAATTTATCAATATATTAAAAAGTAATCAAAACCTGCAATTATATTTATTGTCAACATATAATTTTATTGTTATTTAAGTAACTCAAGTCTAAAGAGTTAAGACTATGGAAAATAATACTGTTTTGCATTATATTTATGTGAGTTTTCTAAGAGCATTTGAAATCTTCTATAATTTAATGAAAATGTAATTTTAGTTTTATTTCTAAAACTATTATATTAAATACTATTTTATCGTCTTAGTGTAAGCCGGTTTACTTCATTTTTATTGTTCAATCGAAATTCAAGTGGTTAAATGAAAAAAAAATTGCAAAAGCTAATAGGTTAAAGGGAGTTCTTATGGATTGATTCCAGAAATGTATAAAAAGATTTTCGAAACATTTAAAAAGTATTATACATTTATACTACTTATATGTAAAACTATTTATTCCAGAAGTCTACAAAGCTTAAAATTATCGAATCATTATTCTTTTCCAAAGTTATACTATATTATAATATTATTATATAGCTTACAAAGATTTAATCTTATTTAGTATTGATATGTTCGAGAAAACACAGACTTTATGAAATATTTGTTAAGTTATGTACTAACTAGAATTGTATTAAATAATAAACATTTTGAGTATATAATTTATTTTTTATTTAAAAAATTAAAATCCCAACCTTTATGTTATCATGGTACAAAATTGTTGGTGTTCGAGAGTATAAATTGATTTCTATAGTTTTATGAAAAATTGCAAAACTATTTTTTTTTTATTTCACTGATTTTGCTCGTACGTTACAGTTCTATTTCGTTTGATATTTATGATACTTATTAAAATTCTGACCATATCGCTAGATTCAGCACTAAAAAAATAAAACTTATTTGGGTATATTGCTCAAAATTTTTGTGTCGTGCCACTAAAGTGGCTGCATCAGCAAACACCACCTGGCCCTTCTACATAAAACACATATGACATACATGACGTGTCATATGTGCAGTTTTATATAAATTACCCTTAAATATATGCTCAAGGGTAGTTTCGGGAACCGAATACAATAGTAAAAGCACTTTACTCTGTTTTTCAATTTTTTTCATTTCAATTACTTTGTAAGTATTTATTAACCTTACCATTAAGTATAATAATATACTGGTTTATATTTATAATTATACAATTTTAATTTAATTTACTAGGTCCTCGTTTCCCATTTCACTGTTAGTTTTTTTGTTGTGTATAATTAATGTAAATTGAAATATTCATATCTATGAGTAGTACGAGTTTTGTTCATCTTTATTTTACTTGTATACAAAACTATGTCACGGTACTTTAAATAATTATATCAAAATATAGCTATTAGTCTTATACTTAAAATACAAATAATACTTTCGTCATGTAATTCTACAAGAGAACGACTACATCGAATATTAATACTTTTATAAATTTACTTGAATATTTGTTATTGACAAAATAAAATTCTTAAATTAGACCCATGATGTATAAAATCGAGTTTAATAACTTAATAATAAATCGCTACATTTTAATGAAAACTTAATTTTAACATTTTTCAAGTAAATTGCCAAAGTGCTGAGCATATTATAAAAAAGTGGTTTGAAAATTGAATTTTGAAGAAATCTAATAACTGTAATTAAAACTTTAACGTGAAAAGTTGACGGATATTATTTGATTATTGTCTTTTTTTCCAAGCAGTAGAAAACTCGATTATTGAAGTCTCTTACAATATTATAGCGTATTATATAGCATGTTTAAAAATCTAGTTGTTTACTGCAGCGCTCGATAATTCGATTTGCATTGTAAAATAAAAATCTATTATCAACCTAGATATTTTATTTCGATACACACACACACACACACACACACACATATATATTGTATTATACACGTACGCTCGCCTTTGCCTCCGTCACGTCACATTATTAATGCACATAATAATATATAGTATAAAGGCCCGACTAGACAGAAAACACACTGCGCCAAACTCGTATAAAATATCACAATGTCAATAATTCAAAACGCATACGCACACCACGTACACACACACACACACACACACGTGCACACTTACACAAGTCACAGTGGCTAATTACGAAGTGTCCCAACGTGGCCGTGACGACGGCAGCGGCCAGAGTCCATTAGACTTGGGACACGGTTTGTGCATTAAAACGTTATGGTCCTTGCGAGTTTTCATCTGACAGACATCTTCGGACAAACTCCGGTTCTATTGTCCGCCGCCGATCCTTCCCCCATCATCCCCTCCTCGTCGAATATTCCCACAGCTCTCGGCGCATTTAACTAGACGGCGGCCATGCACACACACACACCACACACTCACTTGTGCGTATGCGCACGTGCGGACACAACATATAGAAAAATCGCACGATATCGCCAAAACATCGGCTCGAGAAATCTCCGGCCAATATGACATAATGGGGTCCGTACAAGAAGCTGGGCCTTTGGCATCCCAAGTCATGCGTATGTGTCGATGAAACGAAATATAATATAACCTCTGCTTTTCTCCGGGTCATGATAAGAGCAGCCTTCAAAATCAAACAGGTCGCCACAACGTATTATCGTACACCGATTGACCGTTATCACCAGTGACGCAGGCCTGTTTTGTTTTTTAAACAACAGTTTTCAGTACCTCCACCCCAAAAATATATCACCATGTACTGTGAAAATATTTTTTAATTATTACCAATGTCATTCGCTATACAAATAAAATGAAATGGTCTGGGGCATTAATTATCGTATTCGGTAATCAAAATCGGCGTCACTGGTCGTCGCTATTATGCGAATAATTAATATTAAATGCAATGAGTAGATCTTGTCATAAATCGTCATGATTTTCTCGTGCCTTTTTTTTACCACACAAATTGGGAACGATCTAAATAATAATACCGAGGCTCGACCGTGGGTATTTTTTATTATTTGATTTTATCTCCTATAAACTCGAATCGCGTGTAATTTAATTGTACCTATGTGTGTTAATGCACGACTTTTTTTTTATTCCTGTTTATCGTATTGCGAATTAAACGGATTTATACTTATACTAAGCCTGCTGTGGAACTATTATTCGGATTTCTCTCAGGTTTTCAGCCAACCATTAACGTGTAGTTCAATCCGTAGTCCGAATGCATGTGCGCACAATATGTCGGTCAATTAAACAAAACGTACATTGCCATTTGTTTCTAATGCTTGTTAAATTCGGTTTATAGCGACACATTTAGTTTGCTAATTTCCAACTATTCCATTACGACATTTTAATAACGAAATACTGCCACAGGTTTTATGGCACTTAAAAAGGCCACCAGCCCTTTTGCTGTACACATCATGTATACCGTTCGTCGACT
Organism: Neotoxoptera formosana; assembly: GCA_022818045.1. NCBI lineage: Eukaryota > Metazoa > Arthropoda > Insecta > Hemiptera > Aphididae > Neotoxoptera > Neotoxoptera formosana. The sequence goes on from CM040634.1 coordinate 14,720,512, forward strand.
TCACTAATGTTAGTTTTTCGAAACCAAATTAAGTCTGCCACAAAATTAAATAAACACCCCGTTATGCGGGGAATTCCGTCGGTACGAGCATAACCCCTGCGAAACTAAATGATGTTTGGACGGAAGAGGTTCCAAATGCAATTATAAAATGTTGTTTAGGTAGTTTTGATAAATTTTCGCAGGGAAACCCGTGTTGATAAAACAAATGGAGGCCACCGACGGTATATGCTGAGCTTATCACAAACCATTTTCCTACGATAGGTGACAGTCATCGTTTTTCATTTTAATTTTACCGAATAAACAGTTGGTTTTGATTTTCTTCGAAGTTTTTTATAGTAATAATATACTCATATAATATATTCAATATTATGCAATACAAACAAAACATTTTACCCAAACTTGGAACACTCAGTAATCGACTTTTTTCAAGTTTATAGTGATGAAAATTCTGAAAAATAATTATGTTTAAATCTCGAGATAAAAGAAAATATATGTCTCGAGTTCCGAAGACGACATTAATTACTTAGAATGTACTCATCAAAGATTAATGAAGTTTCCGAACCCCGATAAAAGTCAAATGTTGGAAAAAGATTTAAGAGCATCATATATTTAAGACGTCTCCTCATTTGTAGCTGCGGGATAAAAGTATTGGTAAAGTTTTTATTAATATTTTTAATGCAGCACGCGTGTATGTACGACGACATATTATCATATAGAGTGTCAGATCAATTTTAACATTAATCGTTCGCTTCGTTTGGACTAGGTAGAGGTATATATTTTGTTTTTTTCACATAGACTCAGTAATTTTATATAGTTGTATTCGTAGTAGTACGGTATTACGTCACTGTTGTATGGTCAAAATAGAATTCGGCAAACTCAATAATATGGAAACCGTGACAAACGACACGACCTTTGGCCAAAAAAAAAAAAATATCTACAACGCTCATTATGTTTAATAGGTTGTGAGTTTGTGCGGGTTGAAAACTACGTGTTGTTCGGTAGTAATCCTTATATTGTTAAAAAATCTCGACAGCTTGCACTCTCGATAGGTAGGTCTAGTCTGAACATATTATTTTATACCATTTTTTCCCAGTCGTTTCGGATAACTCGCGACTCCGCGAAACTGCTGTCGGTGCACTACGATCACACCATTATAATATATACCGATAAGTACGACGCGTATCTGTTACGATCGTGTATCGTCGTTCGTATCCTAAACGACCTATAACATAATAATTTTGTACCTGAAGTAGCCGGCCGAGACGTGCGGTATATACCTAACCTAACCGCGGTCGACACGCGCGTTTTTATCATTTAACGAGGTCAAAAGGTCGATGTCGATACCGCCCCGGATAATCCTGTAGTGCGGCGGTCGTATACTACGCGAGCATTATACTTTTCGAGATTAAAGGATATACTAGAGCGGTGACAGCCGGTTACGGTAAAGGACACGCGAGCCTTTACCGCCGTTGACGGGGTGCAGAGATGATCGAAAGCAAAGGTCGTGGTGGTGGTGGTGGTGGTGGCGAGGGACGAGCAGGTGGATTCAATCCTCCTAAGCGCTGCGGACTGCATGTGAGTAAGTATGTGTGTGTTTACCGACGGTGATATGGAGGCGGTAACGGTGGGGAGGAGAGGTAAGAGGTCCTCGAGCAGTTTAATGCTCGAGCGAGGTCCGGCGCTCGACACTTTTTCGTATAGCCCGAAGACTACAGTGCATAATGCATGCGACGTTTCCGAGTATTTGTTTTTGCCTGTACACCCCCCCCCCCTGGAGCTGTCGTATTGACCCCCCAACGCGTCTTTGTTTTTGCCGTTTTACTAATCATTTCGTTTCGTTGTTTTCAGCGCTGCAAATGTGCATGCCAAACTAGTCAGGCCCGTCGTTAGATATTTTCCGTCCTAAGGCGAAAATAATATTATCATCCACTTTGGAGACGGAAAATGTCCTCAGATAAAATGAACGAAAAATTCAATTTTTCTTTGTAAAGAGAGCATTCAATTTTCAAACCTTAGATATAAAATTATGATTTTTTATAAATAACTAACAGAATAATTGGAAATTTTTCGTATTTTTGATGACTTTTTTTTAAATTTTAACTTCATGCGTTCATAAACGGATATTGTGAATTAAAGCTCTTATTTATTTTAACATTTCAATAAAAGTTTGGTTACCACTGTAGGCATTAAGCTTTAAAAAAAAAATTTATTGAAAACAGATGCTATGAATTTCTAGATACGGCCCTGGTCGTAGATGTGTGTGGTTATAAGCATCGTTTAGACGAAACGCCGTTACGATGGCCGCCCGTGGTGGTCGCAGAAAGAAAGGCGAAAAGGGAAATGGAAAATATAAAAAGTCTCCAAAGAAATAAATTTAAAGAAAAAAACCGGACCGAATAATAATTGTCGGTAACCATCGCTGCAGTCGACCGACGCCCGTTTCTCCATCGCCACCGGCAATGTGCTGCGGCTGCCCGTTCGGTTGTTTATTTCCCTTTTAAATTTACGACGTACCGTTTCGTTGCTGTTATTTCTTTCCGCCTCGGTTATTCGCTCGTTTTCTTTGCCGGTATTTAAAAACGGATAAAAGTCCACGATTCTCTCCGCGACAATCGTCGATTTCCCGTCCGGACGCCGACTGCACCACTCTGACGACAATTATTAAAATAAAATATTATCATGATTTGTTATACGTCAAATCATATTTCGCTAGTTTAAGTTTAACATAACAATATAATAGTCGTACCGTATATTATTATTATTATTTAAAATATAATATCATACGAACAGATACGCTATTATGATATTATGCGCCTAATTTTGTTTTATTTGTTCAAACGATACATAATAATATTATGGTCGAATCGTTACTTAATTCAATACAATTTTCCATTACAATATAATTTAGTTTAGGTTTGTATTGTATTATAGTAATATAAAATAACTATAATAACGTTCAAAATTCGATTATATTTTTATTTAATTTAATCACTTTTAAGCGATTCTCTTTCTCCGTTTAAGTTTTAAAGCACTTACGTTGGTGTATTATAGGAGATATGAATCATTGGCCAAGTTTCTTAAGGTTTTATTAAATTTCCCCTTACTTTAAACAGTTTAAACAACTCAAAGATGTAAAAAAACTACGATAACTCGGGAAAATGGAATTTAAAACTTAAAATATAAATCATTGATATTAACAACAATTAAAAACAGCTTTGAGATTTTTTTACGCGGGACAAGTCGGATAGTTCTGATGAAAACGATTATTCTGGAAATAATTGGGGTTTATGTTTAGTTTAGTCGTCCCTTATAACCGAATAATTTTTAATACACATTGAGAGATAAAACAATATTACAAAAATGATCAAAAACCTTCTAATTAGTCGACATTAGTAAACGTTTTATTTATTCAGTATATTTCATGCAAATAATGTGATTGCATATAGCAATATTACATAGGATAGTATATTGATACACTAAATATATATATACAACTATATATTAAGCGATTGTATTTGTGCAGCTTGTTTTCTTTTTGCGACGTTTGCTTTACTCATCGCTGTATTCGTATAATATTACAACTTACAATGAATTATATTTATGCATTTCTATAATATATATTATACAGGTGCTACAGAGTGGAGCGATAATAATAATAATAATAATAATAATAAAATAGCGCTGAACGCGATATAATATTATACCTATCGTAATAAGATAGTTTTATTCTATACGAGTAGGTGTATATAATACGTTACGGTATATAAATAGTGAAGTATATAGAGTAAGTGCAGTATATATACATATATTGTTACCTATTTTAATAGCGACGGGTGTCACATCGTAGGCTATACTCTGTGTGGGTGTAAGAGAGCCGACAAACCGTCACCGGAAGTAGCGCACGCCACCGCGGGGGAGACGGAGACGGGCTTTATTTATTTTTTTTTAATAACGTGGCCGTTCGAATAAAAAAAGTGTGAAAAGCACACGCGCCGCACTGCCAGGGCGGGCTCTCGCGTATTACGGCGGGAAAATGTGTCCCACGTGCAGCACGGTGTCTGAGGGCCCTCGATTTTTTGCTCGTATTTTTCGTTTTTCTCGCACTCCCTTTTGCTGCAGCACTCCTGCGTCTTTTGCGGACGACTGCGACGACGAAGACAATCTCGCTTCATTAAACTTGACACCTCGTCGTGTGGGGCGGTAGAAAATTCAGCGGTGGCTGCAGATGTGTGCACCTGCACACCACCGCCCGCCCCGCCATCGGAAAATAAATGAGATTTTCTCGTCGAATAGCAGCTTATTCGCGTTTGTCGGATTCGCGTTTTTAATGGTTAGGCATTACTCGATGCACCTTATACTCGCGCGTATCATATCCGATACACGCGCACGCACGGGCACACGACGCGAGCCGTGTAATAATGATATCAGAACGACGGCGGCGATTTCTTCGTGAAATAAATAAAACAGCGTTCGTTCGATATACGCGTGTGTGGAGGTATAAAGAGATAAATGGATTACAAAAGTCGCGAGGACGGCATCACGTTTCCATCACAGCAGCGTTCCGTCGTTGTGTAGTCATAACGCGTACCCAATGCGTGTCTGCGACGTCGACGAACACGGCTCACGCGCGTGTACAACGACTGGAGGTGAATTCATCTTGAAAACAACAACAACAGTAATGACTTAACCGCGGTATCGATTTATTTTTTCGAAAAACCAGCTCAGCGTGAAACACGAAAGGTGATTTTTTTGAAAAATATTCTAGAGCTGTGATTGGTTGAACCGTGTGTTTATTTAGAGGTTAACCGGTGGTAACCGTGTAATACCTTACCCGTGCCGCTTATACCGCGTAGTCGAGTTCTATTCTACTCTGACAGTGTGTTCACTGTACATTATCAGGTTTGACGGTGAGCTGTGAAGGAGCCTTTATAGTTTTTGTCCAGCGATTTTCCCGTGGCGTATCTGAACAAAAATAATATAATCAAACCCGATTATTTCGAAACGACGTTTTTCTAAACTAAATATGTTCTGTTGATACAACGTATATAATTATTGTGTGCATTATGCAGTTTTAATCGTCAGTATTACAACGTGCTCGCTATTATTATTATTATTATTGTTGAGGTAGTTACTTCTAGGTTCATAATTGTAGTGGTCTACTGTTGTCAAAGTTCAATACGTCTACAGTGGCGTAATTAGCAATATTTAATCGAGGGAGAGGTAGTTTTCTGGAGACGGTAATGCCACGCGGGGTCCTCCCCTGCACACGCCAATCGCCGTGTCTTAGAAGGCATTCAAAAATCGTTTAATATTATTTTACAGTATCATAATATTATGATACGATATAAATATACGACCAGCACACAATAATATCATCATGTCATCACGAAACACTGGAAATATAATTTATATTATTCATTAAACCTATTTTGATATTAAACGCTAATTAAAAAAAAAAAAAAATAAATGTATATCGTTCAGCCTTTGCGCATAGTAATATAGTCAATACGGTTTAAGATTTCTGTCGGGGAGGTTTACAAAGGGAACGAGACCCGGTCGACCCTTTTTCCGAAACACGCCTCTGGCGTAGAGGCAGTCGCTAAAGCCGTCGCGGTCGTACACGGTAAAGGACGAAAACTGTCAAAAACTCATTACGATCAAAAACGATTTTACGCACTGCCGCGCGCGTTTTACACACAACCAGACGTGATAATTAATATTATGTTTTATCGTTGAAATATTATTCGACGCCAATAACATAAGTTAACCCGGCCGCGTTATTATATTATTATTATCAATTTACTGTGACGATAAATCATTGAGTTACCTCGGCGTCGTCGTCGTCGAAAGCGTCATAATATTATACGTATTGTGTTAGTACCTGCAGACTGAGGTATGGTACCTTTAATATTATATATTTTTATTGCGGGGCCATCGCTCTTTTTCATCTGTCTCGGATTTTTGTTATTAAATACGTAATATTACCATGAGATATTTATTTAATAAAAAAAAAAAACTTTACTTATTTATATACCGTATACGATGATACGATTTCTGACGGGTTCTAATCAAAAATGTATTATATTTGCATTATACTTTCGAAGGGTGTATAATATTATTTAAATATTATACGTATGATATTAACCATCGTTCTACATTGATATTACGTACGAATATATTTTGTACCATTCATATTTCTAAATCGCGATTATTTATGTTTCGTTAATATAATTTTCAATTATCAATTAAACACGTGAAGTAAACTCGGCAATCAAACGTTATGTAGGCACACACGAATACCACAAAGACTTAAAATAATAAATTTTTTTTCTAAACGGTTTTAATATTACATAATTTTTACCTTGTGTTCTCTGTTTATCTTTCTTCATCCTTAGTTATATGTTTTTTGGATTTTTTTTTTCATCAATATTAATTGTTTAACGTAAATAAGTCCGATAATATAATATTTCCTATTATATTCTTGTTTTCGTCAAATTGTATTAATTTTTTTCCTTTTCCGTTTCACATGATCGCAACAATTTGTGTTATTAGACTGTGGAACTGCGTTTCTCGACCGACGGTCTCTTCAGTTTTTTCTACTCCGAATGTTCGTTAATTATTTTACAACGCTTCGTCGTGTATAATAATATTATTTTATCCCGTAACGGAATCGTTGCTTTTTTCCCCACTCGGCGGCTTATAGATATTTTATTGTACTCTTCTCTATATATAACCTCCCCCGACGTCGACTCGAATACCGCTCCGCGATACGCCCGCAGTATATTATTATATTATTTTCCTTCGCTCCGGTTATTTCGCTTTTCACTTTTCATTGGTAACCGTACAATATTGCGTGGCGAATACACAAAAAGAGCGATGCTTATTTGACAAAAAAAAAAAAAAGTATTTTTTTGTGAAACAATTAATTTATGGGGGTATGTATCACGCCAAAATATTCAACAACCTTCCGAGAAAACGAGAAGGCGTTTGTAAAAATGTTTGCAGTTGAATTTTAAAGGCTATGCCATATACGATAATATTATAGTCAACAATTCGTAGTAGGTGTTTTTTTTTATCAAGTACTACGTATAATAAGTGCTGTTTTATGTGCTGCACACCATTTATATAATATAACACTACAACCGTAACACATTAAATCGTGCACATTGAACGACGGTAAGTGCAGTTTAAATGCGCGTAGCTTAATTATACATGTATTGTATATGTATAACTGCATGTGCGCACAGACTTCACTGAATTATAATATTATATTATACACATAATTATTATTCGTACAATATAACGTCGATGATCGTGTAATTAGCTGTATAGTTTTTACACGAATAAAAAAAAAATATATATTTTATAATATAAAGGCTACTTTGCGCTGAAAAAGCCGCCTTTGTCGTGACGACGGAGTGGAGGGGGTGTGCGGGGGAGGGGCGGTCGTAGGTTATGGGGCGCATAGGGAATCGGTCGTGTACACGCGTGTTTAGCATGAACTCATTTGAAGTGTGCGACGAGCGGGGAGGGGAGGGGAGGCGCCTGCCTACGTACCACGGTATAGGTGTATAAAACGTCATATATTCGCTCTCGTGCGACTTAATGGGTTTTTCCACCGTAAACCATATAATAAACACACACACACACACACACGCGACTCTTTACCTTACCTGCTGCACAGTACTTCTCGTTTAGCCTCCGGGAAATGCGCGCCGCCGCCGCGTGTATGCGCCTCTGCGCGTATAATAAATATTTTGAGTGGAAGTTTTCATCAAAATTATAATAAATATTATGTACGCGTTACACGACCTATTTCGTTATGAGGACCAAAGGCGTTTTTCTCCTGTAGACGACGACGACGACGACGTTGAGTATCATGTCCTTTGTGCGTTCTGTTTTTTTTTATGATATTTTATTATATATATATATATATATATATATATATGTATATAAGATTATGCGCCCGCCCGAGAGGCATAATAATAATATAATTTTTTGGAATATCTGACTCTCGAGTGTTTTTTTTTTTTTTTTAACAATAACAGTAAGAAGAATGCGCGCACTGCTTTATCGGTACGAAAGTGTATACCATATACAGTCGGTTTTTATTATTATATATTTTTTTACATCGCATATTGGCACACATTACAACGTTGCTATAATATACTATATTTATGTGTTTCGTTAGCTTTTCTACTCGACGGCAAAAACAATAAATAAAATGTACGTACTCCGCCGCCGAGCAATAAAAATCGACCACTAGTCCCATATTATATTATATTATTATTTAATAGGTAATATGGTATTGTAATATTATTGCATTATGATCGATTAACATTTAGTAGTGAAATACGATATTGCTCCCGTTGAATATTATCATTTTCTAAAGCACCGTTTGGCTCAGATTGTACATTACAATTTTTTTTTTACTATCATATAGCTCGCTCTGTAGTCCTAAATAATAAATTTATAATGAAACCGTTCTGTTGTGCTGGCTTAACGAATACCTTAAATTAAAAAAACTCAATTCACGAACTTAAATCGTAAGTTTAAATCGTACCTATCATAATATATTGAATTGGTCGATATCAGTTTCAAAGTCGCTTAAAAATGTTCTAAATAGTTTTACGTAATGTGCTTAAACGCAGTTAAACAAGTTATTTTTATCATAGTTCATATACCATTAAGTGTAATAAATTATTTAGTACTCGAATACACTTAAGAGCTATATAGATAAGGATATATACTATCTTTCTCATTAAAACTTTTTACAAACAGATGTTTTTGAAATTATTTTTTATTACGGCTATAATGTTCGGTAACTACGCGACGCGAGAGTATTAAAAATATCTAAGTACATATATAATATTATATATACTTATATTTGTATACGCAACAATACAAACAGTTCTCGTCTTAAGCTCTGCGAAGGAAAAATAAAAATAAAACAATTTGTATTGCGATGGGCATAATATCGTGTATAGGCTTTAATAGCGTTCCAATGATGTTATTATCCCTTCGGCGGAGTAATAAAATAAAAAAAAATGCTCGTTACCCGTCTTGTAAGACTGCGTCTTGCGAGGAGTTGATAATATTATATCGTCGTCGTTGTGTAATGTTCACCTCTCGGCGTGTTTTACCAGCGATTGAATATCGCTCAAACCGAGCTCCAAGCACGCCTCGCACAGCGCACAATAATTCCTATTAAACGATAATGAAATTTTACTTTTCCTCCTCCGTCCGTGATATTATAATAGACAACAATACACGGCCGAAGACGTTATAATATTATATTATGTACTAAACACGCTTACACCGGCTGCAGTACGGGCGTACAGCAAGCTGCTTCCGGAAAATAAAACTAATTATTACGATCATATTATGTTGGCCTTTTGTCTTTCCACGCCGCAGCAGACATAATTATTTTAACCCACGAAATAATATTCGTACCTACGCTTAGATATTATGCGAGGGTTTTTTTTTTCATACGTACTCGCAGAGAACCGCACGATAAATCATTCGCCGCAAAATCATTCTCCGGGCCGTCTTCGCGGGCAAACATTTCCCTTTAAATCCGCGACGCGTTATTATGCTAAAATTGATATTCGTCTATTAATAAAAAATAATAACATAATTGGAGCACAAAATAAAACAACGTTCTCGTACGTCACATCGAACACACGTGTATATAAATATATATAAATGCGACGCTCGTTGTATATACCTTGTACACATATGCGTGTGCACGAATTTACATATATGACGAGAGCGTCCATGTTTATCTTCTGTTTCGCTAATTAATATAAGGAAAACATCACGGATAGTCGAGTGGGTGGGTGGGTGGGCGGGCGGGTGAGAAATTGCCGACAGTGCAGAATCCGATCGCAAGAGGATATGTATATATATATATATACTTAGGCGCACTATATACTTACACGCACTCCGGCAACTCGAAATAGCTTATTGTGCTGACAGTACACAAAATAGACCTACATAACGACCGGTCTTTATAATAATTAAAGACTTCGTCGTTCCAATACCATTATAAAAATCCACTTTTGATTATTAATTTCAAACAAAGTTCACGCATAACACGACACAAAGCCGAATGCATGCATGCTACTTTGAATCGTATTATTTTCCCTCCGTGTAGACCGCGGGGATTTTTTTACATACACGCCGGGCATGTACCGGGACGAATCGCTTATTAATTAAAACAGCTACCTGTAATGAGTATTGTGATTATCGCTATATTTAACAGCCTCGTGTGTGCTCGGGGAATTTTTTTACGGTGACATTATTCAATTTTTTTTTTTATACTCGTAATTCCCGCAGCCGGTACTTACCTGAAACGCGAAAGTATCCATACACAATATCGCGAACACGGGAGTATAAATAATTTAACCCCCGAGAGAGGGCGCGCGCTGCAGGATTTGGTTTAGGGGCAAACATACTTTTATTTCCGGTAGTTGCACCGTCCTAAATATTTATTATCGTTTTTATAAAATATAATAGAAATGTACACGACTTTAAAATAATGCATTATACTCCTTTACGGTTTTAATTCGACCAAACTCCTTGCCCCGTTCTTCGAGATACGTCTTTGTCGAATCATTATATTATTTTACTCCTCCGCAGTCAATTCTATTTTACTTGTTTATATCAACCAGAGCATATCCATTGGATCGTTGAATCCCTCTCATCCCATATTAGAACATGAATAAGTTTTCAATATTTTTTAAGTCGAAAGTGTGTGCTCCGATGTCATCATGACGATGTCAGTTGAGACGTATAAAATAGTCGTAGAAGGACAAGTAGATCAAACGAGATTAACAAGATTTGGTCGACTTTTAATCATTATTAAACAAATTTAATATTAAAAAATATCGCATAATATCTGATGTACCTATAGGCTAAAGTAGATTGTTTCGCTCAATCTTTAGTTATATCAAACGCTTGAATAATTTATTCGTATAATATAATATGGTACTTTTTTATTTACCAAATTATTTCAGAGATAAATATTACAATATACAGGTCTCCGAGGTATTCAACACACGTTTTAATGATAATATTATACACCGTGCAACGTATATCATAAAAAACTTATGGTGCTTTCGGTTTCGCAAAAAAATTATATAATAATACTGTCAATGGGGAGTCGCTTTCGCACCCCTCCTCGCGCGTACGCCACCGAACTCTACAAATAAACAAGTTCTACCCAAGTCATCGCCGTGTGCTAGTACCAAAGTTGTACGCGATCGATTGTAATATTTTAAATTAAAAGTTTGAAATCGAGAATACGTTCGGGGGTCGTTGTAGTTCAGTTTTTATTGGCAGTTATTTAATCAACTTTTATAATTGAGTGCACCGTGTTGATCGCCCGAGTGATACCTGCAGTTAATATAATAATATTTTATTCGTCTCGGTGCGAGAACGATATTTGCGGGGGTATCAGTAGTTATTAGCTTCGAGTGTTGTATCAATAGAGTTCGATGTAATTTCAATTTAAAATATAATAATTTAAAATTAATTTAAACCTCAACACCACGATAACATTGTATTTTTTCGCGGAGTAGACGGCCAGCTCTATTCTTTCTCGTTGTCGTTTTTTTTTTTTTTTTAGTCATCAGATGCGTCTCGGTGATTCTTTGTTATCGCGGTGGCATTGTTTTTAGAAAAAAAAGGAACTATTATGCAAAAGTCGAGCTTCCTTTTAAATGTCGAAAAAAAATGAATAAATAAAAAATGAGTGATAGTGTTCAGTATCTCTTTTATTATAAAACCCACAAACACAGTGTAAAGGATATAAACCAATTCAAAAAAATATAATATCTTTTGATTTTATAATCATCACATAAAGGCTACGTTTAAAGGGGCTCGGGAGACCACCGTATTCCATCCTTTTCACTGTCTCTCACTCTCTCTCTCTCTATATATATATATATATAAATCATCATTATAATATGTGCCGTGAATACATTCTGAAACAACTATGGCAATGTCGACACGTCACTTTTTGTTATCTAACACCTTTTAGCAGATAGTTATTGTACGTTTATAATATTTAAAATAATATTTGACATGCTTGTACGCTTTTCTTTTGTTTCGACAGAAGAGAAAACCACCGTGGTATAAAATGAACGTTTTTTTATTACCATGTATTTTAGTTGCGTTAGGATCTGATCTGATATTATAATATTGCACACGATTCTCTCAGTCACACTACACCTGCAGTCCTGTAGTTGTATGAATATAATACCTAATAATAATTATCATGGCCCACCGCCGAAGTCGTGGAAATCTTTTACTGTAAGCAACTCAAAGTCATATAGTATTAACGTTTACCTATACCTCCTTCCGATCGACAAAACCGGGTTCTTCGAGAATATAATGTAATATTATAATAATATAAAATAATGATCTAGAAATAGCGGAACGACGAAAAATGTAGATTCGGGAGGCGGTGCCGTTATATACATCGGTACCGAACGGGTGTAAGACCGAGGTCGAAAATTTCAGTGCTCCGGGTGGTTTGCGAATACGTAATCCCGCAGTTTAATAATGCACGTAAATTATATCCACGGTCTCGGGGGCAATTTAATAATAAAATGTTGTTGTAATTTCACGGGTATATACCTGCGCGCGGCAGCCCGAACGTAGCCGAGGATTTGCGCGTACGTACAAAATATTTTTCTCCTTCTTTTCCGAAACGCTCTCACTCTCTCTCTCTCTCTCTCTCTCTCTCTCTCTCACCCTCCCACCTCCTCCAATTTTTGTTCTCGGAAAAAAAAAATTAAACACGCGATGTATCTCCTGCAGCGAGATCCGATCCTTAGGGTGGCTGAGGTGTCCCTCCGAACATTTGAACGGGATACACACACGGGCGACGGCAATAGCACGCAATATTGAGTGTATATATAATAATATTTTATTATTACGCTAGTGTGTAGTATATAATCTGATAGGAGGGCCGGAAAAGAAGAAAACTGCCGAGGATATGTGGGAACAAAACACAAAAGGATTACGCGTCAAGTAGACACTGTTGTATTAGTATAGGTACTCAAAGTATGTACTTCAAATCATTCGATTTTTTTGTGGTTTAACAAAACGCGATATCTCAAATTCGTTGATACCTCGAACGTGTTTCTGTTCCCCGCGAGATTCGACACGACAAGAGATTACTGTATAAACATAATATTACGTATAATTGTATTCGTACAGGTATTCGGAACTGCGATAAATCGCTCGAAACCGCGCGAATATTAAAAACCGAAAATACATCGAGACGTATAATTATTTCCCAAGCACTCTCCCCTTTGCCGCGTCGCTGTTGCCGATATCGCTGTTATTATTACTGCGTTTCGGAGTTACAACCCGCGGCGCCAAAGCCATAAACCTTTAACGCCGCCACGGCGCGAGTCCATCATTCCAATTTCTCCGGAGATCGCATCTAATACGCGCGCGGCGTTTACAAACATTAAATCAGCCGTATAAACCGAACGACCGACGACCCGCCTGTTTTAACTCGACGGCGGCGGTGGCGTATAAAAAAATATTCTTCTTTTCTTCTCTTTTCTCCGTGCCCCGCACGGCGACGGGTTTTAGTGTACTTGGCGTCTAGCGCGCGCGTGGTGATAATATTATTTCTGCGCGCCGACGATTCCGCCCTGTCACGACGTAGCCGCTTTTAACGAACTCTGTGGAATTATTGTTTTCGAAACGCGGTCCGATATGCCGAACGGTTACCGCGGTAGGCGCGGTACACTGCAGCGGGAACGGTCGGCCCGGAGGAAACGATATTATTGGCAAACGCCGTGCGACCGGTGACCGCGGATGACTACACAACCTTCTCGACCACGCGACATCAGTCGCGTACACATATATATATATGTATTATCCGTATAATTTTGCGCGATGCGAAGCGGCTTTATCGACCGCGAACACAATACGCATCGGTGCCGACACATATACTTCTGATGAATGTATATATATATATATATATATATATATATACACACAGGTATAATAGTCGGCGCCGTCGCCGCCGCCGTCGTACTGTTCACAGACCGACAGATATCGAATTGTGTCCACTCGGCAGATTCCGAGTTTATCGACTACGACGGCTGTATAATTCGAACCATCGCCGGTTTCCTTATTTCGCACGCGGAAATTGATTTAATAAATGTGTGTTTCCGTTCGATCGCACGATTATCATTAAAAACGGTACGCGCGTATAATCAACGCAACACTAATATATTATTACGTGTGTGTCGTATAGGTGAAAAAACCAACAAAATAATAATCTCGATGAATGAAAAAACGTTTATTATATTTCACTACCTCACGTTCGCAGTTTTAATTACCTCCGGTGTCTCGTAAATAATATTTTATTGTGCGCATCGTTATATTCGCCGTTATGAAATATAATATCATAAAACTCGCGTAACCGTTATGTGTGTGTGTACATTTTCAACAGTGGTACCTACACGAATATAGTTACCTATATAATAAACGCATTACACGCAGCCTCCAGACGATAGTATCGTATAGTATGATATACGACGCAGAGTATCACCGCAATATCCGACACGGTTATAAATGAAAACGCCGCTTCGGTGTTATAACCAAAGCATACGCCGAAATCGAAAAATCCTGTCGGTATGAGAGACATTGCCATTTCTGACGAACCCTAACCTCGGCCTCGACTCGAATAAGTCCGTCCAGAACCGGGAAAATCACTCGGCGAATAATTTTCCTCGTCTGCGATGTAATTTACTCCGTCTCCGGCGTTTCGAGAAAAACGTCCGAATACCGCCCCCCCCCCCCCAACCATTTAATAGACAGTTTTCCTCGTCGACTCGGCGCAACACATCGGACCGGCACAATCATCATGACACGGACAGTCAGGTTTGGCCGCGCCGCTCCGTTAGAATGATTATCCAATTATCGGGAGTGGCTCTTGACGGATGTCCGACAGTACGTCGGCCGGTCCGACTACATACTATATATATATGCTTACTTTTGAGTGCGTGATCCTCGAGCTCGATCCGAGGGAGCAAATCAAATAAACAGAACGCACAAAACTACCCCACACGTCCGTCACACCGTCGGATCGGTTCTTTTCTCGGTGACCGATAATGGCTGACGTATACGCGATTTACGGTTTCCCCGAAATAATTCGATAATTCCGTCGCCTATATAAAAACGGCCTCTAACAGCTTAAATATTTTCACATTTCGTCGTCCGCGGCGCCTAGGACGTAACTATTATAGTATAACTACATATAGCGTTATGAAAATATATTCGAAAGATGCGAAGCAGCGCAGCGATATAATATAGTATGGATTTTGTGCCTCCCGTTTTTAACATTAAAATATACGATCGCGGGACATCCGCGGGGCCAAACGGTGGAATAGCTCTGCAGCCGCCTCGCAATGATTTAAACGTTCACGTCGTCGGCCCGTCAGCGTGAGTGCCGATTCGTGTAGTCGTCACCCGGCCGCCGCCGTCGGTCTCGGGTCACTGAAAATATACGTACAATATATCGCGCACATTTACATTTATATACCTACACGATATTATGCTCGTCGCAGTGGCGGTATCAATAATAATATCGTTTTGACGCGTACCCGTCACCCGTCGTTTTTCCGCCCCCGTCGAATACACGCAAACACACTCGCGCACGGTCCACTCGCGGGTAAATTTCCGACGTGATCACTCGCACCGGACCTGGTCATTTAAATATTTTCGAAGTCCGTCCGTGTTTGGACCGAAGTGCCTATTCGTGTCCGTCACACCTGACAGCCACCACCGCCTCCGCCGCCGATCTCGTAGCGAGGCACTCCACCACACGACGACCCCAAAAACTACTCCCCCTTCTCACGACGTCACTGCTTAAATCGTGAATTTCATCATATTATTATTATTATAAGCTCGGCGCGGTGATGAATATTATTTGCACCGACGACGATAATTAATGACTCGTTGTTATAAAATATGAGTGTGTGTGTGTGTGTGTGTGCGTGTGTCCTAAGCCACCACACGTCGGCGTGACCATACTTTCGTGGCTGGCGTCCATATTACATATTATTTATATACGAATTATTATATGAGCGTGAAATATCATAATGCGACCAGCGCGCTGACGTTACGTGTTTAAATTAGTTAAATTTGGTACCGATGTATATCGATAGCAGGTTAATATATTTTATTAAGACGTTCGTAATATTATTATGTCGACATTTGTGGATTTGGAAATCTTCGTTCGAAGATATCGTCGCAGAGTCTAACGTCGATTTATTATTTTGCCACCGATGTTCTTACAGTGATTTCCTATTTTTCATGTATTCATGCTACAAGCGTCCGCGTTCACGATACATTTTAATGTTTATACACTTCGCGTACGGTGTACAATATCGATGATAACACGAAAATTACTAACTCTTTTGTGCCACGACGAGTATTGCAAACGCTTTATCTCTCTACAGATCATCACCTGTTGTACAGCCACCGATACCATAACAATAATACAGTATTATGATAAAACGCATTTAATACTATTATGAAATCGTGCTGCTTCTGCTGATCGTAAGATTCGCATGTAGTGTACTGAGTATAATAATACTATAACGCCCTCGCCATATTAATACACTGCTCCGTAAATATAAATGCGAGCAACAATGATAACATTATACATGACACGTGAATTATTATAGCTGCAATTATTTGTTGTTAGGTACAACGGTGTTAAAAAAAAAAAACGTGTCGCAGCATTTACTATTTATAAGTATGAATTAATAGTATACTAAATATATTATAAACTCGTTGACGACCCGCGGTGGCCGTCGATTATTATATAATTTATCTTCGAGGGTAAAAAGAGACATTTCAGTTTTTCGATAGGTATCGTTTATATGACGGGTAACTATGAGCAGGGGCCGTTGCCAACCAGTAAAACGTAGACATTTAAAATCTATTATTATGCACCTGAGCAATAATATTTGCAGTTACTTTTGATAGCCGACACTGCGACTTGTTTTATGATAGCAATTATTTTTAGGGTATGATTTCAACTGTTAAAATAACGGAAAACGTTGTAAGCTATAAATCCACAAGCAAATTTCTAATTTTGATTCATCTATTAAAATAAAACAAAATAATACAAAAATATTATTGCGGATTCTGAACAGTGGTGTAGTGAAATTGCCTATGCAAGACGCCGTGTGATCATAATTTTAGATCCTGAGCCGGAGTTGGCCCTTCCCGCTAAAACCAATATTTAATTTAAAATTATTTAGTCATTTTGCATTTAAAATTTGCAAATATTTGCAAATCATTTCCCAATCCGATATAAAAAAAAAAAAAACGAGATTAGTGGAAAATTGTACACAACATCCCTCAGATAAATACCTAACAAATTCAAAATTGTACATACATTTCGCAAATTATTTTCATGTTTATTTTCGAAATTCGTTATCAGAATATTTTGGTAATAATTTTCATATAAAATTAATAATATCGTTGGGGGCAGATTCGCGCACGTAACGTTGCACACGAAATGTCTGGAAGACATTTCTATAAAGGCTGTACAAAAAAAAAATGACAGTACTAAAAAACAGAAAAAAGTCACACGTGCTTCCAGAGTGCAGGTTGTCACGGAATCAAGTGTTTTAAAAAATAAACCCAAGAGATACGACTGTGATAAAAAAAAAATAATAGCCGGGCAGAAAATGCGTCGGGCTAATGTTATCGGACGGAATATAATATATAATAGCCACCCCCTCTCCAACCAACCAACACTGTATTATACGAGTACCATATTACTTTATGATATTGTTACACTGCGGTCTGACGTCTTTATTCGTTTTTTATCGTTTTTATTTTTTAATGCCTACTTTAAATTATTTTGGTTTCTCGGCCAAACCAGGTATCGTAGATCCAACGCTAGATATTATGTCATATTTTTTTATTATGGTAATACCCTCGATTGTTTCTGGTGTCGAGATATATTGCCGACGTTGCATATATATATATATGTATATAATAATATGATATATTATATTATGTTACGACGACGCCGCCGCTCGTAGGAATTTAACGGTTTTGATTTACGCGTTGCGTTTTTACGTTTTTATGACACAACTCGTAAAGTTCAACCGTTGAAATATATTATGATATTATTATACTATGTATAGGTACTATACCTACGGTAATATATTATATTATATGCCATTAGCCATCATTGAACAATTATTTTCGGCTCCTATTCACGTCGATATCGGCGTGTTTGTGATTTCGATCGACATATCACATCCACCTGCCAATTATATAATATTGAATTAGCGTTGCATTAAACATTAAACGAATTTTAAAACCTTTTCGATTAAAAATTAACAAGAATGTTTTTTTTTTTGGCTCGGGGTTATAAAATATTGTTTATTGTTTTACTTGATGTGTGCGTGGTCATCTTTCGTCAGAATGTTGCGTGCACGAAATTAATTAAATCGGCTAACGAACGCGCTAACGTCGACGTATTAAATAATTGCAAATGGAATATTTATCGTTGTTCTGTTTACTCCGAGAAAACAACGTTCAGTTACAATTAATTTTAGTTTTACTTTTTAAAATACGTCGATATACTAAAAGTAACCCGAAGTCTGGAGAAAGTATTCTTAATCTGCATTAATTATTCATTTCGTTTGACATGTTAATTATTAACCATTCATGTTTTATTGTATTTGGCATCTGCTCTTTGAAAATGTTGGATACCATTCGGGAAATTTGTTTTATAAAGTTTTTAAAGTTTTTCAAAGTCCTCGGTTTATTTACTTTATAATCAACGATGTTTACGTTTTTTGTATGGTTGCACAATAGTTCATATTTTTTATTTTTAATCAAACAACTGAATTAAATCAAAAATTGTTTATGACACATTCAGACATGATAACCACTGTCGTCTAAAGTTACTTTGACATTATGATTATTTTAACAAGCTATTATACTTTGAAAGTAACGTGATTCAGATTAATTTACTTCTTGAGTCGTCACCGATATCGTTTTATTTTTGTTTGAACGGATTTTAATAATATAAATAAAATTGTGATACTTAAAAAGACAAACACAAATAATGACGACACGACAGTAACCATATTAATATAGGACAATATACGCCTGTGGTCGAAAAATGAAAACAATAATAATATGTGAAGTGTAATATTTCGAGCAACGGGTTAATGTCATATACTGGTCTTTCGGATGATATACAATTCACCCGATTTGTATAACCATTGGTTTAGTAAATTTGTTTATATTTATTTATTTATTTACAAATTATTTTACCTTGGGACTCTGAACTCGGTCAGCTAGTGGAAAATGAACCGAATGCTGATGGCACAATAAACGAATTCTTTACGACAGTCGCACACGAATGAATTATTATTCTTCGCTATATTATAAAGTAATTCAAACACGATTTATAGAGCAAATTTAGTTTTCGTTTAAATCATCTTCCAGAACGTCGAGACTTCAAGATAAAGTCTTAAAATATTATATTATTGCATAATGTCATAACCTTTATATAATATTTACCTGCCTGATGAGATTTATTTGACACGTACTTTTCCCGATACGGGTTTGACTGTAATAAAACAGAAATCGAAAAAAATGTCGAGCGTTAAGCATTTTTCGAATCGATAACTTCAACTCGAAAATGTCATGATGTATTAGTACACACAGGGTACACTTTTTTTTCAAAACTTTTATGTTTTAATCAATTTCAAACTATATTGCAGCTGATATCGTTGGTCACCTTGCGCTGGTCAACAAATGCGAATCACGGGAATGAATAATTTACGAGCCACCATAGTCAGCGCCGTATTATAGACACGCGGTTCGTCGACATTATTTTCGACGTCGATAAAATGAAAAAAAATAATTGAAAACCAAAACTAAAACTATATAGTATTATAGTGTTTCGGGAGAACGTATTATTTTGACAATACTTACCGAAATCGTGACGTACGTGCGTTTCGTACGAATATATCTCCGTATTCGTCCCGATCGTTAAGTATAATAGTATCATGTCGTAACGGCGGAGACCATTTCGCATATTATAACCGTCGTCGGCGGGTGAGGGACAGAGAAACTTCGAGCGGTCGACACGATTTGGGGTCGGGGTACCAAGGAGCGAACGGGACACAATTTGTATACATTTGTATATTTTATATTATTATAATATTGTTCCGGATGTCACGCTATCGTGTAAATATTATAATATCTATATCTATATCTATATCTGTTAAATTATCTATTATAATATTATGGGTATTCCGCCGCTGTTGTACGGTGCACAATATTATTTCTAAATATCGCATGTTCGGCGGCAGCTGATACCGCCGACGACGAACGGATTTTATCAACGTTATATTCGCGCATACACTGCTCACCCTCTGACTGACTGACTCACAGACTAACTCAGTAGCCAACTATAGACGATAATAAAAAGCCAGGCTAACCAGGCTAAATTGATTTGTTTGGCCAACGTATCACGTCCCGTAGATCAGTTAATGCAGTTCTACGGGAGCGTTATAAGTCACGTATACTAACAAGTTTCCAAATGGGCCAAGTCATTGTAGTAACGCTATAGCAATCCTTGTATCGTATCGTACAGTTTTCGATAGGTATTGTTTTAAGTCTCGTAATTAAAAATCTATAGTATAATATTTTATATTTATTTAAAAAAAGGTTTTAGAGTAGCTACTACCTAACCTACATCGGTGGGCTTCTTTTGAAACCGATTTCCATTTAATGTCATTGTAATATTCGCGTAAACCATCATAGTATACCGGTCAAGCGTATACCTGAGCGAATTATAATATTACAATCGCGTATATGTAGTCGGAAAACGGTAACGTTTTCGTCCGTCCAGATATACTGCAGCATCATCGTTGCTGTGGACGTGACACGTGTTGGACTAGGGGGGCCGAGTTCGTGGCATCGCGCGTGGGACGGTGAAAATTAAATAATAATAATGTACGGGCGTTTATTATAATATGAGGTTTCGAGAAATGAAAATTCAAATACGCGACGACGTTCGGCGTCCGGAAAACGGCGGTATAATGTGCGCATAATGACGTCGCGGCGGCGGCGGCGGCGGTGGCGGCGGAAAAGTGTCGGCTTAGAATGCCGCTGCAGTTTGATGTTATTAGTGGTCGTAGTCGTCATGGGTAGTATTATAATGTTCACGTGTGTGTGTGTGTGTGTTTGTGTGTGGTTGCTGACGGTGGGTTCGCATATTTGAATAATTTTCGAGCGATTCGGAGGACGTGCCTGGGCAATACGCAGCTAAATTCCTCTGTGCGGAATCGAAATCGTGTCGTCCGGGACTCGGCGTTATAGTTTTCTGTCAAAGACGTTACAACGGTATTTATAAGACATATTATATTAATATTAATGTACAGCGAATATTATGCAAACCTTATACGCTAGCCGTAACGTCTCGTATTTTGTTCTTCGTCGTCCCCCGCGCAGTAGGTACCTATATAATATATATTTTTAAGAAAAGGATTATTATTATGTTGTCGTTGTTTATCGTTATCGTCATCATTCTCGGGCGAGGTAATATTCCGCTATTTAAATAATATTAGGAAATTCGTCGGGATTATTCCTCTCGAGACTACGGCGGCGTCCCCTCGGCGAGAAAACCGACACGACAAACAGACATATTATATTATTATTACAATATAATACACTATAGGTAATAGGTATACTGTTGACCGAAATCATTTCGGAAAATAGACAAACAGTCGGCGCGTTTCCCGTCGTCTTTACGGACTGCGTATAGTGTTTCGCGCTCATTATTTCTCGATAATATTATCATCATCATCGTCGTCATCGTGTCATCCGACGACCGCGACGGGGCCAATCGACATCACGCATAATATTATTATTATGTTTCACGCTAAAATCGCCGCCGTCATAATAATATTATTATCGCGCAGGTAATGAAACGGATAATATATTTTATTATTATATTTCGACACGTTCGGAACGTATGCGATTTCGACGTATAAAATCGTCGTCAAACCCGCGAAGCGTTACGCTCCGTATAATATGCGTTACCCACACGTGAATATATGACGCGAAGTCGTAATAATATTATAATGCGCACGTTATATTATATTATACGCTCTCGTAATAATAATAATAATAATAGTAATAATAATAATAATAATATAATAGTGTGTGTCGCCGTCGCTGCGGAAATGTTAATATCGTCTCGTTCGCCCTTCGGGGCAGCTTTTCGCGTGTGGTGCGCGTACACACAGCACAATGCGCGAGTTTCGTGTGATATAATATTGTACGTACGAGTTATATAATAATATTATTATATCACATATGTGAAGTATTATAATAACACACACACTCCCGACCACTCTATTCGCGAGCACAGACTGTATTATAATAATATAATATAATATGTGTGTGTGTGTGTGTGTGTGTGTGTGTGCGCGTATAATATATATATACATATTATTATTATGTAGTTACTACCGGCGGACATGAAAGTGTGCGGACCATATTTCACTGTGAAACTTTGCAAACGTATTTTATTCCCCCCCCCCCCCCCCCCCCCCCCCCCCCCCCCCCGCCACCGCCGCCGCCCGCTCGCCGCACATATAGATAATCCCGTTTGGCTTATCTCTACCACTCTCACCTAAACATAATAATAATAATACGTGTGCGGGTGAATAATACTACGCGTATACGTGTATACTGTATGTGATATTATATTATGTGAGTGCGGCGGTGGGGCGAGGTGAGGGCGAGCGCGCGCGGTCGGCCGAGAGAGACAGCCCGTCAAAGTTTTTGACGCGACGAGGGACGACGAGCCGGCGGAGGCTGCGGCGGAGAGGAAGACAGAGAAAGAGAGAGAGAGAGAGAGAGACAAAAACTGTTTCGAGAAAGTAAAAACACTGACCGCGACCCTTTGCCCGCTCACACGTCAGTGTCAGTGTCGTCGTCGGGCTGGCTGTATACGACGACTGCAGCGGCAGCGCTCCTCTGTTTTTAGACAGGCAAACGTCTTAAGTCCCTTGTAATTATTTTCGCTAGCGTGGCGCATACGCGTTTATATATATATGTGTGTGTGTGCGTGTGTGAGAGTATGTGTAGACGAATTATAAAATAAAAATAATAACGCGCTCACGGAGAAGAAGAATCTCGGAAACTGACGGTTTCCACCGGCCGTCGTCGCTCGTTCTCGAAACTCGCGTTCGTTAAACCCACCGCGCGACGTCACGACGAACACGTCATATTTCTCGTGTATAATAATATGACTATTCCTCTTGGTCGCGTTCAAAACTCTCTCCGAAATTAAAAAACCATACTTAGTGCTTTTTCCCGTGCGTCGGTCTTAACATATTATTATATTTTAACTGCGGTCGGATTAAAGCGCGAAACGGATACACATTAAATATTATTTCGTGGTACCTATGTATTATAAGTATACATATGATAATATTTTTTTTAGAAAAACCGTGCCGTTTTCGATATACGTTCTCTAAATATTAAGCACTTTTAATATTTTATTATTATCGATCGATTTTGCTATGCGCGTTGACAGCATTTATATGTAGGTATGGAAGTGGTAATCGTCCAGGGAGGCGATTATGTTGGATCTATAATATTATTTGTGTACTTAAATAATCATTGAAGATCATATCTCATAAAATTATTATATTGAATACCATGTTTACTCAAAGACAAAATCAAACAATCTGTTTGAAATAGACTCACCAAGTATCAACCGTCTATAGAGCTTATATTTTAAGGACTAATTAAATCCTATAATATAATACCGTATACCTACGGTCTTATCAACTTATGTGCTTTGACAAATCTCAAATGTATCGGTTATATCAAATACAATATGCAGGTCTGCCGTATTATAATGATAAAGGTATAATATATAATATATAATATATTATTATATAGTTACCAATAATATCGTTTGATATTTATATTTTCCGACCTCAGATAACATGAATAATGTATTTATATATGCAGCTGTGACTATGGCGGTGAAATTAGTATTTTCAACATTATAATATTATTATAATTATATATACTTAAACATTTTATTTGAAAGAATATTAATTAAAATCTACACATACAATAGGTAAATTAAACGAATAATGAATAGAAATAAGTGTATTATACATGAATACACGAGAGAGGGAGTAAACCATTAGTGGCGTCTCTGAAATATATTATATTTTTATTTTTATTTTTATTTTTTTTTTGAGAATTAATTAATTGTCATTAAATTATGATTGATAAGGCGTCTATTTTAACGGTATTCAGTTTGATTTATTCCACGTTCATATGCATACACAATACTTGTTATATTTCTCAAAAATATATACATTTTTATTTTATTTTATGTTCAATATAAATGTATATCACATCATAAAATTAGCCATTTACGATATAAACATTTATTTTATTTTTATTTTGAGTCTTATTAAATTACTTTTTTTTAAAGTGGTTGAGCAGTTGTGTTATATTTTTTTTTAAAGTATTTTATTTATTTTACGTTTACTTGGTCTTTTTACAATCGTAATTTGACTTATTTTTTGTTGAATTGTTATAAGAAAATAACGATCAGCGTTTGCATTCACTGAATGAATAAAATAACCTATGACGATTGACTTAGTTTGAAATCGATTTTGTTATAATTTTTTTCCAAGTACTTAACAGATTATTTTATCGTTTGTTACAGGAGCATTGAAGCATAATGGCGGCTTTTGTGGCAAAGCAAGTGGTCGGAAACAAATTAAACGCCGTAAAAGGTACGCATTTATGTTATAACTTGCAATATTATTTTATAAGTCTTACTTCTTTTGACATAATTCGAAACGTAGTTTAATTCATTTACTTTTTTGGTACAATGAACACTTTTTAAAAATAATTGTAACGATGTGCGCCCAGGCGACAAAAACTTTAACATCAACAAAGTAGCTACGATGGCGATATTAAATATCAATATTCGAAGGTGACTCGCTTACCCTCGAGAAAAGTTCTGCTGAATTGTTTTAGCGTTGTCGGCCGCCTATAAGTATAATATTATAAAAGTTTCGCTAGGTAGATAGGTAAGATTGTAAGCGCAACAAACAAAGAGTGAATAGTTGATAATCAAAATGGTTAGATATTATGCTCTAGAGAATTTCGGAGAAGTTACTGAATTTAAAATACTATTAACTTTTGTTGGCCTCGAGACAACGCTGTCACCATTGTGAAACGAATGTGAAGGCACCCGAAATTCCTAGGAGACCCGGGCTTCTTTACATATTATTATTTTTTCAAAATAAAAACCTAAAAAAAAAAAACAAAACAAATACAACTTAAAAAATACGGCTTTCAAGCAATTCAATGCAATAAAAAAACACCGTCGCGTTTTTATATCTCTAAAAGTTGCAGTCGTTCGGAAGAGTTTTTTTTCACTCGATTCACAAAAAAAAAAACGGTATTCCCTAAATAAAAATATTGCGTTTTTCCCAAATGGGTCGAACGCATAAGTTTGTTTTTATTTCTTTTATACTAGTTTTTCATAAATCATTCGATTATAATATTGCAGTATTACTACTAATGGTAGTGCAGGTAAGTATATATCTTCTTTTAGTTTCCGTTCATGCTTAAACCGGGACGTCGCAATGTGATCTAAAATATGGACTTTTTCTTTATTTTAACAATAAAAAAGTTAGTCACTGTAAAGAAAATTGAAGAATACATTTCGAGTTTATTTCATAATGTTTAATGACATCGTCAAACATGAAACAATACATACAAATTACTCAGAAAAAAAGATACAATTTAATTTTTAATTTGAATATCGCATGTACCACTGAACAGCGTTGATGTATATATATAATATATATAAGTTTATTATAGACAGAGTTTGTTATTTTATTTAAATTGTTCGACACGACTTTTATGTTTTATTACTATTCGAATCTTGGATGTTAATCACCGGGAGAAATACAATTGTTTTTTTATTCTCTCTTTATAAAAAAAAAAATACGTAAAGTTAAACGGCTGTAATAAGTAAAATAACGTTTGTAAATCGTAATTGACGACATAATCGCATATCGCATTCAGCAATATAGTATAGGTTTATTATTATAAAAGTCCCGGTGAATCCACAACCATGTATTGACCCAACTATGGATTATTTTTTATGCGTGATCAATATAATATACTACGTCCCATTGAGCGGACGGATTACTGCGTTGAATAATAAATAATAAAACGGTTTTAAAATATTCATCATAATATGCGTTTATAAGATTTTCAATAACGGAATTTTCACCTGACGTCCGAACTCACATTATGGCTCGTCATCATATATCGTTCCGGTTTGGTTTAATATTACGAATCGTACAGCACGAACAGCATTTATACGTTTATGTACAATATTATGATAGTTCGACGTGTTCAGGGGGTCGTACAGAACGATGCTGATTTTCGAAAAAAACGTTTCTTTTTACACTATAAACGATATCGAAAATCGTTAATATTCGTAGGTGAATACAGACGGCGACGGTCTTTGGAAAAGTCTTTCGTTTTCACACTTTTAACAAGTTTATAATATCTAATTAATAATAATAACTTTGTGTTCGTGTTTAATATTTAATGTCAAATTACATTATTGATTATTATTAAATATAATATTATGGTTTTTATTAAATTAAATTGCAATATTGCAAATAATCAAAAAAAAAAAAAAAATTATCTCAAAAATACAATCTAATTTTACCGAGAAATTATGACGAAAATATCACTCTTTCTGAAAATAATAAACAAATACATTTGATTTAGTTTTTTTATAAAGATCCCTCGCCCGTCTGCCGTACTCGGCGTCGGCGGTGGCGAACAAAGTGGATTTTAATATTTCCGAAATCCGAACTGCGACCGCCGCCGTTCGACGACCGACACGACTGTGCGTCGTGGGCGGCGGGAGTGATGAAAGTGGCTCGAACGGGACAATTGCACTCTCTCTGTAAACACACACACACACACACACACACACACACACACACACACACAATCGCGACATATAATAATGGACTGTTATCGACCGACGGCAATACAATATAATGGTCGTCAAATTAGCTAGGCGCCACTACGACTTCAGCTGCTGGGGGCTGACGAAGGCTATATCTATAATATTATATTATATTGTTCGTAAAAACAAACACACACACACTCATCGTTGGCGGCAGCGGCGTCGCGACAAAAAGCCGAAAAGCCGCGAAGACGCAGCCGGCCAGAATTTCAACGGCGGCGGCGGTCTTGCGGGAATGGCGAAAAAATAAATAAACACACACACATAATATAATATAATATACGCGTCGTATTATATGAGTAATAATTTGTTCCCCGCGTGCTCGCGTTTCGCCCTGTGCACCGCAATAATAATAATAATAACAATAATAATAATGTATATAATATAATAATATGTCTATATCTAAACGCGGGGTTTCCACTCGTTTTGCTCGTTCTCGTCTCGTTCTGCGCTTCTATTATTATTATTTTCGCGAAATTCAATTTTACGTACACGCGGCCACCGCCGTATATTATTCTCCTCTATTTTTTTCCTCCCGGCTCGAGCGCGAGCGTGTTGAAATCTCCTATTTTCTCAAAGCACCCAATAAAATAAATATACGACCTCGCCCCCCCGCGCCGCCGCTATTATACGTATATTTTATATGCCATCGAGGTCGACATTATACCGAAGACGTTACTGCTAAAGCAGCAGCAGCAGCCTACACACGCACACACACTCACAAGCACAAATATTTATATCATCCGCCGTGCGTGAGCCCCGTGAAGATTTAATAGCGTAGTTCTCTGCAGCGCGCGGGGGAGCTCGAAATAATAATAATAATATTTCCGCAGCCGCCGCCGCCGCCGCCGCCGCTGCGAATAACGGGTTGTTTATAGCAAACGTCGAGACGATTAAGAACTCAAAAGTATATTAATATAGTGGAGCACTCGTGACGTCATCGTGTAATATGCGCGATAATAATAATAATTTAACGTCGTTTTTTTAATTACCGGCCGTGCCGGCCTCTTATATTGTTATACGACGTGGCTTTTATTCGCAGTTGCTTTCGGGCACGAACAGCAGCAGCGAAAACGGTTTTCACGTCGATCGCGTTTTCCGCGCGAAATCGCGATTCGCACCACTCGGGGCCCGTTCTCGCAGTGAAACCTCTCGGGGTTATTACATATCGGCCATTTTTCCGCACCCCGAAATTAGGTCGACTCGACGTTTTTATGAATTATTTCCTGAAGCCGTTTCACGGAACGCTTTTTTGTTTTTTTGTTTCGTTTTCAGCCGCCATTCCCGCGTGCCCGCCTGACGCCCTACCACCCACCCCCTCCCACCAACCGACACACACACACGATATTATTATACGCTATTATTTATTATTTTAATATATATTTCCACCTTGTGTGCGCGGGTACGACTTGGGTATGTATATACTATATATAATATATATCGTGGATATTTTGACACGAAGGTGCAATTTTATTAAAGAACTCGCCAATTAATATCTCGCTTACACCCCGCGCGTATAT
The DNA here is from genome assembly GCA_022818045.1 of Neotoxoptera formosana. Classification (NCBI taxonomy): domain Eukaryota; kingdom Metazoa; phylum Arthropoda; class Insecta; order Hemiptera; family Aphididae; genus Neotoxoptera; species Neotoxoptera formosana. The sequence continues at coordinate 14,749,162 of CM040634.1, forward strand.
ATACACTTTGAGAGAGTTTTGCATGATTAAACGTTAACCCTTAGTTTAAGTACGCGTATAATAATTATATACTACATAGTGGCGCGCACTGTATATAACACGTATATACACACCGTTACCAGCAGTATAATATCTTTCGTTTAATAATATATATATATATATTTGTATACATAAATATAATATAGTACAGTGCGGAAAATCAATACTTAAAAAGATTTAAACCAACTTCTTTTACTTGTTTTACATAGCCGCGATGGCATATTGTATACGAATAAAATTCCGAGAGACAAAGACAGAGTTATCGACTTCTCCGTTGGAATTAAAACCTACGAACCGTTTAATCCTGACCGCGCAGCACTTAATGTATGCATTATGCACTTTGTTGATAGGTATTATAGATTTCGTTTCGATCAATTGTAGAATATTACCGTTCCAGAGGTACTTAGGTTATTTATTTATACGATTTTTTTTCAACTCCCTTTATGCAACTCGATCGCTGTATACTAATTATTTTTTTATCAATCAAATAATCGAAACTGTTTTAAATTTTTTGATAAAATCGAAATATACAGAAATTTCGTCTTTGAAAAAATGTTTTAATGATTGTTTAAAATCAGCATTTATAACTTATGAAAATTACTATCTACACTCGTTCGCTTAGAAATAATATTTAACCTATTACGAATCAATGGGACGTTTGATATAACGTCTGAGTCTTATTCCTGTGAATTTCTTTCACTCTACGTCCCTGGGCGAGTAAAACAATAATTTTAAAATCAATATAATATCTATTTTATACGTTTATTAATCTAATATCGTAGTATAGGTCAAACAATATAATTGTTTTTATTAAAATGACGTGCAATCTGCAAAGGAAAATAACTGCAATGTAATTATTCAGGTCAGTCATGAATAGTTATAAATTTCCTCGATAAAAAAAAGTTCGGAAAAGTTTACGTTTTTACACAACAAAATTGAAAAAATAAATAAAGTTTTATAATATTTTACTAGGAATTACAGAAGTCGTATTTTACTGTGTACTTTAATATGCATTTATTTATTTTATCTACACAACACTGCTGCGTTGACTTTTGCTTTGCATGACCGATCACTGATAGACGAGCGAAGCCAAACATAGCGTAATATTATTATACGTATCGCTGTAGTTGATTTTTCTGTTTGTTATTGTCAATTAAATGTTTCCAACAACAATAATATTATAATAATATCTTGCATATGAATTGTCGAAAGAGGACTTTATTCCATCACTACGACAGTACGATTTTTTGGAAAACAGCACTCAGTTACTTCGCCGAGAAGACGCTAGTGCACGATATTATTTCATTTTATATGAAATATATATATATATATATATATATGTACAACGCATTGAATTATGCAACGCTACGCGTGATATGATGTATAATATAATATTTTATTTTTTTCGACTGTCTGCTCTCTGCCTACCCCTCTCTCTCACTCATTCTCTCGCTATATATGTATAATATGTGTGTTTTTTTTTTAGTAATTTTACGCAAAAGTTACTGCTATTTCATGTTTTCTCCTATACGTATATACGAGAGACGCGAATAAATGTTTATTTTATGCGCTTTCGGATGAGTTGCGTACACTATATTATGTAATATGTATATCTCTCGTGCACCCGTCGTCGTTGCGTACGCGTATTGAACTTTGAACGGTAGTCGTACGACGACTGTGTTTTAACGATCACGTCGTAAAACTATAAAGGATAAGGCGGTGGAAAGAGCAGTCGTGTGCTTTACAGATCGAGGGGGTGTGATGGAGAGAGCGAGAGAGAGAGAGAGAGAGAGAGAGTTCGATTTCGGATTATCGCCGTGCGCGCGTGCATGTGTAGTAGGTATATATATTATTTGTTTACTGGCCGAGGTGCAGGGTAAGTATATACATATACAGTACGCGTGTGTATACATTGTACATTTAATATCGTTTAGGAAGGAATAACAAGACTCGGAGTTAATTTCCAGCTGTTCCCGGACGACTATACAATGTGTGTTTATAGGGTTTTATACTGCCGCTGCAGCTATACGTATTATTACAGCGGAATAAAGACTTGTCATACACGACGGTATACGCGTTTTCATTCCGGTGCGACGTATACGTGGGTATAATATCGCCGTCCTGCACGAGCGGTAAAACTCGGTAAAATAAAACATATAATACGCGTTTCACCGGTAACCTAACATATAATAATAATAATAATAATAATAATAATAATAATAATATATTATTATACCGTCATAATATACTGCGCGGCGTATTAACGACTGAAGACTGTTTGCAATAAAGTAAAACGAACATTACTGTCTCTGTAGTCGCTGTACAACAACAACAACTATAGGATAAATAATACGTATATTATGTTTAAAATTCAAAATGTTTAAAAACATGAATATTACTAAAATAAAATAAATGATATACAATATTTACGAGCGAGTTGACTTCATAGTTTTTCTATCAGTATACAATCATAGTAATTAATAGTACGAATAAAATGTATAAAACTATTGTGAAAAGCGAAAAAAAAATAGTTATAAGTTTTAAACATTAAACGAAAAAGTATAATTTAAGCATAGAGGCACTCATAGTTCTGTTAAAGCTACATATTAAGTACCTACTAGTACTTTTAATTATTTCATATTTTATTTAAAATTCTGGTAAACTTTCTAAACTTATAATAAAGTTGATGAACTTTTAAATTTAAGTATATTATTTTTGGTAGAAAACTTTTTAAGAGTACTACATTTAAAAATTCCGTTTTTTTTTATTTAGTTACTCGTGAACCGCAAAAAAAACTGAAAATATGTATATGTATATAGTGTATATATTATAAGTAGTTTTGTATAATTTTGTCTTTGTTTCGTGAAAAATTGTTTTAATAACAGAAACAAATTACTCGACTAAAAACATAAAAATGTAAGTTTTAGTGATGCTCGCGTACAACGTTTTGTTTACATGTTTAAATTAAAAAATAAATAAATCTTCGGTATTAAACGGAAAAAAAAGATTGAATTTACTTCAAAGTAAAACCGGATAATCCGTTTTCAGAGTATTAAAATTTCACGAGAAATTAAATCAAACCAAAATTGGTCGTGCATTTATTAATACATAATACAAATTAAATCAGAGTTCAATTTAATGAAAACGACGGTACAGGAAACGCGCACGAATATTACGCACAATATATGAGGGTGCGGGATGGAAATATTGATAATAAGAAATAACTAGGGGAAAGGGCCAAAGGGGATCTTAAGACGACGATAAATTGCGAAGTAGTCCTACGGCGAAAAACGAAATCTGCGGATATTACCGTCATCGAGTTTCGGCTTAAAGGTACCTAGCCATAGTGATACCTACGTCATTGCCTATACCACTCTCGTCATCTGATTAACCATGGTATCGTTTTAGAAATTCGGAGTGACCAAAAAAAAATAGATCAAACATCGATTGGAAATTTGTTTTGCATGTTATTGTTCTTCGTGCACGCCTTTTTCTCGCGCCGTATCGGTTGTTTTCGGTGTACCCGACATGCGGTTAGGTTAGAATTATTATTATTATTATATTTCATCGACATGTTCACCTACAATTCTCGTTGCGCGGACGGCTCGTCATCAAAGTCACCATCGCAGTGGTATCGTTACGGAAATTCGGTGCCACCTAAAAAATCGATCTGAATATCGATTGTAGTTAATTTGTTTTGCACGTTGTACTCGAGTGCACGCCGTCGGGTTCACCTATGTCGTCAATCCTACTCGCTTTAGACGCTCTATACACACTTTAAGCGAGTCTCGCGGTACTGTAGCTCTCGCGCGAGCTGTCGGTTATGCGTGTTCGTCGTCGGGGCGTGTTCGACGACGCGTCGCGCCGGGTAAAAATAATAAAATATATAAAACGTTTCACGCCGAACACGACTCTTCCGTTTAACCGCCGCCGCCGGCTTTGCCTGTACAGAGTCGTTTCGATGTACCTGTCACCCCCCCCCCGCACGTGCCGAACGACTATAATATTGTATAATATATACGCGGGGTGTAGACTCGATCTGACGGCTGATCCTCGAGTCCCCTCCACGCCGCGCCGCAATCGACAACACGCGACCGCCGCGGAGGACGATCGTACACGAAAGCCGACTCGAAAGCAAGAAGTTTTACGAGGAATTCATTTTATTATGTTCAGCAAGACGTACATTATTATGCGTTTGAGTGGAAATAATATTCCAATTATAGGTTCATAATGGAACGGAAAGTCGTATATAATATAACGGCAGTCGTATATATATATATATATATAATAGTAAACGGTATAGGTACCCTCCCTCCAAGTCTCCACGGCTGCTGCTTAACCAAACACGACGTAATAATACGCTCACGACGTGTACGCGATTAGGGTCCCGTCAGATGCATCGACAAAAGTTCACAGATATCTCAAACGGTACGTGTAATGTGTGTGTATAGCGTGCGTCTTGCGGTGGTCTTGTATTTTTCGCGCGATTAAAATTTAATATTTTCGTCGTGTCGATTAGAACGATATACGTATATGGGGTCGAGTGGACTTTTTAGACATATTCATATAAAAATATTTATCGTTCAATCGTTATGATGATGTGTACTATAAAGTAATCTGATAACGCTCTCGGAAAATATTGCTTATTTTTCTTAAATTTTAGTTGGTTTACCGCAAATATATACTTGAGACGGTAATATAACGTTTGTAAAATGTTGAAATTACTGTATCTTATACCTAATATGTAAATACTTAAATACATAAATATTTGCCTCGAGGCTCTAATAAATAAATTTATGGGTATATTATTTACATTCCTAGTTCCTGGACATTTTAATTAAAAAAAAAAAAAATAAATAATAACAATTAGCTTTTTGCATTTATTATTGAATACTCATACATACAAACATAATATTATTATATACACAGTCGAATTAAATTGCTTTTTAATAACTCATGTTGTACAGTTGCCTTATATTGAACTTACCTATACAGACTTTGACCGATTTTGGGTGAGCCAGTCTCAGGAGGTGAGCGTATAATAGAATTTAGCTTTTTAAATGCAATAGAATATTGTTAAAATATTAAATATTGTAATGTTTGGACATTTAAAGGTTTCCTCGGCCCCGTGTTTATGGCAATGAATATAAATGGGGGGGGGGGGAGTGGAACGAAATACGTAACACGGTAATACAATAATTACAGTAACTACAACCACGGTTAGGCTTATCATACTTATTACTTAACGATAAAACATCGTTCGTACGTCTCCAAAACATAGGTGTCCACTGCAGAGTGCTGCTGACGAGGACACTGGATGATAATGAGACTATCAAAACATGAGACGGTTATAATATTATTAAGTAGATATTGTGATCGGACGTTATAGGCAGCGATTATCCGCATTGTTTATTTTCATTATTTATTTTAATTTAAATAACATTGCGTATTCAAGCGTAAATTATATTATAAATTACACTATCTATAAATCGTTTGACATCAGACTCGGGTTACCGTTTTTTTATAATATGTATAAAATATATATTGTGGCGCATAATTTGTGGATCGACCGAATTATTTGGCCGACGTTCAGGGCCCGCTTTGTTTTTTGGAACCGTATTGTTTTTTTTTTCTTTTTTTTTTTTTGATGTCATGTTGTCTAGAAGTCTTTTTGGCACGCGGTATATTTTATCGGCATTTGTATTATTATGCATATACAAAACGGTAGTTGAACATTTTAAGTAAAACAAACGACTCGTCTAATTTGTATACAATATATTATTATTTACGTAGCCGCCTTGCACCAAATTACTATCTTATAGGTATATTATAATTGTTATGTTTTCAAATTAGATGATCAATTAAACGGTCGTGTCGAATTCTCAATTTATTATTATCATACTCTGTACCGATTTTCCGAGCCTGGAACGGTTTCTTCGAATACCTATGTATAAGACCAATATAAAAGTAATAAACGTATACATATTATTTGAAACGCATTTTTCGATGCGATTTACTCGACATTCTTAAAAAATAGTATCGAAAGACTAAAAACAAAGCCCGTTAGGTAACTAAATGGTTATACCTATACGATGCGGGGAAAGCAAATTAAACACGACGGAAATAAACACTTATAATATTATAACTTTTCTTTATACACGAGCAAAAGTTCATAAAATTTGCGATTTGAATAAACATCAGCCGCATAAACTATAATGAGTAAAATATAAACAAAAGCGAGTTAATTATTTACTTGTAAAACACTTTTACGGTATACGTCGTTACAGTTATAATATATTATGACGTGATGATTACTTTGTAAATAATGTCCCGTATTTTCGGTCGAATATTCCGAACAGTACGTTTTCAGTCGGCTCCGAGCCGTAGAAGAGATAAAATAATAAACCACGATTTATATTATTATTATGTACACATACAATGGCTTCTCCTCTCCGCAGTTGCATAATATACGTCGGATAACATATATATATATAATATATACACACTTTTAATTCATTCGAATCCATATTATGTGCGTGTAGGTGATACGCGTATATATTATCATAACACAAAGGTACTTTTTACAGTGATTTTTTCCCCCTTTCTATTTGTATTGTGTGCATCAATAAGTTAATTTGATAATTTGAGGTACCCGTATATAGGTATATATAATATAATATAATAGACATATTATTATATAGGTATTATAATCATGGTCTGGTTCGATTTCACCCAAACAGAATTATTATTGAGCCATAAAACTAATCTGTAGACAGATAATACTCATATAGTACATTATTATAAATTCTCTTTGCGGAGATTATAACAATATAATATTATGCCAATGTTGTATACGTCTGTTTATTTATTCTAAACATTTCTGCGCTTTTCGAAAACAGGGAAACCTTACGTTTCTTCCTGAACACGTCGTCGTGTTCGCCACTGCAGTCTACCAGAACGCATTAAAAATTACGAGTTTCGTGTGTTATTTTTGAGTATTATCGATACCTGAAGATATGTGATTTTGATGATAAATAATGTGACTCGTTGGTAAAAACAGAAATAATAATAATAATATTACAATACGCTAATATAATAATTACGAACGCGTTTGGGTCGACGACCACCACTATACGATGTTTTTATCACCTGATACCTATGTATTTGATACCTATAATATTATTACGGTTATACGGTGGTTGTCGTTGCGTCCGAGAAAAACAATTTTCTCTATTAAATTATGGCCAAAGTTTTTCGCGCGCTTACACTGCGTATTATTACAATATGCACACACGCATTGCTCCGTGCGAATCCTCGCGCGTCGGCACAATCTAAAATAAACGAATATATTATATTATTATATTATTTCTACTTAATCGTGATTTACGGGCGGCCGAAAAACTTTTGTAATAACATTTATACCCATACATACTTTCAAACGCACAAATACTCGTATCTAGCCGGTGTGTGCGTGTGTGTATGACACACGTGCATGCGAAAGTTCAGGGCTCCCTCGCGTTTCCGCCCGCGTACAATCGGATGTACTTTCCGTTCCGGAAGGTATTATAATAATAATAATAATAATAATAATAATAATAATATACCTTAGGCGTATACTCGTAAACGTAAATATTTTGCTCTTTGCCGGCCGTTCGTTTCGTAGAGGTTTAATCATTTCAATAGTAACACTATAGTCGTGTTTCGCGTACAATATAATAATATAATATCGTCGTCGTGATTTAGCAGGCGGACTTTCGTCGTACGAATTTCGCAGCTATACAATAGTATAATAATATACTCGCATAGAACAGTGCGCCGTTGGTTGTACACGACTATTGGTTTCATCCCCGCCGCCGCCGCTGCCACATAATAATTCGATACAGACGTATTTAAACGGTCGGGCGGACGACAAACGGATAAAAACGCGATTCGAATAATATCCTAAAATGATCCATCACTTTGCGCTGCAGCGGTCTGCGGCGATAGTCGAGCAACACACTTTATTTGATTAATTTCCATTGTGCCAATCCGTATTTGTATAATATGCTATTATTATATTACTATTATTATGTACAGATGATATTATTATATTATGTTCGTATTATTCGTAGGGGATAATCGTGAGCCCCGTCGAACCTCACCCCGTCGTCCGTTCGTAGTTTTGTCGGATGTATATTATAATAATACGCTACTTCGTCACGCGCCTCGGAACGGTATCGGAACTTTTGCAATTACATTTAACTGCGACTCGACGCATTTTAATATAAACGCCATAATAATATTGCAAAACTACTAGAAAACGATTTACGAGTGATAAATGATGACGTGTAGGTAGGTATATTACCATCATACGTACGGGTAATTCAGCCAGAGTGCAATAAAACAATCGCTTCTTCCGCGTTCGGGACGGTACGGAACCGTTTCAGGTTCGATTAAGGAACGCCGAAAAATATTGGTTTTCAAAAAACGTATTCTACCCGTTCCGATTTTCACCGACCGTCCGCGGCCGATGCGAATTAATGCGTTTAATAAAATAATATATTGCCGCTCGCTCGTTTCGCCGTCGGCCCGCAAACATACTAAACGACATAGGTACCTGATATTATTTTGGCGACGTCGTTATTATATTTATCGTGTACACGCCGTATACGCATCATATACCGCGGTACGATAAAACATCGCGTAGCCACCCGCAACCGCTGCCTGCAGACATCGCAAACGGGTCGAGCCATATTATTCGAAACACTTTAAGTCGCGCGAGCTTAAGACCAATTTCAATGGGATTCCGAAATTGCATTACTGCCGAAACCAATATTGTATTTAATTTAATAAACCGTGCGGGGTTTGGACCACAGCGAGGCACGTGCGCCGTTTTATACGTGTGTATGGTGTAATGTGTGCGGTATACGTGTCAGAATTATTTCGAATTACACCGAAAATGTGTGCACTGTATACTGTTCCGAGTTGAACGCTCTTCGTCGTTTTACAGGGTTTTCGGACTTTCGCCGTGCGCGGTCGGTCGTGAGGATCACGTGTGAACGTTTTTCCCGCCGTGTATAGTATTTTAAGCACCCTGTATACAACGCTTTGCGATGACTATTCCCAAAGTCCATAATGATTTCTCGACATATTAACTTCGTGCGAAAGGTCGTATACAATATAATCCGGTACAATGATAATAATATGCGGTATAAAATAATGTTCTACCGATGACCATATATTATTATTATAAAAACATATTAAATATTATGGTACTAAAATTTAATATATTATAATGTTGGGCCACGTGCCAGCGTTTGAATGACTTCTATGATATTATATGAGTGCGGGTTACGAAATTCACGATTTCGACCTTTTTTTTATTATTCACGATTCGTGAAAAACGAAAATCGTTAACGTTTTAGATTTCTTCATTGTGTCAAAGCAGAAACAATGATGGGTTTTTTAAAACATTTTATTGTTTCAGTGAAATCTTTGGCCGGTTATAGTTTTTGAAAAGTGTTACCTAGGTAGTAAAATCGAAAATCAGGTCCTGATAGTGTATACGAACTTTGAAGATGTAATTTTTCGATTTACTTTGAGATGTGTTTTCAAACTATTTTCTCTGCGCGTAAGAATAAACTAATGGTGATTTTATAAAAGAAATGTACGAACGCAGTTCCAACCGACCTCCGTCTAGGATAGGATTTATTTTTTATTTCACCAATATTTCACACCGTTACTTTCATACTTAATATCATCACTGCTGTCCTGTCACGATTCGAGTGAACCGACGTGAATGACATGTATTGTCGTTTATTAATAACATGATCTTGTAATATCGTTTAGCCGTCATTATAATACTACTGGGTAGGTAGTGCTCCTAAAATTAACAAAAAAAAAAAAAAAATCTGAAGTCTAATAATTCATTACATTTTACTGTGTTTTTGTGCTTGATTAAATCCAATTTTTTGGTTTTCGAGGGAAAAAAAGATTAAAGTCACAACTAACGACTGTAGTTATTTGGAATACGTCCAAGCAGCACAGGATAAATAAAGGCCGGGCTGAAAATTGTCGCTAATATTTAAAACTCGTCTATTTTTACGCGTGTACATAGCGAGTGATTCGTTAATATTAATTCGGTGTGACTTGTGTTGGATACAATAACACAATTATTACAACGGCTATAGTCGAATATATATTACATTATTTTGTTTGATGTCCGGGTTAAGGCCCAAAGTTGAATAAATGAATAAATTTAAATAGAATATTACTATTAAACATCGGGATATAAATAATACGAGAATACTATAAAGATAATGAAAAGTGATAATATAACAATATTTAGATAAGTCGAAAATGTATGAATGATAGCCTTATTTGTGTTACTAAAATGTCTGTCGCCATTTGACAGACGTGAAGACGTACGTGTAGCGTATAAGTTAATATATTATATTACATTTTATTACGGTTTACATTGTCATTTCGTTTCCAACAATAATCGGAAACAATATTTTAATGTGATATTGAATACGCATTTATAATATCCAATGCAGTATAATAATATGGTGTAAGAAGATAAAAATACCGATTTATGTACGTTTATCTAGCCATTCGACGACAATATTATTATTGTTAGGAGAGTAAATAAAGAATTCGTAGCTATAATAAATCGTATCATAACATTGTCTCGTATAATATTATAATAGGTACATAACTACAACGTGGTTTATAATCGTCCGGCGTGCATTGTTCGCGGTACCAGCTACGCTTATATGGTAATCGCAATAATAGTGATAATAAAGCTCAAAAGCTCGCGGTTCCTCTCGGCAGCGCCTTCGTCTTCGAGGGGTAGTTTCGCGGCGCTGAGGTCGCGTGCAGGGTAGCGCGGGAGGCTTTTAAATGTCCAAAGTTTGCTCGCACACGACGCGATTGCACCAGTCGGTCGTCACCGCCGTCCGTCGGCATAATATATTATTATAATGTACCTATTTTATTTTATTTCACGACTATTATACCATCGCGGTGCGTGACGGTTATAGTGCCTCGTGCGCCGTTCGAATCGCGCGTTTCGCCCTCGCCCCTCTGCCGACCGCCCTCACACCACCCACACAGCGTGTTTCGTATACAACGACTTCCACACCGTATTTATATTATATTATGTACGATAATAATATGCTCATCGCGGTATCGGCATTCGATCGGGGATACCGCGCGGTCGTCGTGGGCATATGTATACCTGCAGCTCGCGAATATAATATGTTATTAGATGCACAACGATATTGTTGCGTATTTTGCGCGTGCGCGTGCGTGATGCGAGTCCGTATATCATTGGCGCGGTACCCGCCGGCGCGTGTGTTGCCGCCGTTTCGGCGAGGGCTTCGTTATTCGGGAGTTCGTGATATTTCAGTTTTTATGTGTCCCGCGGGGCACGGCGAAAAGCCGTCAAACGGTTCGCGCGCGACGCCGTTGTATGTCCGCCGCCGTCCCTCCGCCGTCCCTCCACCGACAAGTCGCCCGACGTGTGTAACGCGTATATGGACTACACGGTATTTGGGCGCGGGGCTCGAACTCATTTGAAGCCACCACCCCCGCCGCCGTTGTCATCGTCGTCGTCGTCGTCGTCGTTAGTGGACGGGAGGGTGGAGATTTTCGTTCTTTTTTTTTCGCGTTTTGTGTTTTCGAGTAGGTAAAAAACTTCTTTCTCTCTCCCGTTACTCTGCACGCGCTTAAAACGTGCGAAGCCGGAGGTGGTGGAAGAGAAAAATAGATCTAAAGATTCGCGGTCCCTTCCGATGTGTATATATTTTTATAGATCGTATATTCGGTGTTTTACGATCCGCATCCGGGCGGGGTTGAAGGTTAATATACTGCCTTGGTAGTTTTTTTTTCAAAACTCTATCCTCTGGTCTCGTAATTATACTCTTTCTCTCTCTCTCTCTCTCCCTCTCACCCTCTCATCCTATCTCCACCCAAAAAACACGTGTACGTGGATGTAATGAGTATAGAGGACACACTTTTAAACGATAAGTCGCGCCGCCGTGCAGATCACGCCCCAGAGTTGCCAACACTGCCACCACCGTTGTGTGTCTCGAATATTATACGACGACGATGCGGTTCTCAAGTCACTGCCGGCGATTATTATCGTCGTCATTATAGCATATTGTTGACGTGTGTGTGTGTGTGTGTGTGTGTGTGTGTGTATGTGTGTGTATGAATATTATTGTAAATTATTACCGTTGGAAGAATAAAGATATTCATATTTCATACTCTTTGAATTAATTCGAACCGATAATACTGTTACGGATCACATAAATCGTGGTGCAAACTAAAACGAAATGTATACAATTACTCAGTCGTGCTTATGAACATGTAGCGTTAGCTTAACTCGTAAAGTGCACTGTGATAAACGTGGATCTGAAATATTTTACGGACGTATTTGAATAATTTAAAATTTCTCGCCAACTCGATCACGTGACGTTTTATTTGTTTTTATTAAATTCCGAAGAAATTAAAAAAAAATTTATATCGTAAAATAAAACTAAAAATATGCACTTCTTACTTATAAAGAGTAAAGTTTCTTCATAATCATATATGGGTTATGGATACTTCTTTATTTCTATGTTTTATGTTTAGTGAAATATATTTTTAACTTAAATACTTGCGAGCTCTGGTGTGTAAAAATAATTAAATTTCCACTATTAAATAAAATCAGAGAATTTCGAATATTAATTAGATACTTTTATGAATGAGTCGGGGGTTTGAGAATTTGTGCGAGAGGTTTTTATCAATAAAAATACTTTGGCTTACAAATCAAGAATAATTATTAATATATTTCAAATAGTAGTACTTTACTGTAGGTTATTGAAAAATGGCTAGAATGTAACAAACTATGTTACAACACTTTCAAAAGTTTGAGAAAATATTCCGTTTTCTTATGATTCATTGAACAAACAATCTACCGTATTAAATTTTTTAAATTTAGAAGCCAGTTTTATTATTGAAATTCCAACAATAGTGGTGTATGTTAAGATAATATGTTTCTATATTACATTCGTTTATTTATCGAATACTTGAACTTTCGTTTTAATATAAATATACTCATTAGTTGTTGTAACATTTTTTTACAACAACTTTCATTATGCTGTATCTGAGAATCAATGAGCTGGAAATAAAAAAATTCGTATACTCTTCTCGTGAAAATAATTGTTTCCCGAGTCTATAGACAAGACAAAAGTACAAATTGTACGATAATTTCTGACAAAATACTAAATTCTATTTTCCTCTAGACTTTCTTTTTTTCATAGCTCGTTAAAATGTTTTACTTTTAAGACGCAGATCTCGGTTGATTGGAATATTAATAATATAGCGTTTAAGTTATGTAATATTAACACGAAATAAAAAATAAAAAAAAAATTAAAAAATACTCTCGAAGTTATACGAGCGAAGGTAATAAAGTTTAATACCTAATCATTTTAATAACCCAACGGAATTCATTAAATGTCGTTAAACTCATAGAAGCGCATTGATTAAACGAGCTCTCGGCAAAACGCTAAACTTTGCGCAGCTTTGTGCTGCGGCATGGCAATTTCCGCAGCGGCTGTCAGACATGTTATTTGAAGTCGTCGTGTCAAAGGCAGCGTAAGGTCACCCACTAGATTATACGTAAAACGAGACGTTTTATATTGTACGACTATATTATGAACCTATACCTCTACTTATACCCACCTACCCATCTACCTGCGTCGAGAAAAACCGAAATATGTCATAATTCAAAGCCGGTATCAAATTCGTTTGACGTACCTCAATATCGAACACTCGAACCTTTGTAACGCGATGGGCGCTTGTCGACGATTGATTTGCACGCGCGCTCTAATAATGCTTATTTTTGTAGACGTAGTGTACGTAACAGACTGTAGTGCGCGGCCGAAGCGAAACGAATTATGCCGTCTTCTCTCTGCTGCGAGATTCAATTTTATGGTTGCACGATAAATATTGTCTTAAATAGCTTTTCGGAATAAATTAATGTTTTAGTATCGAGTTAGTTGTCAGACAACCGCGTGCTGTCGAACAAACAAGTAAATGAATATTTTAACGAAACTCCACCGCGAGTACATAATATCGTAGCTAAAATTCTCGAGATGATTAAGTAAAACGATCACATACTTTAAACGTTGATATTGGCATAATGTTATTTATGCAAACGCAAAACTGAATTTAGGTATAATAATACGATACTGAATAGGTATTCAATTCTCGGAACGCTGTGTTTTCCGACTATAATGAGGACAGTAATGAAATTTAATTATGCATTTTCCGAATAAGTGGTTGGTAGGTATAATATAATGTATATAATGTAACAGCTACAATATTCCAACTGCGCGCAAGTGCTGATGAATTCAGTCGAATGTCGTTCTAAATAAATTTCGTTATATTTTCGTTGTTCATAGTATTATACAATTCCATTCGGTCTTTCAAGTTCATGTTTACGAAACGATTCACAGAACGGTCCGTTATAAAAACGCGCAGTACCTTCATAATAATATTATATCGATTGCATACCGACAATCTAGTCAGTATTCGTAAAAAGTGTGGTGTGAGTAATCGAAAAACTAAATATAATATAATCACGCTGTGCAATTGTGAAACCGATGTAAATATTCTACTCGATCGTAAATGCCTAGTAACAATCCATTTTCAAACGGCGAGAAAATGCCGATTTTCCGGGTACTTTGAAGAGTGACGAGAATAGATACTCGATAACGAGGTTCTTCGTCTCACCACGACTCTGCCACAATACGCGAGGCCGACGTCGTCATCGATATTTGATTATTTTATCATAACTATATATATTATCTTCTCCGCAAATTTCGTTACGCGATTGCTCGACTATCGGCGCGTATTTCACTGCATTCGTAGCATAATATATTTGGCCTCTTTGCGTGCCGTGTCTTTGAATCGTAAGTAGTCGTCGGTATAGGTACCCTCTATTGTGCCCACATAACGGCATGCCGCCATCGCAGCGGTGTTCGATAATAATTTGTACTATGGAAATAATTTTATTAATAACGTCGATGACACGCCAGAATTTGAATTCGATTTTTCCGAGTTTGGTATTTTTTTCGTCCTTATTATCCGCCGCGCGCTCGATTAGATTAAAAATTCCGAACCGATCTTCGTCGTCATCACCGTCGTCGTCGTCTCTGAATAATAACCGAGAAACTTCCCCCCAGTACGAATATTATTATACGCGTACCTTATATCACCGAGGCGGCGGCGGCGACGATGGCGTAATACAATATACGGCGAACGGGGGTGGCTTATATGACGGACCGCCAAATACTTGGCTCCGGTAAAGTCGTCGTCACCTCGCCGTCGTCGTGGCCGGAATTCTTCAGATACGACCGGAATCTCTCTGGTGGCCAAATATTTCCACCTGCCTTTTAGAGATTCGCTCGATCAAATGCCTCACGGGGCGACGCCTTGTCTTCGAGTCTGGTATTATATTTTACTTGGCCGCGGCACACTTAGCGACCGACTTTTACACCTTGGTTTGTGTGCGTGTGTGTGGGATGGGAGGGAGAGGGTAGTATTAGCGTGAAAATAACGTTCGAACGAATGACGAAAATATGTGGTTTAATAATACGAGTTTATCATATTATATTATACATACGCTTTATATATATATATGAATGTATGTGAAGAAATTCCATCCGTCGCCGTGCCGTTTTTAATAACGCGCTTCGTCATAATATCGTGTCCTGGCACCATAATTATCGATATAATTTATTTCTCGGGCGTCTTCGTAATTATCGGAAGGAGACGGTGGTGGTGGTGGTGGTGCGCCGTGAGAAGGACGGCAAGTAGTAGTGGAGAGGAGAAATACAAAAAAAAAAAAATCACCCGCCCCTCATATTTTTTTTTCGCTGCAAACAAGTCGACGTGTTCGGCATAACTACGGTGTTGGCGGTGGTGTATATTAATGACTTCTAATATTTTACGCCCCCTCCCATTTTCACCCTCATAACCAAATCCCGAAAAAAAGTTCAATTAAAGAGAAAGGAAAACAAATCGACAAACTTATCTTATATAAGAGTCTCGAGAATGGGCCGAGGCTACTGAACGTTTCCTTTTAAAAACTTTTCCTGTACCTGCTACTTTTCTACCACACCCACGCACACACACACACACACACACCCTTACCATGGCTGCGCTTTGATGTGTATATAGTCATACGACTCAGCGGTGTCCCGTTCTTTAATTATTGTTACGATGACAATAGTTATTATCATTTTCGTCGTCCGTAAATCTTTGAAAACTATGAGCGCAAAAACTTTGCAGTCATTTCTCGCAAATTGAAAATCTCTATGGGACCTTACATGTCAACTTACTACATTTTTTACAATAGATACACAACGAACAATAATGTCTCGATACCGCGTATCGTCTTATATCCGCGAACAAGATACTATTTCATAAACATAATTTATTATTATTTGTCACTCGTAATGATAACGTAGTTTATATAAAAATAGGGATGTGCTGTTGAAGGCAAGTGCGTTACAAAGGATGTTTCAGCGATATATGTCACCGCCAGGATAAACATATTCTGTGTTGTGTCCCAAGCCGAAATTTTCTCAAAATTATTTTACTATATGAAATCTTTACCCTCGACTCCGTCAACATCCCGAAAGAAACCCACCGGAAAGGTAATAGGAAAATTGATCTGGAGACCTACAAAAAAAAAAAAAACCTTAATAAACAAGCAAAAATATAAGTACATTCACATCAACAGTATTAGGTCTTTATAAGAACTGTTTGGTAGTTTTTATAACTAAATCATCCACGCACAAAAGAAAATACCTCACATCACATAGGTATGCTTATTGCAAAATAATTTATTTGTAGATTGTATATTCTCAAATAAATGTTCTAAAAAAAAAAAACAGTATAAAAAACTTATTATAACCTTAATATAACTCAACTTAAATTTAAAAATAAATACCCTATGGTAATTTTCTACAAAGTCCACCCACGAAATGATTTATTCCATGAATTTCGGCACCATAACGGTGTAATATTTACGGTATAATTATGTGCAAATATAGAAAACAAAATGACACACCTCGTTGTATCATCGTTCAATAGATACTAACGAAACAATATGTCTAAATTATCCAAGTGTTGAGTTATCGACAGGTTAAAATGAGTATCGAAAAGTATTATCAGGTACGGATCAGCCAATATGAAAAGGTATCAGCTCGTATGAGCAATGGCTTAATATAGTTCCTGAAAGTTCATGATTTTGAAAATGTCTTTTATGAGCCACTATTCGCCGAGTAGATATTCTAACGGTGACATTCGTTTTAGAAACACTCTGTATAACATTTATATATACATGTATAGATACTCTGGAGTTTACGTGTTTATCGTTTCTATTTTTGGTCCCCTCGACCGCCTCCCCTAGTCACGACACGAGCTACAGTAGGGGAGGTGGGGCCTACCGCGCCGAGTGTTATTGATTATGCAGATTTCGCGGACAAATCGGACGTGTGTGCGACGGCGGCAAACTCGTCGTGCAGGACTGTTTGCGAAAAATATGACTGTTGTCCCGAGGTATTCGTCGGGGTGTTATTAAATGAATACCTACGTATAACATTATTATTATCGTTCAGTAAAATAATATTACAATACTATAGGTATCGAATTCCCACGACTGTCGAGACGCAAGGGCACGAGAAAAAAATCGGTCACTCTCCGAAGCTTAGGGTTGTGGTCGGCAAACGCAAATCGCGTCCGTCTTTGGATCGTATATACCAGAGGTTGACGATAGGCGGCCCACGGGCCACGTTCGGCCCTCGGAGGGGAAATAACCAGACCTCCAAAAATAAACATATTCAGATATTTTTTAGTCATTTCTCTCATGAAACTACTTATGTATAAAAGTAAATAAAACTGTATTGTTATTAGTATGAAACTTTATAATTTATATTATATTATATTCAATAACTCGACGGTTCAAACTATATTTTTAATACAAAATCGAATACATCTATTGAACTAACAATTAAATTTTTTATGGCCCTCGAATTTTTTGTTTTTTAAATTATCTAGACAGCCACAAAAACTAATTACCGACCCCCCCCCTCTTTCTGGTACATAATATTATATACATTCGTGGACGTGGACGTGGTACAGAGGCGACGCGCTGAAAAGCTGCAGCAGCTTTCGTGACGAGACGCGTACGATGATAATATATTATACTATTTGGAATTGTACGTAAAAAAGTCTCGACCGAAGCCTGCTGCAGGAATGACGCGGCTCTTGAAAAATACGTTTTCTTCGGGACGACGCACGTTCAAACGGAATATTATAATATTTTACGATACGTTTGTCCCCGTCGGTGGACGACGAGTCGACTGTCGTGTCTACGGCGCGTGCAAACGTGAATAATAATAATAATAATATACAGTCGTCGTTTCTACCGTGCCCGTGTGTGTATACACATAATATAATATATATGTAATATATTGAATTCCAGTAAAAATATATTCCAGAAAAATATGCATTATTCAAATATTCTATTGCGTGTACGGTCAGTTTCATCCGGGCGAACTGTTTTATTTATCATCTCACGGCGGCGGCGTCCGAAAGGAGCATTCGAAAAGTGAGTTATATTTCCGAAAACGGTGTCCGATAAAACACGATATAACACTTAATAATATAATATATAACGGCGACGAAAATGTGTGAGCGCCATTTTATCCTACGCGTTTATTTTCTCCGCATAATATTATTTATATTTCTCGGGACTTTAGAGGGTCAATCCGAAATAATTCGTCGGGTTTTATTTTTGCCGCATCGCTGTTGTAATAATAATTGTTATTGTAACCATTCGACTGTAAAATACGCGATATCACGAAATAATATTTCGAAACGAACACCAAACGGACGATATATATTATAATATAACACGCGTGACCGTGCGTGGTAGGTGTTGTATAATATTATAATGCGGCCAAAAAGACATCCTTTCACCGTATATAAATATTCGTCTCCGAGCATTATGCGCACGTGTTGTATAAATATACAATTTTATAAACTCAAAAGCTTGTCATATTATCATCATTCTTCCCCATTCGTCCAAAGGTATTACGTTTCCTCGAAATATAATTGTATAACGTAAAGTATTGCGTTACACACGGCGACGTGCATAATAATAATAATAATAATAATAATATAGTAGAATGCCATTCGTACTTACATCATACGACACGCCGGGTGGGTAATCTAAATATTGGACGAGTCGTATTTTGCCGACGGATATTATGAGTTCTTCGCGCAAAATCCTGAATATTATATTATGTACTATATTATGTTTTCGCGTGAATGTGTTTTAATAAATTATGACTGTGTGGATCGTCGAAAATAAAACGTGCCGAGTGAACTCGTCAATACGATAAACAGCATAAACCAGAGATTCTGAAACTTTTTTTTCGCGTGCCACTCGTTTGTGCACTTATTATTATGATGGATCGGTCGCGGTGCACCACTCTAATGACCAAAATTAGAACTATTTAAAAATATGTCAATGCACATATTTTAACAATAATAATAATTTAGGTATATTTTACAGTATGTTTATAGTACCTATTTAGGCCGAAGCATAGCATATTAGACTTTTAGACCCTTTATCGGTAAAAATATTAATTTATCCGCGCCTTCGCCACACGGCCTTTTGCGTACCACCGTGTAGCCCTCTGCGTGGCAGCAGTGTTCATAGTTCGAGATCCGCTGGTAAAAAACTTTTGAAATATTAGACATGTCGTTTTGAAAAAGTCAAACGGATTTTCGAGATTTTTGCTGTAAATCGTGCTAGTTAGATAATTATTATAATAATAAACTAAACGATTATAATAATTGTATTTAACTCGCATAATATATTATTTTGAATTCAGTCTGTTCGATCCAAAACGGTCGGGCGGGCAATAAATTTCAAAAGTCTTCTTTGTTTTGTCGCAGTCGTGAATCGTCCTGGCCTATCCGGCGGCGGTCGCAATCATTATTTGTTCGGGACTTATGCTCTGTACATATTATATACACTGCCGCCGTTACAGCTGACGACTCGACGATTATATTGTTTGCAGTGGGCTTAAGCTCGTTGGCCGATATATATATATATATATATTGTCGCGTGAAATCCTCGCCGAGTCGTTATGCGGTGCGTATTATTCGTTATCAGCGGCGCGATTAAAAACAGAAAGTTTTCGGTTATCGCCGTACTAACAGCTATATTATTAATACTATAATGTAGTGTGCACATCTCACGGTTTCATTTTTTTAAATTTATTAATTACTCTATTTTAGCCGTAGATATTATACCTTATGAGACCGTATTGTAATAATAATTATACCCACTGCCCAATAACTAACCTTATTTTTAATTTTTTTTTGTTTCAGGTAAGAACACGAACGATTTCAAAACTATATATATTATATATATATAATATAGTGAGTATACCCAGTAATATACTATATTATGTTTAAGTCATAACGGTGTGTAAAAAACATATCATAAACGTCAGTACCCGCTAAACCGAATATGCGAGTATACACACGGCGGGCGAAAAATCGTTTCGCGTGTAATCGGGACGAGCCTATGCGGCGGCGTACCTATATGAAGTATATAATATTAAAAGTTTTCAACACGCATATGGTTACAGGGCCGAAGTCTCGTATTGTTATATGAGCTCGTAACCATGTGGTAAAAATAAAAAAAAGGTCGGAGTAAAAAACCAATAAACCACTTCCGCGTATATAGTAATATTGTTTATCGTCGTAAAGCTTGCGCCGTTTACAACGACCGCCGTCGAAATGCTAATAACAGTAATTAAATAGCTGGATTTAAATGCCATAAAAAATATCGACAAATTCTCTAAGAAATAATCGAAAATGGTTAAAAACGAGTCTTTTCCACCTTCTTTCTATATACGATAGCGCTATGAAAACGATGATTTAACTTTCGACATTTGTAACACTTCTTCGTCTTAACAATAATACAAAAAAAAGTTACCAAATTTAGGCCGGCTCAATAAATAAACAGTAAACTGGACAATTGCGATGTATCTCCAACCGAACAGTTATAGTTATTATTTGTTTGAGTCTACGTGGTGTCTGATAATCACTGGAGATAGATAAAGATGTCGTATGTCATAACAGAACGGTTGACATTTAGTACTGGTAAAAAATACCTTCAAACAAATTCACTCAAATACTATGAAAACAATGTTTCCTGGTAGAATATTCTGAATTTCCTAGTTTACAATAAAAACTCATACCAACAATATAATGTTGTAATATTATATGCACTAAAAAAGAATACGATAATAACCCGTAAATGCTAAAAAAAATGCTCTAAAAATTGAAAAACATCGAAAAAAAGTTTCACTTTTGAAGTATCAACTGTTAAAGGAAACTATTTATGTGCTTCGAATGCGTTGTCCTAGAGCTCCCAAAAAAATAATGCACTTTTTCATTGAAATCCGGTTTTAATAATAATAAATCAGAGTGCAGAGCGTTAATTTAGGAAAAATAATATAATATAATATTATTGCTGTTATTATCAACCTGTACTATTGATTATTCTTATGTAATATATGGTCTGGCAAAGGCTGTCATTTGAATATTGCTCTGAAAGATGTTATACCTCGGTTACCGCGGATACCGCCGTACGAGCGGCATCGGCAAGGGCGGCGGTGGTTGATGAGCAGAGGAGATGAGGTGGGCAATTGATGGGCATTTTTGTCGTCATCCGCTTCGGACCGCGAAAAGACGCGATGACCATAAACTCGATGGGCACGGGAGACGGGGACATCAGTAGCAATATTTTATCTGGCTCGGGGTCAGGGCATGTCCCGGAGACGTATGTACTATTATAATATATATATATATATATATATACCACGAGCATTGGACAGGTAGTGGCTACTGCTGGCTACGATCTAATGTACGAAATCATTTTTCAAAAACCGTTTCGCCACAGTATTATATTATATATGTCCAGAGCGGTGTGTGTGTGGGAGGGGCAGGATGTGGTACGTGTACAATAATAGCCACCGCTAGTTTTTTCCCCTTGCCTTTATTTTTCTCGTCCCCGCGAGCAGTATCAAATTCGAATCACGTAGCGCCAGTCAAGAATCTTGGCTTTAAAGTTTTACCTGCCGGCCTCGCCGTGTCTTACAGAAATATGATCTATTGCCCGACTTTATTCGAAAACCTAACTAAACGTAATTTATTTATTTCTCCATACTCCTTTTTTTTTGCCCTCCGAAAACCTTTGTATCGAATTTTCAAAGAAAAAAGAAAATATCTCCTCTCCGATAAAATGTCAGCTGGTGCCTCTCTCCGGAATGTTTAAATTAAAACGTTACACGCAAATAGCTTTTATTTTAAAGTATTCGGTAATATGTCAAAGGCACGATAGTCGTGTGTTTTTCTTCTGCTTGTACTATAACAACTACTATCCTTTTACAAATTGTTTATTATTCATCCACAGTGGTTTACAAGGAAATTGAATATTTTCCCGTGATAGGTACCTTTATACATATAAAATATAATATGAACATACAGTGCCATGTAGAAAATACCGTATGCACTCATTTCGTCTTGAAAATTGAATAGTAAAGTAGAAAATATCCTAAACTTTTGCTGAAGGTTATTACGGGGACGTTATTTCTAAAATTGTAAGCGCAGTCTTATATTTTTGAGTAGGTAATATTTAATATATTATATTACCATACAACGCGTAAAATATTAAAAGCTGCTATTAAAATATTACGATAGTCAAACATAACTCTTGAGTATGTATTCAAAAATGAGTTTTAACGGTTTGTATTAATTTTAATTCTTTATACGGTTTTTAATGGAGAATTGGCAACCTCGTTGAGGGGATTTCGGGTTGGTCTGAATATAATATTTTTTTTTTTTAATATAATATTATATTAAAATATTTTTTTAACTCTAACCATACGGTATTAATTTTTATTTTTTGAGGTCGCGTTCCTTTGAAATAAACTCCATGACGACGTTATCGTTTCACACCGCATTAGAAGATTGTATTGTGTAGCTCGCAGTTCGCGCAGTGAAACATATTAAATTCGGATGACCGAATACGAACGACGTTTCGTCAAAGATTTGTACCATCAAAGCCTGGGCAACAATGGCGATATATATATTATATACACCGCACGACCCACGCACATGGTTTCCGGCTTTCCGAGCTCTGTGCGAATCATTTCGTGTTTGATAATAATCCAGTGCGTATAGTATTCCGCGGCAATGCGTTTACGATTATTTCTGGTGCACGAAAATGTCTTTTATTGTGATTCGTTTGATATATATTTTTATTATACTATTTACTACCGGCATACTACCGTACCTATATGATTATATTGCTCACGTTTAATTAATTTTCGTTTTTAAGTAAGAAACAGTCGGCAAATTATTATTTTTTTTACATTAGCACGTATAAGCGGATATATAGTACGGTGATTTAGCTGATAAAAATAAACCCACCGGCGGTGACACTTTTTTTTTGGTTGCCCTTTTTCTGTAATAGTTTCAAATCCTCGACCTCGTCGCGACGATACACGACTATACAAAGGTCGACCTACGACCTCTGTACACCCTTAGATCACATCGTATAGGTACACTGACTAAAACAAAAGTCTACTTCGCGCTTAGTAATAGGTGGGTGAAGCATATAGAGACTTGGCTCCAAAGCCTCTGTGCGTCAGAAATATAAATATAGTTTGGGTGGGATGTGGGTCTATTGCCTCCTCCCCCCCCCCTCTTGAATATGTTGAAATACTTATCGACTCATGCTCGTGCTCAGTGGTGGTGGTGACATTGGGATACGATATATTGATGTATGCTTCGAGATAATAAACCATAACTCGACCCGGTGTATACGACCTAAGCATACATCGCCCGTCTGCGCAGCCAGACCGCGCCGAGTGTATACCTACCTACCACGGTCGCACTCAAAACCACCCGACGGGATATACACCGGAGAAATCGGATTATATCGATATCGTGTTATATACAATATATATATGAGCTGAGCGTAAAAAGGAAATTTTATATACACCGCCGCACTATAGGTGACTGTAAAATCTGTTCGTAAAATTGAAAACAAAACTGTTGATAAACGCGAGTGGTTTACGACTGGGCGTCGACCGTAAATCACTTATCTCCCGCCCCACCTGCGTCCCAGACAACGCCAATATGGCATCGCTAGGAGATGGTTACTACTTTTTTTTCTAATCAGATAGATGACAGTAAAACCTCGCAAATATGTTCGCAGCTTCGTCCCCACCGCACATGTGTGGTGCACTCTGCCCCCACAAATCGGGTGCCCTCGGTAAGGTTGGGCCACGAATTTTCCGTTTTATCCCGTGCTCGTCGTTTGCTTTATCGTCAGAAGCACTCCAATTCTCAAGGTAATTTAACGTCATTTTAATTGCTCGGCGGGACGTGATTGCGATTTGTTAAACACACGCACCCGTTAACAGTAACGATTTCACACGCACTTACGAGAAGGACCGACAGCAAATTATGGGACGCGACGGGAGAGGGCTGGGTAAACGAAAAGGAACGAGCGTGGATTTACATGACATTTCCATTGTTTACCAACACGCGCCGGAATGCAGAGTAATAACGAGCAGCGATAACGACACGACAAAACCGATTTTCACCTTCCGAGACTTTTCACCAGACGCTCACGATCAGTCGTCGATTTTCTCAAACAAAAAGAGGTTCACTACTCACCTAGTAGCCACAAAGAGTACTAAATGGAGTCATACAAGTTAATAGAAAATGCGGTGGGATACTGCAATAATGTATTATTATATCATCGACGGCTTAAAACTGCGAGTAGGTACGCCCCCGGCCCTCGTCTTATTCTATTTATTTTTTACGGTAGTAATTTTAAAGAACCCCATCATATGTACCGCCGTATTACTTACGAATGTCGATTTAATATTATGGTGTCATATACACTCAACAACGCGACAAACAAAATATATTCGAAGACACGTCGATTTCACATCACTACAGAGGACCATGTATGATGACGGATCGCAATTCGGTGGAATGTGAGCCCATGGTAACGAGTCGACGTGAAAACTGGCAACGAAATGACTCGAAACACGTTACATAATATTATTATATTATATTATCTTACTTTGGGAGCAGCCTTACGACATGATATCTTCCTTTCCGACCCAATTCGTAGGTTATTTCGTTGCGCTGCACACGGTAAAAACGGTTAGGTTTAGGAAATTCTTAAAACGACTTAAGAGATGAGAGAAAAACAACGGAATTCTAAACGGTTTCGGACGAAATTCGTTTGGACGAAAATTAGTGTATCACGTCCCTCCGGCCGAGTGCGATCTGAGAATGTCTAATTAAGACTCCGAGAAAAACCTTAAAATTATACTGCCAAAAGTATGGCACGATAATATATTACGGTGATCAATATTCAGAGACACAGAGATACCGCTGGTGCCGTATATAGTAATTGAAATACCGCAAGTGCTGCGACGCCGGTGGTGAAGGAGTAGAAAGAGGAGGAGGATATACTCGGTCTTCTTTTGTAAATGACTAGAAAATGTTTTGAATACCGATCGAAGTCTTATCCAGTTCATAAGACACGAATGCGGCGTTTCGGATTACTATTATATACGCACATACACCCGCCCATATATATATATATATATTTATTTGTGTGCGGTAGCTGCTGAGCCGTAGTTGTGTGCGAATTTGTTCTACGCATGTGCATGCGTGCCTATATATATTATATTCCGACACACACACACACACACACACACACACACACACACACACACACACACACACACACCTATATATGTATAATATATAATATATATCATCCGTGTATACGCGGTACACGCACACTGCAACAGTGAAAATATGTTATATATACGCGAGCGGGCCGCCCGGGAAAGAGAGAGAGAGAGAGAGAGAGAGAGAGAAAAAAAAAATACAATCACAAAAGATCCTCGACCATTATTAGAAATATCGATCGGCCGCGCGTTACAATTTGTATTCTGTGGATGTTGTGTGTTTATCTCGAGTCTGTGAAGTAGTGAAATAAAGCAACCGTATAAGTACTATCGAGTGTAACGTTGCGAGTCCGTATAGGTATATAACATTATCTGATGGCGGTTAGGTATAATATAATATATATACACACAAACAAAACAACCCTTAGCCAAATGATATCCTTTTATATCCCGCGCGCGTTTCGACGGGCAGAGCGACTCGACTCAGAGTTCACGTTCGACTGCCGTGTGTATGTTATATTATATTATATTACTATTTATTATCATCATCACCGTGTGGGCATGTTATAATAAAATTACGTGTATCGGTGTGTCTCGTTTTTCAATTGCTTGTCTCATTTAAATCATGACATTTATTCGAACGCTGCAGCTGCGTTTCCGCATCTGAAATCCCATACCACCCGAAATCATTCCAAGGTCAAATCGTCACGGAGCTTAGTCACGAACCTATTTATATGACATACACCTACTGTACGTGATTATACTCGATATAATGAGTTAAATATATAAATGCGAGTTATTTTTCTATAATATTATATTAACACAAAACGCAAGAAGATATAGTAAACCGTCATCGTGCACGAAGGGAGGAGGAGAGGCTGAAATTGAAACGTGCACACGAAACGCGTCGATGGTAAAGCTTACGAACTAGTACAACCCATTACAGCGGTGCTTGAAAAAAAAAATTGTATAAATGTTTTAAAAGTCGGAGAAGCGAAATGCCATTTTAATGACATCCTTACGCCACGAGCGGAAAAAATGATAAAACCCCGCAATACGCATCTGAACCCGTTTTAACACTTCTTGTGCTGCGCGCACGTGTTTTTTTCATATCATATTAATTTGACAGGATTTTCTCGACGAAAAAACCAACACAGAATTAAACGAGAAGTAGTATAATAATCTTCCTCAGTTTCGTGTTGTATTCGTATAATGTTTAATAACGAATTTTAATCTCCATTCGGAACGTTGAGAGCATCGAAACACAACGCTCGATAATTAATAATACCCCTGCACGGTTTTAGTAAACTTCTGTTAATAATCGCGGGGCACCGTGTGGATACTACAAACTTCATCGCTCAAACGAGGTTGAAAAAGATTAAAACCGGCATCGATGCCGATGGCGGTCGGCCGTCGGTCGCGAGATATTATGAGTATAAAATCGCTGTAGTCGCAATATAATAATAATAATATAGAAGCACGATTCCATAATAAACATTATAACACGAATGCGGTCAGAAAATCGACCTCATCGCGGGCGCGCAGTATACGTTTCGATCGGCGCCTCTACGGACGAATTTGAGCACTGCAAAATTCGAAGCTTTTGAACGGAATTGCTCGAATTTTCTATCTCAGTCGTTCGGCCGGCTGACAGCGAGCGCGATACAATTATTATTGTTTGAGCGTTATCTCTACGCGACACCGCGCCTTACCGCGCGTACAGCCACGTTTATGGGGTGCAAGGACAATAAACGACCTCGTCGAGACCAGACACTGCAGCAGTGGGTTCTGGTGGCCGATCGAATCGGATGATTCGACAAAAGTATATACTATTGTTTGGTATATAGGACGAGGACGAGGACGACGACGAGGAGGAGGAGGAGGTTTTATTTCATTTCGTTCCTTACCGTCGTCGTCGTTGTCGTCGTCGTCGCCCTGGCGACTCGGGGAAAACCGATAATTTCGACATTCCGTTGTCGTTTCGGAGGCGGTCGCCGCCGAGTAATCGTCGACAAATTGGGTTCTGAGCCGAGCAAATAAAGTATAGGATAATGACGGTGCGCCGAGAAATCGTTTGTGCAAAATGATGGCGTGGGGGGGATGTGCGGCGAGTCACTGATGGCGGCGTACCGACGGACGGACGGACAGACGGACGGACGACGTGTAATAGGATTTTATTTTATTTCCACGGTATATATAATATGTAATACTGTTTTTCGCAATAAGCCCGCTCTGAGGATCATTGTCAAACCACTGCTAGAGGTTTTATTTCGTCCGTGTGCGGTATTGATAAGCAATCATCCTCCGCGGAATATCGTTTCGGAAAGTCGAAAAGAAACGAGCGAGACAGCAGCGGACGAGACGAATTAAAAATCAAATCATTTTTAACTATTTTACCGAAATTGCCTTTCCGGACGCTTCACTTCAACAGGATTTGGTCAGTTATTTTATCGGCCGTCCGATCGGCAACCGAGTCCCCTCTGTTTCTCGCTGTTTATGGGCGTACGATTACTATATTATATACGTGTGCACTATTTGACTCCAAAAATCTGTCACGTCGGTAGCAATATTTTAACACTCATCGCGATATTGTTTCCGTCGGTGTGACGCGATGAAGACGCATCTGTGCATTGACCGACGATCGCGAAGGGGAGTAGTCTTAAACGCCGTCTTCTGTTTTTCTTCTTATTTGTTTACCACCGGCCGAACGAAAAACAGCACCGATATTGCACGCTCGCTATGCTGCACACACACTCTCTTTATATTATTATACTTACATAATATACGAACATCGAGCTCGCCGGAGACTCGCATAGTTTGCCAAAATGTTTATGGAGTCCCGCGAGCATTATACCGCCGCCAACGCATAGGTTATACATTATACATATATACACACACACACACACACACACACACACACACACACACGTATACACGCTCTCCCTCTCTCTTCTTCTGGCTATTCGTTTGTCTGTTTCTGTCTCCCTCACTCTCTCTCTTTCTACGCCCCCCTTCACTCCCTATTCCCGGCAAAACGTTCCAGTACGCACATGTATACCGAGTGCCCTTTTATGCGCTCATATTTCACGAATATCCGCCACAGAAATCGTTTGGCCTCGTTCCAAAGATACCCCTCCGGGAGCGTCAGGCCGGCGTGGGGGAAGGGGACTCGGTGGGGGAAGGTTCAATGTGTGTTTTCAGTCTTAACAGCGTATATACACGCCGCCGGTGAGCTTCGCAGTCTCTCTAATATACCTGCAGCTACCTATGCGTAGTAGGTACGAGTATATCATTTATATACATATATATGTAAACGGTATATTTTTACGTCGTCCCTCGACGATTTCACCGAATTCGTTCTGCAGAAAACGCGAACGACGAATCGACAGAAGTTGTACATCATACATATAGGTATTATAAGACAACAGAAGTGTAGGAGAAAATAAAACCTGTGCCTTTTTCCGTAATAAGTGAAATCCGAGACGGAAACGAGATGGTAGTACCCATGTACGAACCACGCCGTTGGGTCGTGGACCGTTTAGGTTACAGTTAGGGGGGAGGAGAGGGGAGTCGTATACAACAATAAATTATTAGAAAAACTTTTGCACTCCATATTGAGCGTTTTAATCGCGTTTACTACATTATTATAATTATCGTCTCGTCATAAAAATATCATCGTAATATCCGCTTTGTGATATTATTATTATTGCGTACAGATATTATAATATTATTATCGTTATTACGGCGTGCGCGGAGCGGTGAAAATCGCAAACCGTGAATATTGTGGTCGGGGGTGCTGGTGGGGGCGGTGTCGAAACGTTCGATCGGGACGACACAATGGCCGCGTATATCATTTACGTACATATTGTATCATTATTATATCGCATAATAATATGATATCCGCAAACAGCCCGAGGGGAGATTTAATTGTTTCGCGAGTTTTAATCGCGAGCGTCCGGCGCATAGTACGTGAAACAAAAAAAAAAAAAAGGAGAAAAAAAACCCTGAGCCGATGACCGTTTGTAAATCATTTATTTTTTTTTCCTGCGAAACGTACGGCGACGTATATAGGACAGGCAATGCGTCCGAGCGCGCGTGCACGTCGGCGATAGCATAATATTTTCGCTGAAAAACGAACGTTTTTTTGGCACTCGTCGTGTCGACAATAACTGCATAACAATATTATAATATAACGTGTACAACAGAGCGCACGTAATAATGTTAATATTATAAACGGTCGTATGACTATAATAGGTATGCGTTTTTGGTTCTGTTTTTTTTTTTTTTATCGTCTCGTCCGGGACTTCACACGGCTTTAGTGGTGCGTTATAATATTATAGATATTAATATACCGTGTATTACGGCCGAGCGCAAAACGTATATAATACGACGTATTAATTCTATATAACGATATTATAATATATTATTATTATTATTATTATTATTATTATTATTATATTATATAACACTCGTGCACGACATAATATTATAATAAAAATATTTGTGTTGAGAAATTTCGTATTAATATTTTATACCAAATAAAAACCCTTCTGTGTCATGGATAGCCCCGTGCACATATAAATGTTTTAGTACCAATGCTTTATATACGGCGACCTAAATATTACATTGACCGAAAACATTAGTCGAATCGATATTATTATTTTACGATTGTACGGTCTTTAACGTTTCAATGTTATCGTATTATTATTAATTATTATTATTATAGTTTATGTAAGTGATTAAAAGCCACACGTCGTGCGTCGGTTTGATAAAATGCGAGCTTTCGAGATCGATTCGTGTAAAAACGCCATGTGCATTATAATATTATACCATTCAGAAATTATTCACGCAAATAGGATTAAAGGTTTTGTAAAACAAACGAAACCTTATGCCGTCCACGTCTACTTTCAAAACAATTTAATTAAACATGACATAATAATATTGTTATATACGCACGTTGACAAAAAAAAAAACTAAACATAATAAAATGACATCGGTTTCATGAATACCAAAATGATTGTGACTGTGTGATAATGATAACGTCTTGTCTGCTTATTTTGAGACAAATTACGATTGAACTTGCTCTTATCAAAGTTATAGTTTATAATTTATTATTATTTTTTTTTTTTTAAAATTGCCAGTTGTTGAAATTAAAAAAAAAAATGTTTAACTTTTTGTTTTCAACAAGTCAACAAGTTAATATAATATAGGAACCTATCAGTAGTATCCTCAATTCGTTATTGCATAATACTATAATTTATAATATTATGAAGTCATAATAGTCTACGGATGCGTTGGAAATACCATCGATATTATAGTTTCTAATGAAATACATTGTTAATCCTTAAATATTAAACAATTTGATACATGAATGACTACATTATCGTGCTTTTTCTTATAATATTACTTAAGATATTATATTCGTTTGATTGCAATATTCTGTTTGTTATAGTATTTTGTAACTTTGTGTTTTAAATTGTTTAAATGCCGTACCACAAATTTAAGGTATACATATTATTATAAATGGAACATACATTTTAGGCGCAGAGGACGAAATTACTATCCAATTATGTCGGAAAGGTTAAAAAAAAAATGTTTTTAAGTGACAAAACTTAATAGGTACAATGTAGTATCTTGTGCGTGGTTTGGCTAGATTACAATATTTGTTCCGTAGATAAATAATATTACGAGATAACCATTAATCATTAAAATATATATAGTAACTCGGTTCAAAGTGTCACCCTAAATCAATACGAAGTGATATTTAATACATAATATATATTATTATTATTATTATTATTATTATACAATCAATATTCGGGTTGGTTAAGAAGGGTAGTACACAATGCGCTTGTGTTCGGTTTATCGAAATATTCTTCTCGGAATGCGTATGTTTACAAAATATTATTGGCTCGGTATAGTACAACGGAATGGGGTCGAAATACAACAATTATTGTCGGGCAACGATTCCGTATAATATTATTAGTGTGGTCTCCGCGTCCGGACCGCGACGTGAGTCTTGTTGCGCTGTCGTGTTCGGGATTACCATTAAAAAGAAAAACCACAAAGAATCTCGTCATCGTTATATTACGGACGTTTTAATATTATACGTATATAGTAAAACATCATTAATTTTTAACTCCGCTGTAAAAAAAAAATAAAAACGTGTACCGAAGACGACAGATACAACATCGCTCTGCAATAAAATAGGTAGGTATTAGTAATATATATAATATATATACATATATATATATATTATAAAAACGCAGAGAGAAAACGTACAGCGACCGACGAAGAGGATTATTCTCGAGTGCTATGGTATATATATATATATATATTATACTCTCGAAAGAGTAATCCATTCATTATTTCAACATTGTTTTAAAAGCCTCTCGTTAAATATTTTACGTTTTCTATCCGTCGTTATTCTTCGGTCAAATCAAACGCGGTTTTCACGTTCGTCCGTCCGCCGTTTACGATATAAAGGAATCGATCGAAACGTCCTCCGGAAATCGGGTGGGCAAGTCTTACACTCGGTGCAATACAAAATACGAAATGGTCGTTGCCTGAATATACTTTGTCGTAATCGTCATAGCACGCGGTTATCGTATGTTATACAAATTTGTATTGTATTATAATAATGATCAACAGGTCCGGAAAAGACGGGTTCGTCGACGACTGCAGCAGCTAGGTATGCGATATACGTATATTATAACAATATTATAACGAAACGATATTTTTCGTAACGTTTCTGTGAACATAGTAGACAGGAAAAAATACTCTGAACCGATAACTTCGTGTCGCACAGGATAGGACGAAAATATACGATAAAAGAACCTTAAAATTAAGAGCGATTTATCTACAGAATTTGCCGGTACGACGAGAGATCGTGTACAAGTCGCGAACTCGTATAATATGATCTATGCGTTACCCCTAGGGAACATTTGAAGTTAACAACTCGTCCCCTGACTGCAATATTTCCGCTGTAGGTACGCACACATATTATAATAACAATCAGCAAACGTCTAGAGATTTTATTATGTGAGCTCTCGCATTGTATTTTACAGGATTATTCATCGAGCATCCCTCCCAACCTTCCATTTTTCCTTTTAATAATGAATTAGTTTAAATTCTGGTTTTTAGAACTTTTAAACGAGGGTACTTAAAATACTGTAGGGACCATATTTTCATATTCTTGATATTTAATGTACTACCATTGAGTATAGATAGTACTATCTATCTTGGTACACAAATATAAATAACTCGATAACTACTCGTTCAATTTTTGATTTTGATGCTTCAACATCTTAGATATACCTGTTTACTATAAGAAAGTTGTTATTCGAAAACAAAAGTTTGTATCTCCGTGAGACACTGCTAAAATAGTATAAAAAATATCAAGAATTTTAAAATATGTTCTTAAAGTATATTATATTTTAAAAATGAGATTTCTAACGACCGCATCGTCGAAGAAGACAAAATATGGGTGAGCGCTGAGCAATGAGCATCGTGCTCGGCGAATCGTCTCGTTTACCATATCGCAACATTAAGTATATGTTTGGTATGTGCTAGCGAACGGTTGCAATAATTTTAGGTTTCCGGAAGAACACGTAATAATATATCTCGACCCAGCGGCCTCTCTACGGCAGAACAGAGCTGCTATTATGCGCGCACCTGCGTGGGCGACGGCGGTTTCCGCATTCAAAGGCTGTAGCCAGAAAAATGAAAGCAAACGAAACGGAAGAGACGATAAGGCAACTTGTTGTGCGTATAATATGTGTTTTTGCGTTCTCTCCGCCGGAGTAGTCGCTCGCCCGCTATTATTATATACTCAATCGGATGGTATAATATTATATTATTTCTGTCATACGCCGGCAGTTTACTGTCAAAGCTCTCCTTTTTGGCAGCTACGTCTCTCGACGGATCTCGCGGGACGATGCCACGTGTTTGCACACATACACACACACTCACTAAGTACGTTTAATGCGAGGCATTCGTGCTGTACACGACGACGACCATATTATTATTATTATAACATCGCCCTGCCGATAAATCTCGTATAAATAGGTACCCACCTCGCATATTGTGCGGAACGTTCTCCGTCGCGTTATAATAATTCCGGAGCTTATTAAATTAGTCGTATTATACGCGTATAATGTATGTACGCACATCGTACACTCGCGCGTGTCCGTAAACGGATCGGGTGTTGTACACGTCGTATATTATTATTATCGTTATATTATATTAATTATTAATATTGTTATTGCGCGAGCGCCTCTCTCTCTCACTTTCTCTCTCTCTCTGCAGCCTCGCGGTAAATCGCAGCCAGTCGCGGTTTAATACTATTATGCGATCTGGTAACGTTTAAAACTTATGCGATGAGGTAGGGCGGGTTGGGCGAGGTAAGGTTGTGTTGTGTTATGCAAATCGCCGGGGTCCACGACGCCAGAGAGTCTCGTGCGGTGTCCGTCGGTAAAATCGTCCGATTTCGGTGGTTCTCCGGTGACGTGCGTGTGGGGTCGAAAATAATAATATTATCAACAAATTCTGAAGCACCGCGGCCATTACGTTTTAATATATTATAATACTTCGTCTGACGCAGCGTTTAATAATTGTCACCACATATATTATATATATATATATGGTTATAAAACTGTATCTCGAACTTTATCACCGCCGAATCGTCCGTTGTTTTCAGAACTTACAATCCCGTAAAGATTATACGTGAATAATGGCCTCGAATCTCTCTGCCTCTCCCTCTCCCTCTCACCAATTCTAGCTCTCTCTCTCTCTCGATCTCTGTGTATTATAATATCTCACCCTCTATATCGTTACGACGGTTCGCCGAGCAGTTTTAATCGCAAATCTTTTTTTATGACTGCTTGTCTCGCGCTTTTTTGTTTTTATATTTTGCCACTGTATATAATATTTAAAAATGTGCTCATTCTGTTTTTGTCCGACTTTTTTTCAACTGTTTTGTTTTTCGGTCATTAGATTTAACGAAGAGCGATAACAGTCG
Source organism: Neotoxoptera formosana (assembly GCA_022818045.1). NCBI lineage: Eukaryota > Metazoa > Arthropoda > Insecta > Hemiptera > Aphididae > Neotoxoptera > Neotoxoptera formosana. Next base: position 14,784,064 of record CM040634.1, read on the forward strand.
TTGTAGCTTTTTAAACGAGAAATAAACGTGCATGTTTAAATTAGTATACATTTATATGCGTGGTATACAATTATCTCGATTTTATTCTTAACACCTTTTGCAGAGCGACTTACCGGAGAGGTTTTAATAAATAATTGCTTTTAGAGTATACTTATGCTGTTTCCAGTTAATTTGTAACGATAGTCAGTTAATAAATTATTTAAGCCATTATTGAGTTAATTTGTTGTTGTTGCTTTGCTGAGAATGACTTTATATATATATTTCAATTTAATTATAGTCAGAATGAGATCACTATAAACAAATTTCAACCAGTAAAATTTCTTGTAGTAATTTAGCGAATTCAAAAAGTAACATTTTATCTTTGAGAATATGGATTTTTGGCTTGGAAATAACAAATCAGGTGTTCACTATAATACACATCTACTCGATTAAATAATGTGAAAAATATGAGCTCAAATACAATTGAATAAATATCGAATTTCGTTTGAAGTAGCATAAAGACGATAATCTAATATATTAGTGGCGAAGTCGTATTACATGGCCCGGTAATAATTGCGGCGTATACAAAAGAGAAAAAAATTATTCATTTCGCACAAAACTATAAATGTGTTCAATAATTATTATTGGCGGCTTTTTGCTTGAAACAGAACGGTATATACGGCGGTCAAACGGAATAATTGAATTTCAATATAATAACCCAGTTTGCGCGAAACCGTTTCGCGTCCGCCTTATGGCTTGTTGAATTTAGTTCAGTAATCCGATTTATGCAGTATGGACGGGGGAAAAATGCCTATTATAAATGGGACAAGGAAGCCGGAAAAGAGATAAGAGGTGGAAAAGCGAAAGAAGAGAGTAAGAGTTGTAGAGAGAGAGAGTGAGAGAGAGGAAAGAGAAAAAACATCTTTCGATTTTCGTTCCTAATGAGTCACCCTACCACTGCCATCAGAGATGCCACGAGATCGTAATTCAACGGAGACGACGTTTATTGTTTTTGTCGCGATCTGATGTATAATTAAACGACCAACCAGAGAGAGGACAATCGCAAGAAATGAAATCCATTACACAGCGTAATACGAAAGATAATAAACGTTGAACTAAAGCCAAATCAGTGTAATAGCTCGGAAATTTCAATTATATTCGTATTTCTTATTGCAGAGTTCACTAACGGTCCCCGCAGCAATTAAATTAATTATGTAATCGAATTAAAAACGAAAAATTCGTACCTACACTGCTCCGTATAATATAGTCTATAACATAATAATATTGCCTACGTCCGCGTAGGAAAATCCAAACCGTATAGAGTTAGTTCACCTAGGCACGACAATTCTAGTGAATTTATTATAAAATAATATCATATACTCAACGCGACGTACGCACAAACTATATTTTGTACTGCTATGCTGAAATGTTGCGGTGTTTATGCGATCTGTCAAATATTCTAATACATTTTTCAATTTTCAGTCGTTTCCGTCGTAGCAGTGTATACGGAGCGAACATTTGTGTTCACTCGCATTTCGAAAACTGTACGTTTAACCGGGCCATGACGCTCTAAGACCATTCGAGTGTTGTTGGAAAAGTTGTTGTTTCTACGTTTGATATATCACGTGAAGCAAGCCATACTATACGTTTAAATAAAATTCAAATTTATGTAAAATGTATTACACGCATACTCCACGCTCGTATCAGTATAATACAATTTAACGTACTGTATACTTACTATATATACCTATATTATCATCTGTATTTTTAAGTTGTTTTTCTGGCGCTTATATATAATATGTGTATAGTTTGTTACACTCCTTCCGCAGCTTTAATGTTTTCCAAACATTTTATAATCATATAAGGATGGTAAAAAAAAACAACAACCGTTTCAGTCGACAGTTATTTTTTAAATAACGTCGTGATGTACTAATATGTACGATTCGTTTTGTGAATTTGTGATACACGGAAACCGTGTGTTTAGAGATAAGCTAGTCGATAGTCGAAACTAATCTGTTATATTGCATAATACATTTTAAGGTTTCGATTTTAGTCAATGTATCACGACAGACGTATTTTTTGGGGACAGTCGTCATTACTTTTAATGTCGAATGAGACTAAGCCATTTCGGAGTGGGAAAACGTTTCTGTGAAGGGGTAGGCGTAATTCTCCGGCCGGGACAAAATATTTGCCCCCCCCCCCTAACCACTCGACGTTAAAAGATTTATTGCGAATTTCTTGGCCACGTTTTTAGTCGTCTGACGCCGCAATCCTTTTGCACCAGCCAACTGGTTCTTACTGCCTCCCCCCATCTCGATTCACTCACACACACACATACACACACACACTCACACACACACATACACACACATATTTCGTCTCGGTTACGCGAAACAGTCAAGAGCCGTTATATATATATACACACGTTTTTTGGCATCTTCACAAAAGCCCAGACGATAAAGTAGCGGTGGCTTCAGCTGCAGTGGGTGTGCGTGCGCACGAGAGTCGCCAGCATTTAATCAAACAGAAGAGCTGTGTGTCTGTGTGCGTGTATGTGACCGGCTTTTTGTCGGCGGAACAAGAGAAAACGTCACAGACAGAAGAGCCGCACGCCGCCGTCGCAGTTTTATTTTTGACGTTTTTCTCTTAGGTATTGCGCACACATACTCGCGCACTCGTTTATAAATACGCACACACACACACGCGCGCGCGCACATACTACTCATGTATATATACATTTTTTTTTTATAATTAAATTTCGGAAACCAGACGATGACGGCTGTACGAAACGTCGAGTCGTCAGCCGTTCGCCGGCCGTGTGACACTTGCATCTCATTATTCTGGAAGAACGGCGGCGGCGGCGGTGCTCGACACGAGGTATAGCTGGTGTAGGTATAGTCGTCGTTTTCCTCGTCCGAACGGTCGTGCTCGGCGGTCCAGCTCTCCGTCACCTGTACCCTGTTTTATCAGCGACGGAGTCATCGCGAATAACCGCGTTTATCCCTCGACGCCGCGTGCGTATATAGTCGCATATTATATAACTGCTATAGTAGTAATAATAATAATAATAATAATTGTAATAATGATGATAATAATAATAATAATATGTACAAGTGCGGTGGCGGTGCTGCAGGCGCACACACACAACTATAATAATAATATTATTATGAACGGTATACACATTCGGGGACGGATGGGCACCGCAAATATAATATAATACGGCGAACCTACTGCTGTGGAAACGAGCGCGCTATCTCGGCCGGCCAAACGCGCTCGGTTGTCTTTGTCCGTCTCTTCGGGACTGATTCGCGTTGTCGGGAACAATGGTCGCTCGCGTTTCAAACCGGAGATACCATGCCGCCGCCGCCGCCGCCGCCGCCAGCTTTTATGCGCATCGTGATAAACCGGACGGGTCTCCGGTGACCTAACCCAAATAATAGTATACATGTTTAGTCGTCCCCGTGCTCGTCTGCACTCCATTCTGAACTGAGCATATTATATTATTTACTCCACTCGAGGAGATACACTCGTGTATACCGCGCCCGTTCTCGATTGCTATCACTTTCGACGACAAACTATCCACCCTCGATCCCATAAAACCGGGCAACACCCACCTCACAGACGGTCCGTCAACGAGACCGTTTCACAATTTACCTAGACGTCTCATTGTCGCTGGGTCTTATTGTGTGCACGGAGGTTCATTTTCGGATGACATCGGCTACAAAGTAATCTCTGCACACACACACAACTAATAGGTATAATATATATATATATACTGGACAATTATCGCTTTTATAAAATTGTTAATTTATAATATTTAGTTATATTTGATAACTAAATGTTATTAATAATAATATGTATTACGACACGTCATTAGTTCACCAACAATATTTTTGATTTTTCCCTAATTTAAGCTTGTTTCTAGACGACCAATCGTAAAATCAAAGCGAAATATTATAATTCAAGCGCATTAATTTAATTATTTTTATAGTCTGTAACTCTACGTCCAGACCGTTCAGTTCACTATTGCAGTCGACATGAGAATAAACGCTAAAGGTTAAGTTTCGAAAAACTGCCCATCGAGCCGAAGAATTGTTATAATAACGTGCCACGAAATTTTCAGACGTAGTACGTGTTTTTATTATACCTATTACTACTATTATTTTATTATTTTCAATATTCCAACATATTTGTATTATATTATTATAATCACACGTCCAATAATAATATCGCAATGGGTATAATATAATACCCATATATGTACTACTATTTCGTTAACCTCAAAGACCGTCACTACATCCTCTCCCTGCGCCACTTCTCGTCCTCGACCTTAACCACAGTTCGACATCCTACGCTTTTTGGGCGACGAGGCGTAACCGCCCTCGGTATAAGGACCCGGGGCGGGGTGACATAAAATAATACGGCACCTCGTATTATTATTTGCGTATTTCGTGTGCGATTTCCACCACACACACACACACCACACGTCACCCGCGCATAATACGTTTTAGGTACCTGGGCACCCTCATGCAGCCGTATTATGGCCCCGGCGGGCGGCATTTCGAATCGTACGAAAAACGTGTTTAAGGACAATTCCGACGGCGGTTTATGTAGGAAATGTCCCTGGCACAAATCGTTTTTGCATGTTGACGAAAACTTGTTTGCTCGGCGTCGTTGTATTATAGTCGCCAACGTATATATAGTCGCTAATGGAATAAAATCACGAAAAGTGCGCGCCTGAGACCGTTGTACACAAAATATATATATTATAATACTCGCACACACACACATCATATTTGTACGTATATGTGTGTGAGTGAGTTTGTGTGTATGTTTTTTATCCGCCGCGTAGATCCGACACACCCATTATTCGTTTTTTTCTGACCGGAAACGACACGCCGGCGCTGCAAACACAAACGATTCGAATTTGTCGTCGTCGACGTATTATTATTATTTTTTTTTTTTTTTAGGAAATTAATTACAATTATTTATATCGCCGGTGTTTTTTCCGTCCGTAGTAATGCGTTCGTTAACCCGGGAAAATTAATTATTATTTACAAAATAATAATTATTTACCTCTTTCGGGGTGTTCAGAAATATACAGTTTGATAAGGTCTATTCGCGCAGTCATATAATATATATTTCGTATCGATATCAACATCATAAATCATAATAATGTATACGAGCGTACCCACCACAATATATTATTTTGATTACCGCCATTTTTATACTCATATAATTTTTGTTTACCGAAGGTTTCAGTATACGATTTTTATTATTATATTATACGCGTACACGAGCGAACTATGGAAATAAACTATTTTTCAATATTCCCTTTTAATCAACAACTTTTTTTTTCGCAACAATCAATATAAAAATAAAAGTTGCAGACATCAAAGGATAATAATGTAATATTGTGTACACATCATTAGACGGGAATAATGTCGGGGGTGAAATATGTTCAAAAAAATAATAATATATACATAATTTATTTTACGCTCGTACTGTTTGTCGCGTCGTTTAATATTGTATATTTGTATGTCATGGATATATTTTTTATTCATCATCATATGAACTAATTTCGTAATTCGTGAATATTCGAATGATTGCATTTGTGCAGTACAAAAAATGACCACTCTGGTAATTTCGAATTTAAGACCTGTAGGTTTTGTTTTAAAACGTCACGAGCTTTTGAAATTATGTTCTTATAGTTCTTTCAGCACTATTGTGCTCTTGTTTACGGTTTATTTATGGGCTTCCCGAAAGTTTTTGATTGTGTGAATTATGGTGGACCTATTGCCAAACTTTATGCTTTTTGGAGGTCTCTGGAGCGTGAGTGCCGAACGTGGCTCCCCTTCTCCGGAGTTGAATAGATATAATTCGCAAGACGTTTGTTGTTCACGAGGTAGGTATAGGTATGATATCTAAACCGAAAAACGTCATCATCGGAAATAAATTACATTTTAGGTATTGCTGAGCGCATCTTTCAACCGATATTTTTATTCGAATACCACCTTGACACACTTGCTCAACTGTTTTTTTAACTGTGAAAATATTTTATATCAATTAAAAATTGTGATTCGTCCAATTAAAAGCCATTCTCTTTTCATATTATATTATGTATAATTATTATCATAGCTACTGCTACAATGCACAATGCGCAGTGCAAATTGATTACAATATGCATATTGCACGTGGTTGGACACGTGGCTTAGAAATATTTTAGATATTCATAAAAGTAATTTAATGTCCACAATAGTATACATAAATATATAATAATATGTATATTAACAGCGTTATATTAATAAATTATTATATATATTGGCCATTACATCCGTACAATGTTTTTAAAAAATAAATCTTCGACATAAAAATAAATGTTTATAAACTGTTTGATTTTGAATAAAATCTAAAGTAATACTAGTAAAGTTTTGTATGTTTATGTTGAAAGAAGTCTTATATTTCTGTAAAACTTTTAAAATTAGTAAAGCAAACTTTGTAACTAGAAAAGTAACTATAAAATATGTGTACAGAGTAAAACTAAAAATGTAATGTAAGGAGCTAAAAATATTGGTTTATTGTGACTTTTTAATATAATATTATAGTTCAACTTAAATTCTTATATTTTCAATCGATTGCATTATTATAGTTATTGAATTAATTTCGAAATTATTTATACAAGTATAATAAAATTCAAAAAAATTGTAAAAAATAATATAATTATAGGTATTAATTAATGTATGTGTACATATATATAATATAATTACATATGGTCATTTAATAGTACTAGTTGGATTTTGATCAGTGTTTACAAAAAACAATAAAAATTGAATTACTGGAATATTTTTGTGATGTATAAAAAGGCGGAATAAATAATTTGATCATGTTTGTAATAGGTAGTAAAAATGTACAAAAATAAATAAATATATATTCATTAAGTACAAAGAAGTATAAAACGGAATTGCCTACCGTTTTTAAATTCAACCAGGGAAAAATAGTAATAAAAAAAAGTTTTCCTATTCGAGTAAATCGCAGGTAGGTACTTAGTCATTATTTGAATTTATATTATACATTTATATGACTTCGGTGAAGTATATGCACGCACGTAGTTAACGTCAAATCCGATAAAACCGTTAAACGATAATCACGTGAAGTCAAAATATTATTAATTCTACATCCGCAAACACACGATTTTATTTTATTTCCTTCGTCATTGATTGCCATTGTTGGCTATAACATTAATACGATAATACCTTATTATAATATTATTGTCGTGGTGTCATGATATCATACGTGCAGCTCGACTTGTGGTTGGTAGTTATATAGGTATACTGATAAAAAAAACAAACAAAAAACAAACAAACAAAATATACGATATAAAACGATGTCCACACCGTGTCGACAAGCACGATGTCCAGGATATAACATAAAAATAAACCAACACAACAAAAAGGGTTCAGTCAGTGACGGCAGACGCGCTCGCCCGTAGACAGCATAATAATATATTTTAATAATAATATTATATTATATATACAGGGTGATTAAAAATGTGTGTTACAGCCATTTGGTCACATAAATATTCGAAATACAGAAAAATGTATGGTACGAAAGTTTTTTGATTAAAAAACATCTAAAATGATTTGCACACTTTTTACAATATATTGGTGGGGCTTTAGGGGGGTCAACATTAGAAACTCAAACGGAAACCTATATTTTTTTGTAAAACACTGCAACACGTCTTTGCAAGACATTTTTTTAGTACATTATAGTTAAGGTTAGAACAACATTAATTAATGCAAAACTCCATGCTTGAGAGCTGAAATTTAATCTTTTTATACATTTCTAAAGTTTACCGTCCAAAACCCCACTAAAACAATATTGTAAACAATTATAAAACGTAAGGATCACTTTAGATGTTTCTAAATCATAAAACTTTCGTATCGTACATTTTTCTAAATTATTTTGAATCAATAAAGTGGCCGTTACATAAATTCTGAATCACCATGGAATAATGCATTTTTGCCAGATTCCTTCGCGGTACCCTTTTCAGTCACCCGGAACGACGGACTCGGAATATATTTACGAATTTCGGTGCACTATATATTATCACTGAGGCGGTGTTTCTGAAATTTTTTAAAATTTGCCATGCGATGAGTAGTCCGACGATATTGTTATAAAATCATCACCACCTGCAGGCAGATCATCAATAGTAATAATTATGTTTATCAATAATATTATGTTTTCACGATCTGTTTCCACCGCGTGTTCGTTTGCCGCCGAAATCTATATCGACGGCTGCTGTTGCCGCAGAAGAGGAGTAGGAGTAGGGGATGTAGGAGGAGTGGGCTTATTAATAATTCGCGTCAAAACGATAAACTTGACGTCGCCCGGGCGGCAATGTCAACCACTGCGGAATCGAACTTCTTCGCAATAATTTGTCTCGGTCTCCACGCGCACACACGGCCGCGATGGTGCCACGGCGCAGTGCGCTACTCGGAACCCGAATTGGAAATTGCCGACCGAAACTTTGGTTGACACAGCTCAACAACTTTGTTTTGACGTCCGTCCCACCCCCCTCGAAACACGCACAAACGCGCACACGCCCACACACACACAAATCGAATTCCTTCCTGTCTCCTTCTCTCCCGGCTGTATCGAGGCCCCGTTCGAGTTCCACATTTACGCCAACTTTCCGCGTTCGCATACCGCTATCGCGTTCGTTTATGTATATACATATATATATATCGCTAACAAAACACATAACACGATAGTTCTATCAGGACTCTCGCGGCGTATAGTTTTCGTTGACAATATCCATCGTTTGAATTATCAATCGAGTGCGATAGATAGATAGCGCCGCAGTCGTCACCGTTATCGATAGCAGTCGTCTCTGTCGCGAATTTTTCGTTTTCAATTCCGACACGACGAACGCTCTCGGAACGATCACTACCTATATTATGTAATACGATTGTTGTGGACGCATACTCAGACTCGCAGAATATTTACGCGAATCGCGCGGGAAAAAAACTATCCATAGTTGCGAGCTGCAGTCGTCGCACAATATATAGGTACTCACATAATATTGCAGTATAGTATAACCCACTCGTGTACGATACGCATATTATCGTGTAAATCGCCAGCAGTTGTAGTCGTTCGAAAAAAACTGTGTCGACACCGCCGTGTAATAATATATTGTTATTATCGTATACAGTATAGTGCGTATACCGCGGCGGCTATCACTCGGCAACCTTTTTCGTCCTTGACATTTAGTCCGCGGGCTTAACTGCTGGTTTTATGTTATCCGACATGCCAGATTGTTATATTATTATACGGCGGCAGCAGTATATACACGTGTATAGGTATAGGGTATAGCAGCTGTATACGTATATAATAATAATAATTGTAGGCGCGTACGCGTTTACGTATACGGCGCAAACATATATTTAACGGTTATGTGCCGGTCGCACGCGTGCACTTTAAATAAATAATGGCGATGATGTACACGTATACGTATATATAGACAATGCACGTTTTGTAACTCTGAAAATCACAAAATACTATTACGCGCGTTTATAATTAAATAATTTATCGCGTCTATACCGTACGGAGAGCAGCGATACGTGCTCGCGTATACAAACCCGCTCCGTCGCGCGCCGTACTCGAGTGACTTTCACAAAAGTGCCTATACACACACACACATATATATATATATATATATATATGTGTGTGTGTGTGTGTGTACATTTATATACGTGTGCATACACTTTTACCGGTCCCTGTTTATTGTATTATGCGCATGTCCCAAGAAATTACTTCCGTTCGAAAATCAATCTTCAAAGGGTCAGAAAAGTACCTTTTTTTAAAAGGTTAAAAATTCACTAAGTGCATTATATACGTCTCTCTTTATACCCTACTTTGTTGAACCAATTACACGGCGGCAGCGGCGGCGGCTTGAAAAGAACCCGTTAATATAATTAAACGTGACTGAATAGAAACGACGACGCGCACTGTTCTCTAATATAATGAATATTATATTATATTATATTTTATACTCCCGAAAACCCGAAACGCTTAAAAGCAATAATTACTGATTACACGTGTTCACAATTATAAAAAAAAAAACCACCCTTTATATTATATATTATTATTATGAAATGGAAATTGTTCACCCCAGGTCCGTTATACAGGTATATAATTTATTATTGTGCTTTGTTATTATACGCGTCGTGTTTGACCGCTAAAAATATAAAATGTACACCTATTAAGTAAACAAATGTTGCTTTAAAAAAAATGACTTAGTTATCGTCAGACGTACGAGCGCGGATAACGTGATTTGGGTGGCATGTGTAGGGTGCATTATCTTATTTTCTAGAAATATCGCATGTTTAGGAACAAAACCCAGTATTGTTTTCTTCCCTGCAGGGTCTTAATACTAAGCACGCCGGGTCGCGGTGAACTTTAGGGGTCGCGGCATATTACGAGCCCCTAAAAGACTGACCACTTTGAAAAAAAAAGTATAAAAAATACTTTGGTCGTCTCGGAGTCGCGCCGTGTATCGAATAACATTTCGTTTGATATTATGCTCGCGTATGCATATTTTAAGCAAATTTATTTATTTCCCTTCTTTTCTTCTCCATCTATATATAATCTCATTCCGAGAAAGAATAACGTCGGTATTATAACTTTGACGTTAAGCCATCTACCTTGTCATTTCGTAATATGCATATTGGAATTTGTCGTATATTCATACCCATACATTATACCGCAGCGTATAACACTGCAGCAGATACGCACGTGGCATACGCCTTTTGTCCACGCAAACCACCTGCCATCACGGCGACGTCAAATGATTGCCTTTGGGAAAAATACAAATGATGTTTAGGATTAGGTAAAGGTTTTTATTCTGTGCCGCCCACTTTCTCCGTTCATTGCATTCCATTACTTTTGCAGTTCCCTTCTATCCTTTAATAATTGCACTTGTTTCTTCCTCTCGCCGACCCGCTGCCGCGAATCGTAAATCAAATCCGCTTTACCGCAGAATATTACATAATTTTTTAGGGTGATGTTTTGTTTAGTTTTTCGTACTAGACGGACGCACGTTGATAATAAATAATAATAAAAAAAAAAACAACTCGAAAACCCTTTCAGGTATTTTAATGTGCTCCAATACCAGTGGAAATGTTTTAACATTTATCCGTTTCGTACGTATTTGATTAAAAAGAAAAAAAGGGATTCGTCTGAACGCATAAACAGCAGGAAAGTAGTTAATTCGAGAATTTTTGGCTTTTTGTGAATACTTCTATCTGTCTATCTATATATACGTAGATACATATAAAAACGGGAGAAGAAAAGAAAGGTATTTCCGTAAACGCTGTGGGAGACGTTTAATTATCAAGAATAATAAACGACTTCAAACGAATGGAAATTCTGCGTGAAATAGACGTGGAGTCTTTCATTTAAATATGAAATAATATACGCTCACTCTCTCGCTCACTTTTCACAGACTTTCGCGGCGAGCGTGTGTCCCGTCGTGGCCGATCGATTCAAAAACCCTCAAAAAAATGTTAATAGACGAACAGAAATTGCGTTGGGTTCGCGTTCGATTGATATAAAGATGTTAATATTATTATTTTTGTTGTTGTTGTAGGTCGGCGGTATAGATAACTACGGTAAGACACACACACACACACACACACACCACTGTTTATTATTCACCTGACCTTTTCGCCCGTTCGTCGTCACCGCAACCTCTGCCACTGCCGCGCCGGTGTGTTTGGCATTTGAGTTGACGGATGCTTTTCCTTCCGACGACGCGACGTATCCATTAAACGACGTGTTCGGGACACACGTCCGATACACTTAAAAATCGCAATAATATTATTGATGGTTATTCATCATCCGGTTGATTTATTTCCGACCGCGTCGAACACGCGCGCTGCACGGCAAACCGTTTGACGATGCAAATCGCTATTTTATATTATTATTATTATTATTTTTTTTTTCAAATCAACAATTTTTCTCCTCCGTCGACGACGACGATTGAGGGGGTCTCAACCTATTTTCCGCTCGATTGGACCTGTGATCGACCCAAATGGTTTTATGAAAAATGGTATTCATGATTTTTTTTTTTTTTTATCTCGTATTCGAATCTAGAGCAATATATATGTATAATCTATCATTTATACATCGAGCATTTCAGTCGTTTATAATATATAATAATATTATATTTAACGACTGTTGCGATTTTTCTGCGACCGTTAAATCTACAAACCTCGTGCTGGTTTGTTTTTTATGTCATTAAATACGAATCTGGACGGCAAATTTTCGTTTTGCGTGATGCAGACAGTAAAAAAAAAATAGTAATAATAATAAAATAAAAACTCCTCGATGTTGTCCACGAAATTATTTTTTCGGTACGAAACACGATCGCTGGAAAACGTCGTCAACGACGAATACAGGAAACCAATCGTTAAGATTGGTATCGTGCAAACGTGCTTTTTCTAATCAGAGATAATAATGTTAGTGGCGATAGAGATAGATTTGGAAACTTCACGTTATATAATAAGCGGGTAATTTGTATGGCTTATATTTCTGAAAATCTCGTCGTTCGATGTATAATACTTCAACGACGCAGCGAAAAAACTCTCGACATGAAGTAGTCACGTAGTAAAATGAACTGAACCGAGTGTCCGTCTATTATATCGAATCTCTTGACTTATTTATTATTATTATTATATACATTTTTTGTCATTTCCGCGTAATTTTATCGTTCGATAATAATTACAAAAACATTTTTTGACGTAGTCAGTACACAGAATGAGTATAATATTATTAGATTCCGAGCGGGGTGAAGATCGCATTTTTTTTTACCTTTCCTGACATAGAAGAAACGTCTTCTTTCGGATCGGCAACGTTGAAATCCATAAATATACAGTTTAAGTGATTAATAGCCTCGAACGGTTTCTCTCGAAATTCAATAATTAGGATAACTGTGGAAATATTTTAATACGTTTTCTTGTTGACTATTACGCCACTGGATTTCGTTTATACCATTTATTCGTATCCGTCTTATTTATATAGATTTTAATTATTAAAATGGATTTGTTTTTTTACGAATATCGTTTAAAAACAACCGTTTAATGTACTATACTATTGTTTAATTTTTATTTCTATTAATTAATTATTATACTGGACGACAGTTGTAGTAGTCACATGGTAAATGTACTTAAATTATTAGTTGATTTTGGATACTATAAACGGAAAGTTATTATCTCTTGTATAAATCTGTAGTTGTACAGCGTTTATTTTTAATTCAAGAACGAATGACCAGATTTAATAGTTATTTTACTTGAGTTAGATAAATAGTTTCTTTATTGGTCGGATCCCACCACGAAGATGAAAAAATTTAGTTCTTAGTCGTCTGGTTTTTCACAAAGTGATTTTATTTCTTTTTTTTTTTAGTCCCATTTATTTATTACTTTTTTACGTCCGAGTAAAGGACAAAAAAAACACTCTCATGCGTTATTTTTTTTTTACACAGGTTGACATTGTCAATGGAACTTGTCAATCTGCGAGAATTCATCATTGTTAACTGATTTTTTTCCTTTCATTTACAATCAGTATTGTATTTATACTCTGTAATTGACACCCAACAGAGACAGGTTGTTTCGATGACACTTCATTGGCCAGAATATTTCAATACATTATTTGATTTATTTCGAAGTAACCAAACTACCCGAATTTATTCACTACTGCCGCAGTAACTGTACATAATGAATAATATATATATTATATATATATATATATATATATGTGAAATGCGCAGGTATACATTTTGATTATAGTCATTATTATTAATAATGAATAAAATCGGTTGGAAATATTTAGTCATCATGAATAATTAACAATGGAGATTTATCTATTTAAAAGTCAAAATGCTGAATCACATTTTAATGGAACATGACTCTAACAACCGTAACGGGACTGGTAAATTAGAACGTTGAAATTTATTTAATTAAAAGTTGAAGTCCAATTTTGAAACATTCTTAAAACTTTTTAACTTTAAATTTAATTTTGAAAAAAATCTAAATTAAAAGATTACATTTTCTACTTCAAATTTATATCTTTAGAAATACATAATAAACTATAGGCTATAATGAACTATATCAAATACTTATAAAATAACAAATATAGGTAGAATGATATAATTTGTTATTTTTTTAATTTATGAATAACACATTTTAAGCTTATTAACAAGTAGAATATTCTGTGAGTGTTTCTATACATAAAATTAAACTTTGAACGAGTAGTGTTAGTATTAGTAGTTATAAGTATTTAAACAGCAGTATATTCTTATGTCTGCAGGAAATTTAAATTATACTACATAGGTAGGTAGACTCATTTAACACTCCATTGTTTAATTTGTCAAATATTTTATCTAGTTAATATTTTTATTATTACTTTTAATGTTACCTACTAACTTTATCTCAATTTGCTATTAACTTAAACTTAAAGTAAGAAAAAAATTATATGTAAAATGTTTAATAACTATAAATCATGTATTTTACATAATTCATGCATTTTTATGTAACTTGTTTACTAATTAGGTACATAATTTACCGTCAAATCATATTATTGTAATTCGAATTTATTTCCTTAGATATCGATTATTATTATTAAGGAGGTTTTGACGATCAAAATAGTGGACCAACTCTTGTATCTAATTATTAGCTCAAAATTCGATTCGCACAATAATTTAAATCGATATTTGTCCCTAAATTTGTACGGTTTCCAGAGCGTGTTTTATTTCGAAAACAGAGTTATAAAATCACAAGAAAAAATGTTTACGCCGATTGCGAAATGGTATTTTCATCGTATACAATTGGGAAAAATATCGAGACAAGAAATAGGTAGTGGGTTTAATGCATTGAACGCACGCATAGGACAATTCAAAGGGTAGATAGGTACGCCATATTTTTTCGAGTCATTGAAATTCTCGATTTGTATAGATTCGGAGTCGTCGAATTTCTACCGTGTTTATTGTATATTATATACCGTCGTCGGTGCAGGGAGTAGTCGGACGGATTCTTTGGGAAATAAAACACGGTCTCCCGAGGAGGGATCGGTGTACAATATATGTAGGACATGTATTATTTAGCGAACAATAAAAGTACGCAAGTAAAGGTATATAGTAGAAGTAACGACGACTCGCGACGGCCACGTCGGCGTGGATGGTTCGAGTAGAAAAAAATCAAATACAATATCTGTCATTAGAGACATTGCAATAATAAAGGCATTATATACGATACGGAATAATAACGATGATATTAATAATAATAGTAATATAATATTATGATATACATACATTTCGACGGCTGCGCGGCCTCTGGCGCGATGATAAACGAGTGACGTCGCGGTATTCCGTTTTTAATTGGAACGTCCGTTGGTTATTGTCGGCCGGCACGCCAAGTAGATGGCACACAATCCATACCCTCCGCGAACGCATTATAATATTATTATTATTATTATTATCATGCATTATACGGTCTCGCATAGTGCACCCCCCCCCCAAGACTGTAGTGCGGCGGTTTGAGGGCGGCGCACGCTCGGCCGGAAAATCACGCACGCGAAACGCTTAGGGTATAGAAACTGGTACCGCGAGCGAGCCGTATTCGTATAATGATTATGATATGATGGTCGACGTGTACCTACGACGCGGACACGCTCTACACGACCGACAGAGTTTAACGGGGGATGGAATGAATACTGCAATATTATGTCCGAGAAAATACGACCGACGTGATATTTTACACGTCACGTTTGTTATTATTCGGCCGTACGTTTTATTATACGGCACCCCGTATTCAATGGAATATAATATCGTTTATAATGACCGAGAGACCACCGACAAATATGTCAAAACGAGACAGACATTAAAAAAAAAAAGTGGTTACAAAACGGTATATTATTATGCATTATTTTATTGTTATTAAATTAAAATCGGTTAAATCACAAAAGTAATATTCTAACTGTGTATCTATACCATATCTCTTATAATCTATAGCTATTATTAAAAATTAATATCAGTGTTTTCATTACAGCGCATGATATTAAAAAAAATCTGCCGATTGAAATTAGCGTATAAAACATATTATGGGTTTTGATTTGTACTTTAAGTTCGGTATGTCACTAAAACCGACATCATTATAAACGGTTTCTACTTTCTACTGCATACAAATATCATTACGGTGAACACAGCGCGAGTGCAGTGTATATACAAGAGCCGCGCCCGGCTACCGTGTAATATATTATACTTCACCACGTGTTACCTGCGCACTTACCGTCGTGAACTTTAACAAAACTCGTACACGACCATGACAATTTGATATTATTATTATTATCATATTCGAACAGTCGATCGGAATCGATCGCGATTCGAAATTCCCGAAAATCGACCATGCGAATCGCGGGGCCTCCTGAATATTGTTTAACGAAATTTAACGTCAGAGTATATTTTACCGTTTTTCTTCCTTTCGGACTGTCGTGAGTAAACCCAAAACGGAAGTTGAATCGTTTTGTAAAATGTTGTTCTATCGGTCGGGACCGAAGACTACTACAACTATATACACAAAAACGCGCGTATAATATAATAATATATTATATCGTGTCGGGCGCGTGTATCGTTTACCAATCGGACTCGCACACGTCAAACGATCGCGCTATATACATGTATATAATATAAATGTCAGGTCCGATAATGTGTACACACGTGCGCAAAACACACACACACGCACACATACATACATACATACATACATACATACATATATTACGACTGCCTATTGAGGCACATCCCCGACGTATACCCGACGCGCCCGAACACCGTCCTCGCGGGTCGATGATCGGCAGACCGCGCTTGACGTGCAGATGATTTTGCAACAATAATAATATCATGTAATATCGTGAACGCTGCGGCGGCGGCGGCAGTATATTATATACGTTTCGTGTGCTCTTCTCTACCTACCTACCACCCCATCCACCCACCCGCTCACCAACTCTCTACCGTGTTCGGTACCCCGTGCAGGGAGGGGGCGCGCGATTCTTGACACGCGGACGTGTACGCCGCTGCCGCCGTCGATGATAAATGTTTCTAGTCCATTATGCATATATATATATATATATATATATATATAATATTATATTATGTCTGTGTGCATAAAGATACACGGCACGTATTGACGTCAGTGTATCGTATATCGTACGCACGAGACTGCAGCCGCCTCGATGTTATATTATTTTATACAACACCCGATCGCCACCCACCCCCCCCCCCACGAAACATGACGCAGTGATATATACCGATAAGTTTACACGACGGTTTCGGTCTTATATTTTCAGACGGTATTATATATTTCGTTCAACGTACCCGCGCCTGTACTTTATTATACAGCTTGGTCGACTACGCAGCAAAACGAATTGTTTGTATGCGATATTATAATAATAACATTATACCTCGTCGTGAGTAGCAGAGGTCCTATTATATTATCGAACGGGGACGTTATAATTTATATGTTATAACGATAATAATATTACAATATTACTATTTTAATTCGTGTGACCTAGTCGGACTTGCGGGCGAGCGATGATTAACTCGTTATACCACATTCGCGGGTGGCGGTATACGATCGCCGCCAGTAATAATATACGTTGTGACGGGTCGTTTTATATAATATAATATACACGAAAACGCGGTCGGGACGAGTTAAGCCTCGTCGGTTTAAAAGTCAGTTTTAGATATCCCAAAGTACCCTCCCCGCCGCCCCGCGACGCACGCGCATAATATCGCGACGTATTGTTTTACACGCCGCGTGACGGACGCACGAGCGGGGCTGATTATCCTCTTCCGGTCGGCAACGCAGACACAGAGGCGGCAAAAGCGTGCGCTATCTTCAGCGCTGCAGTACCGAGATAGGACACACGTCGGGGAGTATAAAATACAGCTCGGAGCGTGTCAGCAGAGGTCTGTGGTCCGTGGTCCGTGTGTGTGTCGGACTCGGTACACGTCGTGTGCGTACATAGAACCCGGTAATTGCAGCTTCGGAGAGCAGAGACGCGATACGCGAGCGGCGTGCCGAGTGTATTTCCGGTGCCGTCGGCAATTACACCGGTGCAGCGGGCGGGCGGGCGGGCGGCTTCGGTTTTAAAAAGCGTTATATCGGCCAATAGTCACGGTATATATCGCGTCGCAACGGACGTTTTCAGTCTGCAGATATCGTACGCATTGTATATATATATGTATCAAAAAAATGAGCGCCGGGTGTAAAGTGGCTATATATATATATATGTATATATTTTATATACGAGAAGAGATAAATTGAAAGATCCCCCGGCCCGGCCTCGGCGGCCCGGGTGGTTAGGACCCGGTAGTGATGAGGGGGGAGGGGAAAAATAGAACCTCCTCGCCGGTCCACCCGTGAGCGTACACCGTGAGCTCCTCCCGTCGACCGGACGCGGTGTAGGGGGTGGTGCAAGTCGCCGACGACGACGAGTGGGCATGTAGTGGTACGCAAGTCGACGAGCGGGTGTGCGTACGCCGCTGCCGCCGCGGAGAGTGCGGCCGTGCGGCTATACAGTTATTTGTCCGCAGAGCGTCTGCAGTGCGGCGGAGGTTTGACATTACTCTTGGCGTGTGCCTCGCCGCATTACGTGTCGTAAAAAAAAAAAATAAAAAAATTACATCGGTTAGGTCCCGCTGCGACGGGACGACGGGAACGGCCGGCGGCCCGGCCGGGAGGACAATACAAATTGTCCGCTAAAATATCGCGGTATAAATAATATCGGCGCCGGTACAACACTATTTAACGATATTAATGCACGACGATTTGTTCAGTTGTATTTGTGTGAGTGTGTGTGCAGTCAATGCGGATCCGGAGAGGGGCAAACGGGGCATTCCCCCCGCCGCGTCTCATATAGAACGCAGTATCGCGTGATATGTTTTATCTCCTATTTAATCGTAGTGGATGACACAGCAGGTGTTTAATGAATTCGTTATGCTTTGATATCGTTTTAAAAAAGTATCAGTGTACCTATAATATTATAATAGTAATTATTATAGTACGAATCGTAATATTCTTATGAAGTAAAATGTTTTGCACTTTTGCCACCCGTCCCGAAATCGAGCACTGGATCTGCTACTGGAGTGGTATTTACATATTATTTTAAGATCGTATTTTTCATAGCATATTATGATATTCTCGTCCTTGCAATAATATAATATATACACCGTGACATTGGCTCCACTCGACAACTAAATCGACAAATCTTATCGTCGTATATTAATATAATTATGTGCCATTTTAGTAATAAGAATAATACACTTGCACAGCATTGTACACGTCGCGGGATCTAAATTCACTGCGGAAATGAAATAAAAAAAAAATAATAATAATAAACAGGATTGTACCGTATTCAACATCATTACATATTATAACATCAATATTTGACAGTTTTATAACATTAATATGACATCGTCCCTAAACTTTAGTCTTATACATAAGATGTCGTATATCATATATTATTTTTCGTCAAACGTATTTAATTTTTAAATTATATTAATTCTTCAAGTTTCCCGGAGTAAGTACCTTCTCTAGATCGGAAACAACATATATTGAAATATATTGAACAGTATATAATTGGGTTCATTCGACTAATACTTATATAATTATATTGAGAATATAGTCCAATTTACGATTGACCTATTTTGACGTCAATAGATTTGAATTGCTACTTTGTCGATGTTCAAAATCACTGCAAGTACGTATATCAGACTATTTTATCGTTATTTTTACGAGTAATGTTGTTAGCCTTCGAGAAAAAAAAATTTTGAGGAAGTAATTTTCGATTTACGTACCTACAATGATGTAGCACATGTATATAGAAGGAAAACAATTTTCATCTAACGATATTAACGACAGATTCAGCGCAGTTTGACGTAAAAAAAAAATATGTCAAATCATCGGTATAAGACGCGTGAACTTAAATTGAAGGTGGAAGGGAAATAAAAATGAGAACTCAAAGTGAATATTTTGTGTGCTCGGCTATGCGTCAGAAATCTTCTTAAGCTATTGACATTAACTCGTGCCACACTCTATAAACAACAAACTTGTCTTAACGGAGTTTAAACAAATTCACCATTTTATTTTATTCCGCAAACTTCTTACAACGGAAAACATGCTCGTTTTTTTCAATACATTTATTGTAGTACGACACATATGTACTACTATATGCACCTACTCGTAGGTTTATCATCTTATACTTGAGCGAACGGGCAAAAGTTTTGAATTCAATTGTTAGTATTATTAAACAAAATATATATACACTAGGTTAGGTAGAAAGTACTCGAATGCACAAAATAACTTTTTCTGTTTTTATTATTTAATCTAAAAACACCCGAAACACTAAGGTTGACATCTGGTTTTGATGATTATTATCTTTCCGCTAAAGGTATTTTAGGTACAAATATTTAAATAAATTCGGACTTTCGCACGCGGTAAAGAAAAAAAACTGCTAGCCGTTCCGAATTGGGTTATTTTGAAATTGGTCTCCAGAGTACATATTTAAAAACTTTAACTTTCTATAACCTCTGTACAAACAAATATGGCTGGGAAAGCGGCTATTAAAATTATCTGCTGTGCTCGAAACTTTTCATACAAATATAAACCCGTAATTGTTGTGCACACTATGTATATATATATATATAAATATAAATATAATGTCATACACTTTGTGCAATATATAAATGTTATTGCCAACTGCTGGGAAAAATTAATAAACGGCAAAAACGTTTTGAAAATACATAGAGAAAGAAAAAAACAACCAATTATAACGGTGAAAAAGCAACAAAATGTGTATGTCTCTTCGCGTGTCACTGAAAAGCCTCTCAAAAATAATGTCCTTTACAGCGGTTACTATTTTTTTTATTAGTCTGATGATGAAAAAAAAAAATACATATCTTCCACGTCAACTTGCTCACGATCACTCGATACTAATAATATTGTGTTTTATACTTATATAATTATTGTTCTGCTAGTGATAGCGTCCATTGATTTGGGTGGTGTCAGCCGCTGAAAGGCTGATAGCAGGTATAATATATTCGCTGCGAGTTTTCTCGATTTCGTCCGACAAAATGTGATAATGTGCAATACACATTAATAAAGCGTTATATATATGAGCAGATACGTTTATCGATTTATTTACGCAGTACGTTTCCACAGCAGCCATTTTTCGGTTCGAGCTCCGCAGCGGACAAGCGATAAAATCATAAACAAATGGGAAACACTATCCCGAAAGCCAATCTCGACGGTTTATATATTATAAAACTTTGCGAAATCGTCATATACGATTTTCGTAAAAAAAAAGTCACTCCGGTCCAAAACCCGAACCTGCAAAGTGCCGGATCCGACCTTTTTTCCACGCCATGCGTGAAATCGAGACATTCTGCGTGTCCTTATAATATCATAATTATTATTATCTGTGTGCAGTAAAATGACTCGGTCAGCGGCACGAAGACCTCCCGAAATCAGACCGCCGCAAAACCGTTCGGACGACGATCAGACCCGACAGGCGTATAATAATACTGTCGTCGAACACTCGGATGCAAAGCGCTTATAAAAAACCATTTTTCTGCGAGATTTACCCTCACGAATAACAAAATGCCGCGACACGATCGTGTAGGGCACAATTATTCGCACTCGAGTCCACCGTGCGACGTATCTTAAGAGGACTCGACCTGCCCTGCAGCTTATCACACCACCCCCACTGCGAACGCTGTTGACCTGGAGGGGAAGCCTATCGATTTTTACAGTAGCCACCGTATCTATGTATTAATATGATATTATGCTAATACTAAAGGTGTAGCCAGTAATATTTTAATGTTATGTTGTTTTGGCAAGCCGCACCGTCTTATCTCACGTAAGAACATATATTATTATTTGGCACGCTCAATATTATGTGCGAGGATGGCTACCGACGTCATAATAATAATATATAATCATCCTACTAAATCGGATGACATAAACGTCAAACCATTATAATAGCGCATATTATTATATACCTAAGCATATAGGCTAAAAAAAAACACGATTTCGAGTAGAGATTGCACGTAGGTACCTAAATCGTCGCACAAAAACAACGTTTTGCACGTGTACGATAATAATTATTAATATCGTAATAAAATTAATAATACACAGCCCGGCGGTAGCCGCGTTAAATGTCATGTGCGACCCATAAATATTTGTCAAAGACGTTATACTGTGCATTTGTGCGTGATATTAAACCGTATAGTGCTTAACATTTAAAAGTCGACGGGTCGCACGATGCGTATATAATAATATAAAACATATAATATTATATTATAGTGATATAACACCAGCCATAATAATAACAGACGGGCTATAAATACACCCGTATAGCGATTAGCGTATAGCTCTGGACGTTTTGCAAATTTCAAATTCCAAAACGGGACGTCATAATACGAGTACAATATAAGAAATCGGCACACACACACACACACACACGTTATAAGTGGGTGATACTACACACTCGCGGGCGACGTTACAAACTCACCCTGACCTATAAAATCTATCCGCAGCTCGATATAATGGAGTGTTTTGTGAAGTATACGTACATAGGTATACGGATTTTTATATTATAATATCTCTCGAGGTCGTCGGATCGTTATTATTATGATATACAAATCACTGCTGGCACCGCTAGTGGCGTTTGAAAATTAACAAAGTGTGCAGCAGCAGCAGTGTGTGCGTGCGTGCGAAAGTGCAGTGCTGCAGCCGCGGATGCATCGGTGCGCGCGTGCCTGATTGGCCGAACACGCGGGACACGCGGGCAATGTATCAGACTGCAGCGATAACGAAACCGCTCGAACGGAAAAAAAAAACGAAAGGAAAAAACCGCCGTTTCCTTAGCAACGTCGTGCGGTGTACGCGCTCGAGCCAAGTAGAAGAATATTATACACCGGCTTTGGTTTTCGTACAACAGTTCGACTCGACCTACGGACCCCATCATAACCATCTAAAACAAAAAACACGACCTGCGGAGAAGACGCACTGCAGCGCGGGCGTTTGCGCGAGTATATTATATCTGTGTCGGTTTGACGCGAGTTTTTCCGATTTAAAAAACCGAATCAGAAACGAGACACACGACTTCACCATGAGGTGAGCATGTATACAATAATATAATAATATTATATTTGCAATACTTAGGTGTACCTATATCATATATCATATTATAATAACGCTATTTTAGTATAATGTTTTTCGTTTGCTTTGTATGTACAATATCATATATATTTAACCGTCCTCCCCGCGGTTATTATCGTCGGCGTTTATGACAAATCTTCGAATTAACGGCTCTTTTTATTATTATTATTATTATAAGGTATTGTCGTCTTTTTTTTTTTTATCTCGATAACCGAAACGCCTGTTTGAAAAGGCGTCACGGCTTTAACACCGGCTCCCCCCTCGTGTTCGCGAGACATGATTATTTGACGGTAAGCCGATTTGGTAATAAGTATAAACGACAAATTATTTATTCTCCCGCCCAGGTACACGCGTAAACATGTCACCACAAAATATTACGTTAAGGCGAAGTTTAGTGAATAATGCGTCGGTCACGCGAGTTTTGGGATAAAATAATGAAACTGTACAGCCGGCTTGACGGTTAGGTGGCGCGTGCTAGAAGATTAAACATCGAATTTTCACACTCGAGCTAATGGGAAAATCTCTGAAATTCCGTCAGCGTTTTAGTCGGATGCCATTGATTTCTAAAAATAATACCTAATTACACGAAACGGGGCTTTTTACTGATCGTATAATATATTATTTTATTACTAACGTTTGTTCTAAAAAAAAAATAATTATGCAGCTAACATTTTGCACGATTGCCATAGTATCCGAATATCCATCTAATCTACAGTTTTAATCTGAATAAATGATTTAAGTATTTCAAACATACACGTTTAACATGGTGTACGCTACGCACATAATAATAATATTTAAAACTTATTTTATACATTTTTTTAATGAATTATAAGCTAGTCGGAGTTATTCACGAAATGTGAATTAATAGCAATTTAAAATCAAATGTTTATTAAAAACCATACCACATTATAATGTTACGCTGTATATAATTAGTTGTAAAGCGTATAATATTGTAGGTAGGTACATATTATTATATATAACATATATCGTACACAGTATACACGCATATTTAAATTTTAATTTGCGAGAACATTTCAAAATAAAAAGTTTTATATACTATAAAAAAATACTCACATAGTACATTAAATTCCAGCAAATAAACTATAAGTATTCCGGTTTAAAACGTCATCCTAGATTTGATAACATAAATAAAATATGTATAATGTGTGTGCCGCACATCGTATAAATATATGGTACAAACCAAAGACATACATTAAAACGTACAATGACGTAATTGAGTTTGAAAGAACAAAACGTTAGAAACTACAATCTGAACTATACATTATATCTAAGAAAATAAAATGCATTAGTGTTGCCGGCGTTGCTTTCGAGAATAAACGACCCGAAGTTTTTTTTTTCTTTTTATTATTGAATTTCAAACTTTATAATCGGATTGAGAATAAAATAATGGATTATCAACAATAACGGAAATTACATTTTTGAATATTTAACGATAAAAAAACAAAGGTAGAAAAACCCAATAAGGCCGACGGACAAAAACGGCAAAAATACAATATATAAACCCTTAAAAGGAACATAATATTATTTATTCGACGACGTACGCATTATAATACCCGCAGCGTGTACAAATACCGCATAATAGGCTTCAGCTTTAGCAGCAGCAGAGAGCAATATCGCCATAATCGCACGCGAACGTTCTACAACCGTAAATAACGTCGCATATTGTTTTCCGAGCTATAACATTACTAATGTAATATAATATTTAAGGCACGTATTAAACAACAATATCGAAATAAATAATGTACACTGCAATACGACGTTATAATAATATTATATCATAATACGTACTACTTACATATATAATATTATACGTATCTCTGTTTGTATATATTATGCATGCAAAAAGCTCGCATTGTACGCCGTGCAGCGCTGGCTGACTATAACGCGGCGGCATGAATGGTTGCGACTTGCTGGTATAGTCATATACCGCGGTAGCTCGCGTGGTATATACACCGGTCCGGCGGCGTAACCCGTCAAAGAGCGCGCAGACGCGACGACGACGAGAGGGTGGATGTTGCGGCCGGTTAGGTGCCGCAGCGTGGAAATTAATTACGTGTTACGAGTGAGTTTTATTGGGCCGACTCGGTACACACACACACACACACACACACACACACACACACACACCCACATACCCACACACACCCACAAGAGCGAGATAAAACACGGTCGGCCGTCGCGTATCCTTTTACGAGATGTGCGCCGCGGCTCCCTTACCTGCGCGGCCCCACTCGCCCGACCGTCCGCGGCAGTCCGGGGCAGCGTCGAAACCACCCCGCGCGCTACCCCTACACCACACACCCGAAGCCAGGGCGCCGGGCGCCGCCCGGGCATCGCAGGGTATATCGTTTCGCACTGTAATAATCTCGGAAACACGAGGAAGAGTTTAAACGGGTCTACGTTCGTATTACAAATTATATTATGCGGTTTTTCTATTTTTTATGCTTTTTTTTTGTCATTGTCCGAGTCGGTAGCACGAAGAGCATTGCAGCTGCAGCTCTCACCCCACCGCTGCAGTTCTCACCCTTTCACTGCAATTCTCACCCATCGCCGTGGTCGTGAAAACAATCTCCTTTGAAGCGGTGGTTTCGACTCGCTATATACAAGATGTACCAAAGTCGAGCGTTATCGCCTTATCGGTTATCGAGCCCACAACTCCAAATATATTATATTATTTTATTCGGGACGATAAATGTCATGATATTATACGTAGTAGGTAGGTAATAATATTATCGTCGTCGCGGTAAAATATTTTATGCGCGCGACACACGTGCGGCGGATATGGAAGTTTTGAGTTTTCCGACTGCGCGTCGACGGCACGTTTCGCCGATAAACAATATTTCCGTCGCCGTCTTCGGAGAGACCTGGCCTGTTAGACGTTTTCGGAATTTTTTAATATAACCGTTATAGCGACCGCCCGCAGGTTTCTCCGTCTTTGCGGATTTTTTTTTCATTCCATTCTTTTCTTTCATTAATTCCGACGAATATTG
Organism: Neotoxoptera formosana; assembly: GCA_022818045.1. Taxonomy (NCBI): domain Eukaryota; kingdom Metazoa; phylum Arthropoda; class Insecta; order Hemiptera; family Aphididae; genus Neotoxoptera; species Neotoxoptera formosana. Next base: position 14,810,327 of record CM040634.1, read on the forward strand.
GTTCCTTATAGCTGTGCTTTGAAAACTATTTTTATGTAGGCGCTGTATATAAAATATTGATAAATAGTCGAGCGACCCGAACTTGTAGAACTGCTATGCCATTGTGTTTGTGTTCAGAACTAATCTATATTATGTTGTATATTCGGGCGAGCGGCCACAAAAGTTTGTGGAAAAAAACACGATAAAATATTACGCTTTTGTGCAACGCTCGTATACGAAAATAAGTTTTATGTTTTTTTTTTCTTTCACATCCGAAAAGTAATGTTGTTTATAAGCTTGTACACTTGTATTTCGTGAAAAGCAATAATTTAAATAAATCCTCATCCGGAGTGTGATTTCTCACTCCCCCTCACACCCTTTCCGATACTCTCGATACCCGGGGGATCAAATATTCATTATACTGCAGGTATTATTTTTTTTTTTTTTTTGGGGGGGGGGGCTTTTGATTGTAATATACCTAAAGGTGTGAGGAACACCCATTTAAAATAAAAAAAAAAAAATCGAAAGTTATTCGCATCCCTATGTACATTATATCGAGACCCTGGGAAGGTTTTATCGCGATAAATTCTATGCGTGTTTACGATTATAGAATAGTAACAACTTTTATCAAGGCACCATTACACGGTTTTTTTTTTTATTATTATTTTTTTTATTATGTATTTTCTCTTTTCCTCGGCCGTTACACACAAAGACGGATGACTATATATTTCTTGAACTTTCGGGTAGCTTTATAAATAAATAAATACGTATATATCTATAAATGCATGCTTGTACAATATATAATAATATATGAGACTGCGTGTACACACAATATTATATACCTATGCGTTGAAACGGTTGTTTATCGAATCACCCTAAAACAAATAGATTGGTCTCGCTATATCATCCTAAAATAATCCAAAACAATAATAATTGTAATTTACTTTTCCGACGAAATTCACGACTCTCGTGCACTTTAATAGTAGAGATACATTTCTATTATAGCATTACGGTTTGATGTTTTATTTTGTTTCTCTACGGGTTTTATGGTGTTTACTTTTTAGTTTTTTCTTTCTTTCTCGTGTTTTAATTGAATCGAAATACCCGCAGGTATATAATATATTATATAATATGAAATAAAAGAAAAATGCCGTTAACGCGATTATATTATTCTCGTTCGTATTTATTTAATATAGTAGGTATAATATAATATTATATTAAACATTAATAATATTACGGTCCTTTCGGATATTATCGTTGCGTACCTATATTCTTACTACACGGACGAATATTATAATAACTTAAGCGTGCTAGGACACGTGCTATTCTATTATAATGATATTATGTGTCTATAAGATATTAATATTATTAATTGTAAATCATTTTTATTTTCGCGTCGCACCGCGGCGTGCGTCGTCCAGAATGGCCGCTCGGAATTTTGCACGAAATCGCTTATGAAATATATTATGTACTTAAATAAACGCTTCAGTAACGGCGGCCGTATTAACGCACATTAATGTTTTCGTAGAGATCAATAACTCTGCAGAAACGACGTCATCCGCGTACGGTCGAGAACAATATGCTACCTCCTATAGGTATGTCCATTATTTTGTTTTTCCAACTTTATAGACGTAAATTGTTGTTGTTGTTGTTGTTGTTTTTTTATATTTATATTTATTTAGAATAAAAAGTTTTTACAACTGGGTCATTAGTCAACATTTTTACAGTAACCGTGTCTGTATAGGTACGTGTAATAATAATATTATAATATACTCGACTAATAATATTATAAATAGGTATCGTTGTTCTATTGCAACGGGTAGGTATTTGTTACTTTTTTTATATTATTATATTTTTCACAGTCAATTACGTTTAATGTCAAAATATAATAATATTTCGGAACCAATACCGATGGTTTTGAAAAAAATTGTATAGAACGGGAGCTTTTTCTAGGTCTCCGAGCGCAACCTAAATTAAATATTAATAGCTATTAATTGTTTAGGTTCACTCATAAAATATAGTCAATAATATTATATTGCAGTATTATGTTATTATTATTATATTCGGAGAATTTTCTCACCCTAATATATATTTATTCACAGTATACACTCGTGGTCTGAATTGATGACGTCTTCTGTGCTCAATATTATAAAATAGAAACCGTTCGGCGGTGTGTGTAAATATTGTACACATAAAATTCTTGTATAATTTACTATATTATGTTTACATAATATTTCAAAACCTCTGAAAATCTGTTTGGGATAAAAAAAAAATAGAAGAATATTATTAATTATGTTTAAGTCTTAAATAAACTGTATCTGGTGTTTTTTTTCTTCCATAAACCGCAGTACTTCATCAAAATTGTTATATTAAATAATTTATACGCTTGTACAGTGACATTATTTTTAATATAAACATCTTAGCGGCAATATATTATTACGATATAAAATTGTTCAGAAGTCGTATTAAAAAGAATAATAATGCATAAAGATCGTTTTTCCTATAAACGAGTGTTTTGCATAATATTTTCATAGTGCACGATTAATTCAATTGGAATCGTAATCCGATGACTCTTCGTCGTATATCTTATCGATACAAATATTTTAATGGATTGAAAAAATGTCTAAGTTTCTTTCTTTCATTGTTTCGGCGAACGATAATGTATTTTATATGATAATACAACTAAAACGAAGATTTTGAAGAAATCTTATAATATTATGAGTAAAGGTATACGAGTAAAGGTATACGCAAAAACGAAATAATGACTTTGTCGAGAAAGATTTGGTCACGCGCGTCTTGTAAAATCCATTTTTTTTCTCGGTAATGGTATTGTGTTTTTTTTTTTTTTTAACGAACACTTCGTATCGAACTTGCACGTCTTAGTAAGTGTATAATATTTTTGCGCTGAACGCACTGTCAGAAAATAATTAATAAACCATTTTCCTTATCAAGATTTGGTCGACTGTCGGAATATATTTTCCTGTCAGAGCTGTGTGTGTAGACGGCTTTATGTGTTCAAGTAGGAATCTATTAGCTTACTGTAAAAACTAAACCTAACCCTCGAAAGCTATATAATTCATTTATTTATAATAACACACTGAAAACACGATTATAATAAACAAAAATTTCGTAAAACGACCGTCAATGTTAGCCTTTTTTTAATTAGTCCAGTGGAGCGCGTTAACACATTTTATCTACAACAATAAACTATAAACATATACCACATACACGCAAGTTATTCATTTTCAAACCTTTTCACTGCAGCTAATACAAACATTCAATTTTTATAAAGGCACCTTTTTTTTTTGTAAATGGCGTACTTTAAACTGTGTACCTGGAGTATTGTTAATTAATATTAACAGGCTTTCGCTTGGCAATAATAATAATATTGTTTTTATATTTTCAGTAAGTTAAATTGGTGCCATTAATTTATTTACGGCGTTGTAACAAATTTAATTATTGAAAAAAAAAGAAATGCACAAAACAAAATCACATAAAAATGATGCATATAAATTACAATAAATTGATCGTAACTCAATAAAAATATTAAACACGATAAATTATAACATTGACGATTATTTTAATAGTCACGCGCGTGCGTGCGTGTGCTGTTCGAGCTAAAAACATAAATCAACTAAATACATATTATTATATCGCACGACAGACTACGACGCGAGTATAATGATATAATATATTGCCGAATAATAATAATAATAATAATAATAATAATAATAATAAAATAATAATACAATAGTCTCAAAAACGACATCGTTTTCCTGTAGCAGTCACCAATGTCGCCGTTATTGCAATAATAACTACGACGATATCCGCAATATTATACTCATAATAATAATAATATATTATATGGCACAGCAATCCGAGAGTCGGTCTGGAGTCGGTCTGTCGGCAGTGGTGGCCCAAAGACATTGTATATACACGGCATAATGTTGACGGGGTGAGTTCGGGATTTCGGGGGGAGGGGTGTTAAACCGTTATAGTAAATAATAATAATATTATGTGATAAATATATCATAATATTATCATAATAATAATTTTTCGACTCGAACACGTACTATTATATAGAGAGTACATAATATACGAATAACGGTCAGTCGTCAGAACTCTGTCGACGATCGCACAATAATTAGACGCGACACGTAATAGTATGGTTGGCATTTTTTTTTCAATTCGTCGTTAAAAATAAGGTCAAAATGAATTACACGTCACACGATCGATGCGATAATATTATAATTATGTCATCATAAAGTGTTACACACATGTATTATAGTGTTGTTGACGTGCACGTCTTGCTCGAATACCTACGTCGTCGGGACGAGGAATATCGAATCGGTGGCGCCAAAGTTCTTTTAAGATAAATAAAAAGCGACGTGGCCTTGGCCTGACCTCGATATAAACCATACTACACTACAAACATTTTAATAATAATAATAATGCCATAGAAGGGTTCGGCGCCACTGAACATCACTGCCATTATTAAATGTGTGTGTATAGTGTACTATAAAATAATATTATACTATACTTAATAGGGGCCGATCTAGTTAACGTAAGACACTCATAATTTCAGAAAACTCTAAAGTTTTCCATAGTATTTCTTTCGGATCGTCTTGAGTCGTTGCAACAAAAACCTTTTTAGAAAAAGTTATAATATATCTCACCATATTTGCTATCGTTTTTAATTTTTAGTTCAGATTCCAAAGCTGAATAATATTATTCCTAGTATTTTGATCTATACGAATTGAATGTCGTAGTTTATTAGCTAAAAGTGTTTAAAGTTTGGACGAGTGAAGTACTACTCGAATAAAGGTTTGGAACAAAAAATAAAAAATGCAAGCATTGTCATTAGAAAATGGTAAAAAAATTATAACGATATCAAATAGAAAAAATTATCTTTTTAAAAATGCCGTTTTATAACCTGCACTTGACATATAGATTTCTTAATTACGAGTGTCTTTACGGATCACTCGATATTTACTATACTGTCCGATTTATTGGGCATTTTTGAGATAGGATCTCAAAATATCGGGCAGTATCTCGAGGTACCTTCGTCGGTCGTATGTTAGATACAACGTGAAAACCTTGCCGTTTGCAACGTTATATTTTTGACCACGCAACGCCAAAGCGCGGAAAATAAACGAAAAACAAAATAAAACCATCGCAATACCGACGCAAACACCGATCGTCGTTTCGATCGCCACTGCCCTGACGGCTGTGAAATCATATATATTTTTCTTCCAAAGCGGGGCGGCAATGCAGGACTTCCAGCTGTCTCGTGGAATAAAATGTTCGCGTATACAGCATATGATATAATATAATATATTATATCGGACGACGGCGGCCCGGGTCGCCCGGGCGTATATAGAAAAGTCTCGCGGAAAATATATGGCGGCCACGATAAGGATTTGACATCTGCCGATGTTTGTCCGGATGAAATAAGACGCATTTTCCCGGACGGGGTGGCCCGGCACCGGCCTTCCACTCCGAAGATTTTCTTCCGCCGAACGGCAGTCGTATGCGGGCGAAACCTTTAGGTCAACTCCAAACAATAAAGTTTCCGCAGTTTCCCTACGCGTATTTTATCAAATGCGTTTTCTAGGTATCTCTCTTTTCCGGCCCGCCGCCCCGTAAAGTCCGTTTCTGCGGCGGAGACGGCCCGACGAACTTTATCGAAAAAAGCTTTTCGATGTCTGCCGCCTGTCGAATTCAAATCTCCCGAGTTTTTCCCATGTAGGTCATCGGCGGCCCCGGCTTGCGCGCAGACCGACTACGTCTACCGGACGTCTGTATTCGTCCCCCCACACTCCATTTTCCCCATATCCCTCGTGGTTTCAATAGTCGTGGTCGGGTTATATTGGCATTCGGCTGTTAGTCTTATACATATAATATTATCGGTAAACGCGTTCGGGGTCCACTCCTCTGATCCGTAAGTCGTATAAAAACGATAGAGAAAAAAACCCTCTCACTCGAGCGCAGGACCCATCTTATGTATGTACGTAACGTATAGTTCTGCGGGGCGTCTTTAAAGGTCTTATAGTTTATCTCTGTATTTAAAATTCACACGAACGCCTTCGACGATCGTACAATAACCGCGACGTATATTATACTATTATAATAGTTTATCACAACTACAACAGAACGCGTACACTAATAATTTGTCGTATGCCTACATAGAAGAATGTTATCGTCGTAACGGTTTTCGAATCGTCTGAAATTCGTCTGGTTTCGAACCAGAGACGCTCGTCGTGCATATAATATATTCATTGTAAACACAATACGCAGTATAATAATAATATCATTTTTAAAAAATCATTCTTCTCTCGGGTCGGCCTCGACTGACACTCAAACGTCACTGGTCCGTCTCTGCGAGGCCTACATATAGAGGTACACTGCAGTCGTATCATTTGACTTGTGTGTGTGTGCGTGTGTGCTTTACCTGTGGCCGACTCGAACCTCTCTGCACGCGTGGTTATTAAAGCGAGCATAACATACATGACCGAAACGCGTATTATATACATTATATATATATATATTCATACAGAGACCGACAATGTGTACGTCTCCGCAGCGCGTATGTAATCCAATGGGATAACAGTCATTATTGTGTTATAATACTTACATCGACGGGAAACGGGGAAACGGACGGCTATTATACGCATAATATACTAATACAACTACTGCCGCGACTACGACTATGGTATTATGATAGTCGTGCGCGCTTTGTGCTGCAAGTGTGCGTACGCCGACGGACCCTTTTGAACGTTATCCAACTTATCGATTTGGCTTTAATGGACGACGAGCCGAAACCATTTACCGACGACTGTGGCGCACACACAGACACAATTATGAGCACACACGCACACACACACACACACACACACTGAGCATACTCCAAGAGCATAGTAACGTTATAATACCACGTGTATACACAACGCGCGGTATGTACAGGTATAATATTTATATATATATAATAAACCGTATATATATATTATATAACTATTATATATATGTATTATAATATTAATATATATACACTGTATACATTCTAATATTTAGTGCGGGTACCTGCGCCAATAACTACTCTGGTCTGGCGAATATAATAATTATTATATTATTATCACAATACAAATACTGTATATTGTATTAGCGATAACGGCGTGTACAGGTCATACACCCCCCGTGTACATGTGCACAAGAGTACCCGCGCACATTATAATGTTATAATATAAACCCTACCTATAGTGTATTATTGCGAGTAGATATATTATAGTATTGTACATACTCGTATATGATTTGCGGCGATTAAAGCCGAGTTCTGGCGAGCGCGATTAAACGTCATTAAAAGTTCGATCGGCAATATAATTGTGGCATATTCCGTAATAGAGTCTCGTCGGATCGGCGTTTGTTCCGAAGCCCCGTTTCCAATTTCGACGTCATAACAAAGGGTGACACAGTGGTGACATGAGAGAAATATTAGAGAGAGAATGTACAATTAACTCCAATTCGCATTTTTTTTTCACGGATCCTAAACCTGTATCGATTTACTTATCTTGGCTTTGACTTTTAGCAAAAGAAAAAATATTGCTCTTTTATATCTAACTTATAAAACTTTTATAGTTTTGATTGTGTTGTGTGTAGATTTTACTTTCCCAAACAAAAAAAGTTAACATATAATTAGCGCATAAAAATCGAATCCTTAGCCCCCGTGGGTGACCTAATCTTTTCTCGGATATTACGGCGGTGTAAATATATTTTATCAATCCAGTCAGTCGTATTATTATGAACATTAACTTTAACATAAAATGTAATAATTGTTTCTTGAGTATAGGTACCTATACTAAATACTATTATTAAAAATATGACAAGTATGAATATATCACTCGATTTGCATTGCTTATCGACCGCATCGTGTAATTCGTTTCGTCGATTGTAACGCAATTTATTAATAATGTTATTGGGGGTTTTTTTTTATCGATTTTTTTTTTTTTCGTCACTATAGTCACCACTACAAAACGTGTTGTGTACGTCAAATTTTGTTTACATTAAGCACCGAGCAGCGGCGAGACGCGCGTCGGTCGCAGGTAATTTCGTTCAACGACCTACTTATTACCTGCTTTTATTTTACCTTTTCGACATTATGTATTATATTATTATTATCGCCAACACGGTTCATCGTTCAGTCGTCAGTCCGCACTCGATCGTCTCGCACGCTCATATTTTGTTCTCTCGTAGTACGTTTTACAATATTTATGAGGTCGACCGGACGTGACGCTCCCGACATATTATTATTATTTTACTGTCCACAATACGTATATACGTCGGCCCCCCCCCCCTAATCGCGCGGATATATTATGACTTCGGAGATCGGGCGCCGCGCACTTTTTCGTACCGCATTTTATACACGATTCCCGACAACCGCGTTTCGGAGGATCCGTTCGTATACGGATTCCGAACTGTATACATATATAATTCGTATTATAATATCGCCGTTGTTGTTGCCGTTAAATTCGCGTTTTAAATTTATTCACTATCGAGCCGCGCACACGGGCGGGTTACATATTATTAATATTATATACAGTCGTGTTGTTCGCGCGCAGTAGATAAAAAAAAAAAAAAACATTTCTATATAGTACACTTGTGTGTGTGTGTGTGTATTTCTCGCGTAATCCTCCCCCGGAGCCGATGTAATAACGTCAATAAAGCTAAATCGCCTGAAAATAAAACGTTCTATCCGTGCATATATAATCGTTTTATATTACTTCTTCTGTTCGTGTGTGCATGTATTATACGTATCCGGCTCGCGTACGCGGCGCGTTTCTTTTTCTTTCCCGGCTGTGATTTATCGTTTCCGGACGTAATCGAGTAGTTTTGCGCGCCGCGGTAATGATATTGTCGCGAGCGTGCGCAGCTCGGTCCGCGTCGCGATATCATATTACACGCACAGAGACAGTACAATATGATGTGTACATTTGTGCTCTGCATCTGCGTGGCCGCCGTAAGAAAGTTGTCCGCTCTCGTCGGTTTGGTTCAATAATATAATACGGGAGCGATTCGGTCCAGTCCCCGTTCAAATTTGTTATTATTATGGTTCGGCTTGGTCGGGTTTCAAATGTTTTTCCCATTCGGTCCAGGTCACTGTTTTTGTTCTATTAAAATGATTGTTTTTGCAATGTGAGAACAATCAAACAAACAACACCAACCAACTACAGGCAATTTCGGTATAAATATTTAAATTTATATAGTTTTATTATACCGAATGACGACCACAATAACGGTTTGGTCCAAATTGTTTTCAGATCAAACCACGGCAGTCCGGTCCTGGTCTAATCTATTAAATTCGATTAAATTACCAGTCTAGTCTAAAACAAAAACGTAGCTGTCAGTTCGGCCCTTTGTTAAAATTTTAAACCCGGTCCGGTTCCTTTAAATATTGACGGACCACGCAGACCACTAGTGTACATAACAGAGATAATAATAATAATAATATCACGCACACGTCACCAAACCACCGCCGTGCTCGGTGGTCTACGCGTATAAATCGGGTAAATTAAGGGCCGTTTGTCGTCGCCGTCGGTCGAGTACCCCCACACGCATAGTGAAACCGAGATCCGAACGAGTGACGTTTCGATATCCTCGGAACAGGGCTTTTAGGGATCGCGGGGATTGTGTCCGGATGCGCTGACGGCGGCGAGAGAGACGAGCGGACGGCGCATTCAGATTCGAGAGCGGAAATAATGTATTCTAACCTACCGGCCGGGATAAATGCGATTACGGGTCGGCTGAGGGTGCTCGCAGTATAAATTACGGTCGATGGTTTTGTTGACCAGCAAATTCGATAAGTGTACCGGCGAAAAAAAAAAAGAACACTACCTACCGAAATGCAATTTTGTAGTGACGGTGTGTGTGTGTGTGTGTGTGTGTGTGTGCGTGTGTGCGTGTGTGCGTGTGTGTGTAAATCTACCGCAAGTACTCGTGTGAACGTTCTCGTGGTCGGTTTAACTGTTAGGTCTTTGTTATCGACGGAAGCGAGATAAAATGACAATTTGGCAAGAGGAAAACTACCACTAGGACGGACCGCGGTAGAGTCGTATTGGTTTAAATTAAAATACTATATTAAATATGCACGATACGTACGTGAGTGCGCGTGATAAAAATATTGCGATCGGGTAATACATCGGAGAGGCAGCTTTTGGAGGACGCGAGATAATCGAATATTAATAATTTTAACACGCCCCGCAGCCTCTGCACCGGTGTAAGCACACGCACGATAATATACATATATATTATGTAATAATAATATATATATATATATATATATATATTTATATATAAAGAGTCTCTAATAAGTTTTGATAATTTATGACGCCGGATCAGTCCGGAACATTTGGCCAGCTTTTGACTGGTCCGCGAAGCGCTATTATTAATAACGTGAAATTAACTTGACGGCTGTTTTCGCCACCGCCCACGTGGCACACGCCCACGGCCACCGACGCGTCGCCACGTACGGTTTTTAACGTTTATTCGCACACACATGCATATAATAATATTATATACGAGACATGTCCCCAGCATAACTATAATATTGTCCGCAAAACGATCGGTAGGCGACATTTTTTTTTTCGAGTGTTCAATCTATATAACACTTGTCAGTTTTCGTCTGCAATAATATTATTATAAAAAATATCGAAAATGTTCCCAACGCTAGCTTCGGACTATATCGGTATACCGTCTGGTTTATTTTCGGCCACTGTTAGGATTAGGAGGCATACTTACGCGGCGGGCGGCCGAGTTACAATTAATTATTTTTCTTTCAATTCTCCGCGGACAATAATATTTTATTTATAAAACGCTCCGGCAAATAATAATACGCGTGATCTACAGTACTGATCCAGATTTAGACGCGTGACTAATCTCTCAGGCGCGCTCGATAAAACAAAAGCGTCGTAAAATCGAAAACGATAGTGATGGATACTGATAATAATAATATACTCTGCGGTGGCCGGCGATAGCTAAATGCAACAAAAAAAAGAGGCAAGAAATGAACCATTTTTTTTTACGTTCTTTTACTCCTGCCGGAACGCGTTTCTTTTGATGGTTTTTTTTTCGCCTCGCCGCGGCCGTTCGATCGCTTTTCTTTTATTCATCGTTATTAGCGTAGGTACGGGGGCGGCGGTGGCACATGACGGACGCGACCGTGTTCGATAAACACGATATAATAATACACACCGTGCGTGCGTGCTGCACGAAAAATGCACAATTATATACGGAGGTACGTGAGTACGCGTGTACGGCGGAGGCGGCGGCGGGCGAATAGCATTTTCGAAAAACGATTGCGATGTACGAAACGCTTCGGCGCGGCGTGGCGGAGGGACATTTTACGAGTTTTGCGGTTTTATCGGGAAAAAATTCTTGAACGTCGCGGCAACGGAATGCGGGCGAGAGAGTGTTGGGGCGCCAGAGAGTTCAGAGACGAGCGCGTACGACTCGGATGCGCGTCCCTGCGATCGAGAAACGGGGTGGCAGACGACGCGACAGCTGATCGCACTCCTCGGTGTAAGGGATGCGGGGAGGGGGGGGGAGCAGGGGCGTCCCGAATGGTATATAAGTTCCGGTGCGATCGGTACTACCGTCCCAGTACACTCGTGTCCGGCCGCCGAGTAGTCTTTTATTTTTCTCAGATCAGTAGCACGATCGCCGCTGCCACCGGACCAGAGTCTTCTCTACTATATTATCATAGCTGTCGTCACTTCCGGTTAGTCCTTTATAATAATATATCATATTTAAATATTTTACATAATAATATATTGTCGATTTGAAAAAAATACCTACAGTCATCTGTATTGAATCCCACAAGTTATACGGCTGTAGGGGTCGTCCGACACCCAAACTTTTAAGCTCGATTTTCATCGATCTATACTTCTTATGTCTAACGCCGTATAATATATATATATATATACATACGGTGTTCAACGTAATCATATTATTAAATACTCAACGGTTTTGCGTTCGTTTTCGATACAACCGACCTCTCGGTCACAGCAGCGACTAAATATTATTATATTATATTCTAATATAGGTGACTGATGGTATTGTGATGTACATAATAATATACTATTATTTTGTACGGTGGCTGTGTGACGCCTATAGGTCCTATTCATTAAACGCACACACAGCGCGCAATGCGGGCAAAACGTTGGCGTTTCGTAATAATATATATATACGCACACACTGCAGCTTGCTTAAACTTTTAATGCAACTGTTGTATAGGTAAAGGCAGGTACCTACTGTATATATACGGTATAACGGCGGTGTAGCCAGTGCGAGTATTAATATTAATAGCGCCAGGTATAACATTACATTGTTTTACGAGCCCCGTACACTTCCGTTTTACACTGCTCACACGTGCTTTACGCACACACACGCACAACCCACACGCTCTATCCCCCTACACACATACACACACACGCTTGCGCGCGTACGCGTATATAATATATTATAATATGTGCGACTTATGTACACACGCGTGTATCGCGCCGCGTATTACCTCGGGAGTCTGAGTTATTTTACGTTTTTATTTTCATCCGCGAAAACTATATGGGTATTATGCGTGTGCGTGTGCGCGGAAAGAGGATTGGGGGTCGGAACGGGGAGGACACAAAAGAGTTTTTCGTTTTTAACATTTTTTTTGCTTTCTTTTTTTTGTTCTGTACACTTGTGTGAAAACGTGCGCCAGTTAAACGTAATGGTTTTATCGTAAAAGTTATACTCTATTTCTCCGTCCATTTCTCTCTGCAGTGCGTAGGTACTATTTTCCCCGCGTTACTTTACTCTCGTCCTCGCGAGCAGTTTCCACGCCGACATTAAAAACCCTCTTCCATTATAATAAATACCGGTGGTTATATATGTGACGCGTGTAAAACACTTCACACTATATTATTATTATTATTACTATTATTACTATACACCGTGGCCGCTAAACGGGGGGAGACACATTTCACCACGCAGGAGGGGCTTGGCAAAAAGTTTCAGCGCACTGTCGTATATTACGAGAGTTGTATTATATACCACACAGAAATATCACACGCACACACACACCCACACACGCACCACGTCAACCGTTAACGAAAAAAAGTCACTATAATACAAGAACGTTTTGCTCTGGTGAATCGAGATTATTACATCTCACAGATATTCCTCCTCTAAGTTTATACAATATTTTCACGTACAAACACGCGGGGTTCAACAAACTGCGAAACGTTCGGTGCGTTATCTTCGTCCTGATCGACAGCACTGTCATTTCTCCGAGTTCCGTTTTGTCCACACTGGTGAAAAGCACAACGACGGTGACGACGACGACAAGCCGAAATAATATTATAATATATTTTATACATTTTTCGAAAACCGACCGGAATGCGTATACGTTTTATCGACGATAACGTCATCGACGGGCTATATTTTAATAATATGCGTCTATGCCTCTATATATACCGTCGTCTTCCGGCAGCCCGTTTCGCTCACGCGCGTTTTGACGTAATTTTTAAAATTTAATATTTCTGAATTTTATACCTTGTGGCTTGTACGTGTATATATTGAATACACGCGCATTTTATTAATGTCATGTATGCCGAATCTTGTCCCATTGAAAATCTTTTAATTCATTATTAGATGCATTCAAACGCCAATATCACAAACAGAAGTTTTACGCAGTAATGTTTCTGTCGCATTCTCTACTCGTTAGTGATAATTGGTCGTTAGTCGTGGTTACAATAATATATTACAATGGAAATTAATTTTGATCGAATTCGGCAAAAACTATAGTTCTCTATAAATTGTATATTTTTCGAAAAGCTTAAATTAAATCTAATAATGTTGTGAAAAAATAATCATTTTGTAATGTCGAAAATATATCACATAATATAATATTATAACTGTCGGTGGTGCCAAAATATAATGTATAATATTTAAATAATCATTATACGCCGTGGCGAGGGTGGTTGCGGTGTTGTCGAGTGCAATGTTCCAAACTGGTGCCGGACTCGTGAGTTCAAACTAAAACCGGGAAATTGTTTAAAATAAATTGATGATGACAATGAGCCCGAAAGCGTTTTGAATTCACTAATCGAAATGGATCTACCGCCACCGCCGCCGTCTCCGCCGGAGGAATCGCGAAATTGAATAAACGGAACTCGTCGCCTAAGCTCTTTTGCAAATACTTTTCTGTGGATTAAATTTCGGGACGTATACGAGCGCGTCGCGAAATTAATTCGTCGTCGGAAATTCACAGGCGACCGAGCACGCCATTATTATTATTATTACTATTATTATTATTATGCGGCGCTCTTTTGGTCGCTCCGACCGCGCGATTGTTCATTGGACACGTAATGAGGATTTGGAAGAACCGTTCGAGCGTACGTAATGGACTAATGCTCGTCTGGTTAGAGAGAAATTAAAATCAAAAATTCGGCATAGCACCACTCGTTGAGTTTTTTTTATCGTCAAACTTAAATGGTATATCGTGAACAAATATACGCGCGATATCTTCGGCAAGTCTTCGCACAATATTGTACATATTTTACCGTGCACGCGAATATACCTAACGACGGGGACGTCACCGTCCGATATAATATGTAATTTGTCGTTTTGGATACTCGTGCACCCGTAATAACATATTATCGAATACAACCTTGGCGGAGTGGGTTAATCGAAAAACGACGAAGGAAATATTTCGTTGTCGTACCACACGAAAACTTTATTTGCCGACAAACGGCTAGCAATAACGTACGCGGCTGTTCGTGTACGTATTGTAATATAATATATTGCGACGACGAATAGTTTTCGCTTTACCGTCGAGTTATATACGTAATATTATTACTATATGACTACCCGAACACATATTGACGATCGACACGCGATTACGTATTATATGCGTATCCCACAAAAGCCGCGGCGGAGCGTTTTATTCGCTTGCTCTCAAACAACATGTATACGTTTTTCGATTTAGGCTTCGACAAATCGCGAGAGAGGTTATCGCACCGCAGTTCGTCGGTCCCGACATTTCGTGTCGTATGCGACCAAACCCGCGTGAATCGCGATAGCTCCTCGCCACCAAGTCGTGACGCCCGACTCCGTGGTCGAGTCTCTCACGCTCTAGTGCAGACAGTAGAATCACATCGTGTCTCATAATTATTTTATTGTTTGTACGATCTTAGTGTCTTTTTAATATCGTTAAACCTACGTCGTGTACTCCGCTCCAGCAGGATAGAGATAATAACCCGTGAAAGTAAATAGTATTATGTATATCGGGAGCGGGAAAATGGAAAATTTTTGTGCAAGACCGGTTCGGGCATAATACTATTATAGTTATTTTATACAGTCTGTTCGGACCAGTATTTTCATCCCATTTTATTTGCGGCCTACGTCCAAATTTTAGCTTCGCGGTCGGTTTTAATTAAATCCTCGTCGCATTGTCCGTCGCTACCTATATATACATTATTGGAGGCATACACATAATGAGTATTCCCGCGCGTTCCCGTAATAACCGTTCGGAGAGGTCTAGGCCACATCTGTGTCTGACGTGAAGTGCGTGCCTCGGGACAACGAGAAATAATAATAATAATAATTATTATTATTATTATTATTATCATCATCACTATACCGGCACGATCGTGGGCATCGTCATCTGCGGATCGCCCACTCGACGAGCGTTTTTATAGAGTTCGGCGAGGAAAATTTAATAAACGCCTCGAGGGGTGAAAAAAAGTCGAACGGAATTCTTCGAGTGCGGCGGGGAAAACATGTCGGCCGAGACCCCGCTAGGGTTTACCGCGCGAGGCTGTGACGGTATGTACGCGTAGTTTTATTCAGACGACAGCGTATATATATATATATATATATTTATTTATATTATATTTCGCCCGGCTGCAGCCGCCGCCGCCGACGCCGCATAAATTGCTCGTGCAAGTATTTTATTCGGCTTTCGCGTCGTTTCCAGTATTGTTGTACTCGTCGGAATGCGACAACGACGACGGCGGCGGCGGCGGCGGCGACGATGACGACGATAATAATAAGCGCGACCGAACATTTCCGGAAAACGCATCCGGTGCATTATTGCCGTGCATACCGAGCCGAACCGCCGAGCGTATAATATCGTACAATAATATATATACAATATACGACACTATAAATTATTATAATATTATTATAATATAATATATTATATATTATGGTATACGGGACGTTGCGGTTTGTTATTGTTACCGTTATAGAGCGCATGACCATGGCATTTATATGCATTTTTCGCTGTATTATTATATTATTATCATAACCACACGCAATGCTGTGGCGTGCGAGCCTGCCCGTGTGGCAGGACGACGGGCATAACACAGTTGAAGGTTTTCCAACTGTCCGACATGTGCAGTATACCTTTAATCCGATTTTCCGGAAAAAAAAATGTCGACCATAATAGTTATTAAACATTTGCTTCGTACACTCGCGAAACTATCGTCTGATCAATACGTATTTTGGCCGGGCCCTCCACTAATTTAGGATAACAATTATCGTCAGTATAATAATATATTATATTTACTGCTGAAGCCGAACTGTTACTCGACCGTAACCGATTGTTATTTCCAATCGATATCGATGCGAAGACACGTCGTCGTATTATAATATTATTATTATTATCGTACGATACGAGATTAATATTTCGCTGCACACGGACGAGGGAATTATAAAAGTTTTCGCGCCCTCTTCATAAAACGACGACGATGGGTACACTTACTCGAGTTTTGCCGAAGGCCGAAAGTTCTCGGTCGTGTTTTTCCTAGAGCCAATCGGAAGTCCCGTAATTTGTCTAACCATACCATACCTTTCAAAACTTTCCATGTATTGTTGTTCACACCCGACTTTTCGTCGTCTCAGTCTTTATTATTAAATATGACGACTTATTGCGATAAACACCACCAACACCACCGCGTTCGTTTTCAATACGAGGATAATAATCCTTCGACAAGGCGATTGTTTTTTACTTCACCGTTGTTTCCTAAGTAGGTTTTCGAGCTTTATTTTCTTATAATTTGAAGCACTTACTGTTGATGTGTTGTAGTATTATGGGGATTTAAAGTTTCAGTGGATCAGAATGATGTGGTATACATTTACGGTATCCACTGTCACTCCACTAATCTTATCTAAACTTTAAACACGTCTTGTTTATCATGATATTGAAAGGTTTGGATTAAATAAAAGACGATAGTAAACGAAATCTATGATAAAAGTGGAAAATTTCAAAACACATATTTTATTAAACTGTAAAAAAACTCGTAGTCACTCGTTACTGCTGCAGACACGGTATAAATATTGATACGAGGTCTTCGCGTCACTCGTGCTCACTCGCTCGTATCGTAATTTAATGACGTGACAAACGACGAGCACCCACGGCCGCGGAGGTGTAGCTAAATTGCCTATTCAACACGCCGTGTTACACGATTTTATCGCGCTATTGCAGCAGAAATGCATTAACAGTAACAACATATTATATAAGCAACAACAACAATAGCAATAATAATAATATGGTCTCACAAGATACCGGAAAAAACGAACCCGCGGTACCTATAGATTTTAACGCCATTTCCGGCACTCTCGCAACGCTTCGGCAGCCATACCCGAGACGGTGTTATTTTTATCGGCAAATCAAACGCTTAGAATCCCGGTAGTATAGTGGTGGTATATAATAACAATATTATTGTATACACAACACCGTAAACGTATTATTGTTATTATTTCAACCGTTATCGCGTCGTCGTATTATTCGTGTCAGCAGATGTATTACGCCCAGTTCGACCGCGCTACGTATCTCTCCCCGTCCGTCTGCCCGCGCCGCGCAGCAATCCGACCGCATAGCGATCGCGTGCCAAAGTCGCGAACTTTGCGTCGAACCGATGCCGGCGATTGTTTCGAAAACTTGGCCGCCGAAAGTCCGCGGTCTTTTGTGGCTCTTTGGCTGCGCACTGCGACGCGATATTCGGTATGCTCGTGCGCAGTGTGTGTGTGTGTGTGTGTGTGCTTGTGCGTGTTGGTGCGAATAAATATGGTACACGACGAGACCGATAATGTACCGACGGTGGGTCGCGAGGGTGGGTCGCGAGGGCGAGTCGAGTGTGTGTACCGTTATAATGCGATTTTCTAATGAACAAAGTTTCGTAGAAAATGATCCGTGTCTGATGCACCCCGTCGCCGCCCGCGCCGACTGTTCGACGACGCGAATTCGTTATTGTATATTATAATGTACAGAACGCCGTCGCTAAACGATAATTATGTAGGTACGCGATGTTTACATCGGGACACGATTCGCTAACGAGTACACTCTCGAGGATATATTATTATTATTTAGTCCGCCGCCGATATTATACGTTTGTTCGAGTTCTGGTTTTTAAGAGGTACTCAAAACTCAAAGACCATGATATTTCAAAACTCTTGGATTCGAACTTCTTGGAGATACGCAATACGGTTCCGCCATTATGAATCGGGAAGCAAATGATTTTTTTTTTTTTTAAATCAAATTTTAAACAAGTTTCAGTGTGTCGGGACTTAATAATATTATGAATTCTAATTATTAAATAATATATCCAGCGTTACGACGAGTCGACTTGTATACAATATACTCAGCCACGGGCCGTTTTCGATCCGATAAAAATATAAAAGCTGAACCGGGTGTCACCGCACGAACCGCTCGTTATTAAATGGCATATATATATAATATGTGTGTGTGTGTGTGTGTAATATTATTAACATTATAAACGAATTTCGTCGAAAACGATTTGGACGACGCGTCTATATTATGTTTTCGGTGCTTTATTTTTGGTTTCGGTTCGGGGTTTTTTTTCTCTCTCGGTCGTGTCCTACGTGCCCGGAGTTTTCGCCCAAAAATTGATACGGCCGGAAAATTAACGTCCGCCGTATATATTATTACACCCGCATTACGGTCGGGGCCCCGCCGAAACAACAGCCGTTACACGCGATATAGCTGCTCGAACGGGCGTGGAAAACATCTGGCCGTTATTGGCTTAGTGTCCGAAAAAAAAAAAAAAACGAAAACTAAAACGAAAATGGCTTTGGAGCGTATATATATATATATATATACGTTTCGTTTCGAGCTCGTTTTTCCAAATCGAAATCATACTTCCGCCGGTCAAACACCGTCTCGGGAATATCTGATCGGCCGGAACGTTACGTTTCGATATCTTCGTATCTATCGTATATTATAATATAACTGTGCGGAGAGATTTTTTTTTATCGCCGACCAGGCGTTACGAAACGTTTCAGACATCGAAATACCATAATAATAATAATAATAATAATAATATCGTCTGTTCGTAGTTTGAATATCGTCTTGCGTCTTGTACGCGGCGGCTAAAGGGGGTGAGCATACAATTCTTGCACGGAATCTGATGACTTCCCTGCAATATTCGCAGTGGTATAAAACGTTTAAACGATATTACAGAACACATATCGAATAATATATTTTGTTTTGATGAGATAGTTTTTCGTTCATCGGACACTCATACTACGTTATACCGTACACATATATAATTATAATCGTATAATTTAATGGCATTCGATTCCGGTTTTGTCGTCGTATACGCTTTAAGCTGCCGAAAAACTATCGCTATAAATTAGATTAAATTACGCGACGTCGCCTATTACGCCGTTGCGGAAAATAAGGAAAGTAACGGATTTTGTTTATGGCCTCGAGAACTATACGCGGTGGCCGGGAACTCGCAATTTCAGAATTGACAAATGCGTATTGTTTTCTCGTATTTCACGATATTCCGGGGAAACGAGAGACGTAAAAACGTAATTCCGTGTGTTTAATGTTCTTTCGAAAATATTTACTCAAATAAGCTGGAAATTCGTATCGAGTTTACTGCTGATGGAAATATATAAAAAAAAAAATAAAAAAACACTGTAAAAGTGTAAACAAATCCTTAAGATGTTAACTCACTTTAAACGGACTCAAATACATAAACGGCCCAACCGTAAGGCACGCGGTGTAATACGATTTCAAATAATTCCGGTTCGTAATAAATTGCTCGAACGAAGCTTTCATGAAATATTTATCAATTTCGTTTTTATTTGAATTGCCTTTTCGAATTATATTAATCCAAATTTAATGTAATATAATATAATATGTATTACGGATAGTACTGCACACGGCCAAGTATAATATAACAATATATCATAATATGACTTTGTATAGTCTGTTTTTCTCACCCTCTCGTCGCCAGACGGAACCGAGTCGGGACACAATAACTACAAAAGAGAACAATCTCTTTCACGGACTCGCGGCGGACGAGACGTATTTAAATCAGTTTGGCCTTCGGCGGCGGCAATGACGCGTTTCAACTTCTATACGACTTATGTATATTATTATTATATATAGACGTCTGCCGACGCCGCCGCCCTTCGCCTCCCGAGTCTGTTCGGTCTGTTAACGAATTCATTTCCGGTCCATAAAACGGGATATTGTCGTTCGAACACCACACGCTCGCCGATCGGGAAAAAGCGTTTTCTATTAATCGTTTCTGCGGAAAATCATCATCGTCATATTATTCATTGCGAAAAGCGTTTTTTCCTTGCTTCCGCGGGCGCTTCGTCAGATCGCAAGGTCAATAATAATAATAATAATAATAATAATATTTTATAATATTCGGAAATGTTTTGAACGAAAATTCGTTATTAAACCCCGTAAATCGTGTCACGTCGGCCCCACCCAGATACGCAGCCAAGGGACATGATTTACCGCAGATGACCGTTTATTATTTCTATATTTAGTCTGAAAACTATACACACACGCGCGCGGCACGAAACTCAGCAATAAACGATTATTATTTTATTATGTTAATACCATTATAATAATATTAACAATAGAGTTTACCGGCGGACTACTATATACCTACTAATATAGCAGAATACCATATTATATAATTTGTATTTTCGTCAGCAGTCGTATCGGAAACGATTTCCGAATGTCGATCGTCGCAAAATAAGAAAAATACACTTTATTATAACTTTGGCTCCCTCGGAGCACTATTATTATTATTATGTTTGAACGGTGCGGCGGCCGTTTCGACGACAAAGCTGTGTAATATTCGCGTTCGCAAATAACCAAACCCTGAGTGGCGGCGGAAAAATGATTCGCAAACATTCAAATCTGGCAACGGCGGGCCACTTCGTCGTCGTAGACGTGGACAGATGCACCGAAATTTAGCTTTGCCGTACGGTGTTTTTAATTTGACAGCACGGCCGCCACCTCCAAAGCCCCCCCCCCCCCACTCGTCAGTCCGTCCGTTACCATCGCCCCAAAAGTGTGCGTCGGTACGGCGTAAAATATATCGTACAGATTACTCATCCGGTTCCATCCGTCCTTGCTCAAATACGCGGCGGCGGGACCCTCCTCCGACCAATCCGCTACCCACACCCGCTACACACTCAAACACTGTCCCGCCCCCGCCACGAACCCCGATAATGAATGTGCTCGAACCCCGTTGGCTTCATTAAAATTTAGGTCAAAACCTCAAAACGATCAGTTATTTTCGTCGTCCTCCCCGACGACGACGACGCCGTATACATAAGCCATAGAGAAGAAACTTTGTTGTTGTTGTTGTTGTTGTTGTTAATGATGTTTTTACTCGTACGGACAAATAAATTTACGGCGAGTACGGTCGATTTTCATACGCCTCCTCTGCGTTCGGGTTTTTCGAACGTCGCCATAGGTCCCGCGAATAGTCGTCGCCGCCGTCGTCGTTGACTGTTTGATAATCACGTACGGACGTGACATTCTACATCAGACCCGTCTCGTCGATTTTTTCTCCTTATTATTATTATTACTATTATTATTATGATCATTATTATCTGTAGAACCGTCATTGGGCGAATACGATGATGAAGCGCGGCAAGTCTGATGTTCAATCGACGGGATTTTATTTTTTAAACCATAGAATTTTGATAATATGGAGAGCATTTTTTGCAATGACAATATTATAAACGACACGCACATATTTGTAGTTTATTTTTTGTTGAACTATTTCTTTAGTTTGCTCTAAATATTAATTGATTGTTATAGGGCTTCACTAATTTCAAAATAAATAAGAACCTAACAAAAAATAATCGAATATGATTCGTAGAAATGAGACTAAACAATAATATGTCAGGTATACATTCAATATCTGTCGTGTAATTGTGTAAGTCAGTAGTACTCAACCTTTTAAACTTTGGCTATTCACGAATATTCTGTTTTGTAATAACTTGATTTTAATTTATTGCCCACTTATTGCTCATTTATTATCTCACGTATATATTTCCTATCCAGTGCTATACCTAAATTCACCTCTCAGGTTAAATCTTCAATTTGTTTGAGAACCACTGGTATATTCGTCAGGCCATATACATTGTCATATTAATTATAAAGCGTGTAAATATTGTGTTTTCTCGTGCCGTTTGCCATATATTTAACCGATCGATTCCACAAAACAGGGACTGCAACCGAAGTACGCATTATTTGGTTTTATGCTTTGTTTAAAATCAAAAATTATGTCATATTTTTATTATAAATGAACAATAAGTTATATTATAGAAATATACAATTTAAATTCTATCAATAAAACATATAAACTCGGATTATTTAATAAAAAAAATCGTACAGAAAATCGATCGCCTGGTCACAAATGGAAGTTAAATGGCGAATTGTGAGATTTAATGTCAATCTCGAATCTTTTCTTTTAATATAAGACACATATTATGACTTATACCTAAATAATATTGTTCTTAAAGCCCATAGTATTATAATTATTGCAAACATATCTACGACGAGTAAAAGTAATTTGTAAATTTAATTAAACTACATTATGATAATATAATATAAGCACTGCAATCGTTTGCTTCGGAGCGTATCTAAATCGGATTGCATTAAATTAAACCGTAATTATTATTATGTTCTATAACGTATAGCTATAATTTCAGAGTATTATTTATAAGGTCGCCCGCGAAAAGTAAATAATTGCAAAGTTGAATAACAGACCCAATATCGCTGTCGAGTAATATAAACATAAGCCCGAGATAAATTGTCCCGTCGCAGAGCTCCGGAAGTGACTTCAGACCGACTCGAAATATTTCCGACGCTGGTTCGTACACGCCCCCGCGCCGAGTGAGAATTGAAACGGCGACGGCAGCTGCTGCTCTACAGGGTTCATCCAATACTAATAATAACCACCCTAAGTGAACACCGCAGTAGGAAATGGAGATTAGTCGATGCGAAAACCTCGCGGAAATCGGTAAGACGTCTTCGAGTCTCGACGACACGGCCAACCGTTCTGTTCGACTTCGACGAGACCTTTTCAGAATATTATAACCACGACAAAG
Organism: Neotoxoptera formosana; assembly: GCA_022818045.1. Lineage (NCBI taxonomy): Eukaryota > Metazoa > Arthropoda > Insecta > Hemiptera > Aphididae > Neotoxoptera > Neotoxoptera formosana. The sequence continues at coordinate 14,833,736 of CM040634.1, forward strand.
TGGACCGTTTCGTGTTTAATCGTCGTAGACGTTCGCGTTTTCGAAAACATCGTGTTGAAATCGGCCAACGATTTCTCGATCCAGTAAACCACTCATCGTTGAACGTCAGAATAGTCAGAAATTATCCAACCTAACTCTTATTATTATTGTTCTGAAAGAAAACCAAATCGTACAATCTAATTGAATTAAAAAAATAAATAGGACTTACAATTGTATACAGCTAATAGCTTATGCGGTTGATGTTTATTTTAGATCAATAAAAACAAATAAATAAATTATTCGATCTACGAATTGAGAAAAAATCTAAAAAAATCATAACATATAGAACTATTATAAAATATTGTTTGATATCCACCCCATGTGACCTATTGTGAGTAGGTACATTCAGTCGACGTCCGAATGGAGACTTCCCGAATACCCGAGTAAACAATGTACCAGTGATTTCTCAGAAACCGTCGGTAACTCGTATTGTTTCCAGAGCTGATTAGAGTAAGTCTCGTGGTCGCTATTATACTAATATGATTGGATTTTTTTTTGTCGTACAAATTCCCGAAACCCACGAGGATTAGTTTTTATACAACTGATCTCGACGAATCGCGTGCGCGAGGAATATGCGTGAGACTGTAAGCCCAACGTGATATATCACAGTGGCGTTCCAATTAAACGGAGATTTATGTTGCCCGAACCTACACCACTCGAAGCACATATATGATTATACTTTTATCGTATTTGATTCGCCGGTCCCGCGCGGACGTGGTATCAACTCAGTGAAAACAATATTTTAATAGATCGCTAGTGCCTCCACAATGTCCTTGCAATATTGCAATACAGCGAAATACATTCAAATATTATGTTAACCAGTTCGATTTACGCAACCGGAAAATCTTAATGACAAGGGTATGGTTGCAGGCCATCTCGGCGTATGATTAAAATATGTCATACGATCTGGCCGAATCGAATAAGTCCTTCGTTTTCGTTTCGATCGAAATAGATTCGGTGGGCGTGGAGAGCTATTCCTCGTCCACCCGCCCTCGTTTGCGGTAAAGTTATAAAAAACCAAAAAACGCGTCTGTGAGGAGTACGTCGTCGCGTTTTCCAGCTCCACCACAGTGTACAGTGTATACACAGTATAAAATTATTATATTATTATTCGCATTGCATATTATTAAACTCGTACACGACCATGTGTGTGCAGTGTGTTATACCCGTGAATTAAATTTAATCCCGGGCGGAATCGTAATACAAAATCATTATTATAAATCCCAGAAACTCAAAACCAATCATGAATTATTATATGGTTTTAGGCTGCGAGCGCTAATTCCGATATAATGTATACACACGCGGCGCACTCCGCGACAACGATACCTCCACCGTCGCCGCCGCAGCCGTTAATACTCTAAAACGGTTCCGTCGAATTACGTAACCGCAAATTGAATTCTGTAAATACACTGAAATGCGGCGGAGGCGGTGGCGGAGCTGTGTCTTGATATCAATCAAACAGCAAATAACATACGCGCTAAAAGTGGAAAACGTCGGAAAAGCGAATAATGCAGAGGCATCGTCGACGAAATCGTAGTTTGACGTTAGACGTTTTGCCGATTTAATTGCTTATAAAATATTGCCCTTTGGTTCGGATTTCCAGAGTTTGTTCGACCCTGTGAACCGCGGTATGCACGAGCAGGTTAAGTCGGACGATGGTCAAATCGCATTCTGCAGTACAGTCGATATAAACGATAATAATATCCACTTAATTGATATTATTCTAATAATAAACTCGTCCAGTGGTACGATATTATTGTATACCGTAAACCATCGTTTCTCAACCTTTTTAGTGTCGCGACCCCCCCCCCCCCTCCATCTATATTAGGTAAAAATTTGAACAGTAAAAATATCCTATCATTAACCAAACGAAATATTACATTTTAAATATCAATTTATAAATACCATATTATCTAGTAACAAGATATAAAGTTTAATAAGTTAAGCTTATCAAGTTTTAACGTTATGTATCAGGTCGTTAGGAATTTTCATTAGTGGAGTAGTGCCCGTTTTATTGATGAGATATCTACATTTAATCGAACTGTAATACACTTTGTAAATCAACGTTTTATTATTTTTGACCTACGCGACCCCGAGTCAAGGTGATCGCGACCCCCCTGGTTGAGAAACGCTGCCGTAAACTGATTGATGTATATTTTTAATTTTTAACAAACCATGACGTGTACCATACTACCACATTATTATCTGGTACCTACCAGATTATTATGACGGAAGAGCGATCGCACGGCAGTGATGTAGCGAAATTGCCTATCCGAGACGCCGTGTCATCGTGTCGGATCGTAATATCTGAACTATTGTAAATAAATCAATATGTACTAAAAAAATATATAAATACATATCTGATCTCATTTACGAAGCACATATATCGGGTGTGCTCGTGTAGGGTATTGTCACGGAATGAAGTATTTTATTATAATATAAGACGGTGTAATCGATTGTTTGTTTTTCGTGTTCGTGCCTTTTTTCTCGTTGTAATTAATTGTACAAATATTAAAATTCTAAATTAAGTTTTTTTCCGCAAACAAAACACCGCTATTTTTGAATCCCAAAAGTTATTTGTGGTTTCAGAGATTTGAATAATAATTCCATGACAAACATTGTCATGATTTTTTTTCGCATTTTGTATCATAATATAATATTATGTACACTCGTTTGTTTGTATACATAATATTATATTTAAAATAAATTAAAAGTGCAATGCATCTGGATAAAAATAAATAAACTCTAGCCTTTGAATTGAAGTTACTAATTAAAATATCGTACACGTCGCCGTCATTAAACTTTTTCAAAACATTATAGTAAATTAATCAAATTCATCTGGTTCGTTTGTTTCATTATGCGTTTTATATATGCCTGCTGCGATTAATCGGAATCGTAGGCTTCAAGTATTATGTTCTGTATAAAGTAATTGAAAAAATATAATAATAATAAATCGATTATTAGCCGCTCCGTAGACTTATATTCATTAACAATATTATATCAGTAACGATATAGTTTGAAACAATAATAGTCACCGTCGGCATTTCGAGGATTTGCGAATTATAGTTGGCAACGTTATGTGTGGCCACGCGGCAGTAACCGCTCGACCGCATATTATATTATATTACCGTTCGCGGTTAAGTTGATTTTATTTTCGTCGGATAAGAAAAAAATAATCATATTAATATAATCGTGTATAATAATAATCGTACTATACAGTTATAATACTACGTATATATTTCGCGTCTTGTTTTAATAATATTCCTCGACGTCTATGATGCGAGTTATGGTAATAATACACCTACTGTTATTATAATATTATAATATAATGATATATTTATTTTTGCGGAGAATCACGAAAAAGCGCAGTAATAATATTTTTCGTTTTTGTGTTTTGCAGGGGCAGTGGGCGATGGCGGTGAATCGGCCGAGGACAAAGAGAAAAACGCAGAAGCCGAGAGGGAACGGTTGGAGGCGATCCGGGAGGCCGAGGAAAGACGCAAAGAGAAACACCGCAAGATGGAGGAAGAGCGGGAGAAAATGAGACAAGAAATCCGAGATAAGGTAAAAAATAATGACGTTAAACCGTCTGTATATATATATATATTTATATTAAGGTAGGCGGGTCGCGGGGAGCCCGAGAGTGATATTGCAATAGAATTCTCTTCTGACCTACGGCGGCCCGGTCGTAACGCGGCCGCCGCCACCGCCGCCACCATAGCGGACGGAAGACGCACCCGAAAGATTTGACGGGGCAATGGGTAGGTTTAGGTTTTTCCCGTTTTTGTTTTCGTCCTCCGTACCGTTCGGATAATGATATAATAATAATAATAACTACCACGACGACGACAATAACCGAAACAACGCCCAATCTCAGTTTAGACGATGCGGTCAACTCTAACACACACACTTGCGAGTGTGATTGTCTCGGAAAACTAGAGGAGGACACCGTACACAATAATGATATAAATAAAATACAGTCGAAATTGTTCATTTCGCCGTGATATCCCGCCCTTTGTAAATATATAAAACACGATTACAGTAGATTTCGATTAACTTTCACGTCTTGAAAGGGGTGTTGCTCGTGTGCAATGCGCATTGACATTCGTTAAGAAAATGCTTGCCACTCAATGCGCAAATCACTACGGTAACAAGTTTTAACGAATCGATACTAAAGTATCATTATTATATTAGACGTATATTATATTCTGACTCGGCACCTCGTAAGTGTACGTCCATAGAAAAGTCATAAATATTAAATCAAGTCGCCTAAAATTGTCGTTTTGGAAATTAAAATATAATCTACCATTTAGACCTGGATCTTTTCGTTTCAATATTACAGTCGATACAGGAGATACAATACGACGCCATCTTTCTGAATAATGAACTTGACTTTATATCGATATTCAACATTAAAATACATTCGCCGCCCCACCGCACCGTATAATATTATTGTATACAGTATTTTTCAAAATGATTAATCCGAATATGCTTATAAATATATATATTCATTTTAGTTTTTAGATTTAGATTAAATATTTCAAATAGCTATGTAAATGGCTACGTATGATGGAACGTATAAAATCTTATGCTCTCGATGGTGGCTTCCCTTGATCCGACAACGAAAACATCTAATCTGAACTAAAATTCTTGCCATGAATTGTTGTATTTTACTGCGAATCGTACGAACTGCCATCTTGGTGCACGGTATATCTTAAACATGTTCACAAAATAAATAGTTGCGTGGCGCGAGATCAATTTATCTAGACAGCCAGGTGCAAATTTCGGATGATTAATTTTTAATAACTCTGTATTTTCATCTAGTAGACGTTCTTTGGAATTTGATAAATATTGTTTGCCATAAAACGACCCGAACTATAGAATATAATATGAGCTATTCGTTTAATCTCGTTTTACGATATCACGCATAAATAACAGTTTAATGATTGTTCTGTTTTTTATGTCGAACCTATTAATATGATTGTTCGACTCGCGTAATAACTACTATAAACCGTTGCGAATTAAAGCAATGCCACCAAGTTTGACGAACGTTTGTAGTCATCGTCACTTTTTATTTTTGTTAATCTTTATAATTCCCGTCACACCTAAAAAAAAAAGGCCCATTGGGTCGAAACAAAAAGCACTCGCTTTACATACTCGTTTTTTAAGCCGTTCGTTTTCCATACGAATTTATCTCTGAAAACAAAAAACAGACTTGACGTCTCGGCGTCCTTATAAATATATAAATATAATAAATTTAAACTTTTTTTTTATTATTATTATTTCGTGATTTAGATGTTCGGGTCCGGGGAGAGGGGAAAAAACTAATTATAATCCACGGCGAGCTTTTATTGTCCCGACGATTTGAATAACTTGGTTTTATCTCTATACCATTCCGACGCACCAATTACGTTATACTTATACTTTTATATATATATGTATATATGTGCATTGTACGTTATACGATAATATACGACGAAACTATTACTCTCCAAAGTTTTAATTGCGTTTGTCGTGCACTAGAGTTCACTGATTGTCGCATCACATTTTGAGATTTTTACGACCGTCGCCGTTACTAGTGTATTTTCGCTCACATAATATCTTTAGGTACGCAAGATAATAAAACTATTGTTATAATAATTAGGGCCATGAATTGTATGCCAAAAACATTGTAAGCTAAAACACGCGCATGTCCGTGCACACGATACATATTGCAAACACTTTCGCGAAATCTACACACATTATTATCGCGAATAATTATTGTGACGAGTAGAATTTCGAAAATTGATATTTATACAATATAAAAATCTAATAACCAAAAATAATAAGTGTAAAATGTAAAGGTACTTTTTATTTTTAAAGAAATCGGTGTCGTTATGTGTATGTAACGCAATAGTATTGCACAATCGATTTGTGGACATTATGATATAAGAATTGTATGGAAACGTATAGATTTTCAATCAGAATATATTATCATTCCAAGTCAAATATGTCTACAAAATGTATAGCTTTTCCAACTATTTCGTGATGGCCATACAGTTAAAATTGTACTATCACGCCGAGACGACGTTCGATTCGTACAGCCCTTTTTACTTTTTAGCACTTATAACAATATAATATTGATGTCGAATATTTGGAAGTTCAATTTCACGAGAGACGATAATAATAATATGTCCCTCCCCTACCTCCGAGCTGCGTCCTCGGAGGTATTAAACGTTATGATAGGTAATGATAACGATAATCACGATGGTAATAATATTATTTCGAGGTCGCGGCTCGCGGCTGTGCGGAATTGCCGACAGACATTGCGCGGCTCCTTGGCGGCCATTGTGGCGCCAGTCGATGATAAAGCAGTCGATTCTGCTGCAGCCCCGCTGGCCGTCGGCCTTATTGTCCGCAATAATAGAGCAGCCCGTACGCGGTGCATCGGAAAACTTTTTTTTTCTATTGGCATTTTTTTTTTAAAGTTCTGTTTTACAGTTAAAATCATACACTATTACACCTCGACGACTTCCGATTCGTACAGCCCTTTTTACTTTTTAGCACGAAACACGCTTATGATATTGATATTGATGTCGAATATTTGGGAGTTCGATTTCACGAGAGATAATAATAATAATAATAATATTACGTTCCTTCTCTACCGCCGAGCGGCGCGATCATAACACTACTCTGTATAGATTATGATTTCCGGAGTCTGTCGTAATAATATTCCTCGGCGGCGCGGCGATGCGAATTAAACGATATAATATGTAATCCGAACGATAATAACGATGATAATATATTATTTCGAGGCCGCGGCTGTGCGGAATTGCCGACAGACATTACGTGGATTCTTGGAGGCCATTGTGCAGCCAGTAGACGATAATGCAGTCGGTTCTGCCGCAGCCCGCTGGCCATCGCCATTATTGTCAGCAATTATCTATGTGTACGAGGTGCATCGGAAAACTTTTTTTCTATTGGCATTTTTTTTCAAAGTTTTGTTTAACTGCGGCGGCGGCGGCCGTTCTTCTTCTCATAAAATACCAATATTATATATACCATATACCATATACCATATACCATATACAGCATATATCGTGATTCACGAGAGTATATCGTCGTCGTTTTTAGTATTTTCCCCTCCCCCGGTCTTGTCCCGAAATCGTACACGTCATATCGAACATTTAGCGGAGACAAAAACGCTCATTTTTCTCGAAAATTTGGTTTTATATTATATTATAAATTGATTTTTTGATTTTTTTTCTTTAAACTTGTTTTATACTTATTAATAAACTGTAAAATAATATACTGCTCTTTAAACTTTCATAATAATTCTTCGAACGAAAATTCAATTACAAATTTGTTGTAAGCATAATCATACAACCGAACAATTTATGTTTCTATTTTCATTTAAATTAATTTTTCCAGACATTGAATCGATTTAAAATATTAATAACTTTCTTTGTACACTTTGCTGTAATAAATTAATTTGCTAAACTTTTTCGAAAAATACGTTATTTAATTTATTGTTATTTTGTCATTAAACGTACAACGACGATCTATTTTAATTTTAATAATTTATTGATTTTAACTAAACTATTTTTTTTAAATTAATTTTTACTCTTTTCGTTTTGATTTTATAATTATAATTAAAATTGAAATTAATTAATGTAATATTTTTAATAGTATTACTTTTCCTCATGGTGAGTTAGTCTTATAAATTGTATACATAATAGAAACAACATAAAATTGTTACTAATTTGTTGTAATTTGTTTTCAACTTCAACTTCATTATAGGGTATTATCGCTGAACGTTTTCTTTTATTATATTTATTTTTCCATTACGATGTTTTTTAGGTTTTTTATTATTTTAATGTGAAGTTAATATTCTCACTAGTTAACACTCAAAATTTGATTACGTTTACCAAAAAAATATCAGGTTACTTATAATTATCTTGTTTGTCATAATGTAAAAAGTTTTTATTCTAAATTAACGGATACTTAACGGATATGAACCGGTGATCATTTATTTTTAATACTTGATATCTCGTCCAATAAAAATGTAATATAATACACAGATACTTAACGTTTGGCAAATTGCGCATGGTATAATATAATAAAATAGATTAAATTGTATAATCGAATCAGTGTTGAGACTTGGAAACTACTTTTCTAAATAAATGTCAACCGAATTAGGTTAGTTATTACCCATGTTTATTATATGGTGTTTGGAACACACATAAAAAACCTTTAAAAGTTAAAGTATTTTCGAAAAGCATATTGCATCTAGAATAACTTATAATCTATTGTTAGACGTGGATTTGACTTTTGAGTTTTATATTAAACGTGCTCACGGGGTAACGCGATGACGGTGATAAAGTCTTATTCGTCGAATGTGGTTTTGACAAGACGTGTTGTTTGACTTACGACGAGGTACATATTATCATTATTATACATACGATGTCGTTTACATTATACACAGACTATATACGTGTATAAAGTACGAGCGAAAGTAATTGCTCGCGAGCGCAGAGGACCGCTGCTGTGCTCCCCGTCGCGGTGGCCGCAATCTGTTAAAACGCGTCGGTGCGAAGCCTAATAATATTACATAATATTAAATAATATGGTACATACAGTAATAGTAATAATAGTAATAATAATAATAAATAGTTATGATAAACGAGGGTCGGCCCGTGTACGGCCTCGCGGGATCCGTAAACGAGATAACAACTTTTGGCGAGCTCGATCGTACCGTCCTATGCACACAAACGCACGCACACGCAATCACACACACACACAAACACAAACCAAACACGACATGATGCACGCACGCGTCGACGGTTTCCGAAATTCGCCATCCCGTGTACATTACGGACACTCGGGCGTTATTATATTATATATTATTATTATTAAACCGTTCTGCTGTGGTACATAATATATTATATATATATATATATATATATATATATACACGATGATGACGATATATATATATATATATATATATATATATATATAATAATAACAACGTAGAGCCGTGTCGCCGTCGCCGTGTGTACATACGAGGGCCGTATAATATTGTAATATGTGCTCGTGTGTCGGGCCCTGTAGGCGACAAATAATAATATAACGTATGCGCATCGTCCTGCTGATTAATAACGGTCCGCCGGCTCGAAGCTCGATCAGACCGTGGGTAGGGGGGGGGGGAGGCACCCGTTTGTAAGTTTTTTTTCAAAATCCATACCGTTTGTTTTGTATAATATAGTGATGCTAAAATACGTCGTATGACTGTAATATTTTATTTTATGTAAACACATCACGGTCATATAGAGAGATACAACCGTTATCATATTATTAAAAACTGCACGTCAAATCCACCACACTTAAATGTGTGCGGCTACGCCTGCAACACCCGCGAAACCCTTCCACACATTACAGCTACCGGACGGATTCGTTGGCACAACGGATTAATAATATTATCTCTAATTATTTTTAATAGACGACTCGTGTATCGCGTGAGTTTCGAGCAAGAGCACTCACCGACGTCGGTCCGATGTAGTATACGATATTATCATAATATATATAATACGGATAAACGGTCGTCGTCTATTATTATTATAGGCGTATAACGCGTTCGGAAAAACGCGATTTCACTGACGGCCGACAATGCCTACACGCCAAAAACCATCCCTTACACGTCGTCTATGGGCGACCCTCAACCCCCTCACCCCCCCCCCCCTGCCATCGGGCCAAGCCTGTTGTTTATTATGATGATATCACGTCGGTGGCTCGCAACGGGGCCGCATTGGATACGCGTCAATAACAATATATATGGCCGGATGCCAACGGGCGCGAAAACACCACCGCGGTCTCTGGTTTTTGGCGAGCAACTTGGAATAATATAACGCCAAAATCCTCTGTTTGTATATGTATAAGTATTATATTTTAACACCGCGATCGCACGGTGTCGATGTATATATAGGCAATAATAATATAATTATTCGGTATACATTTTTATCGTAGTTATATCTCCGTGGCGATTCTCTCGCGCGGTTTTTACTTTTGTTTTTTTTTTTTAAATTTAAATACGGTCCACCGGAATAAATATACGCGCACAACACGACTATTATACACAATCGTTTTTTCGTAAGAGTTTAACCGACCTAAAATGAAAAATGTACACCTAATCGACTATCGACTCGGATAATTAAACAAATTACTTCGTATCCGTTCCCAGAGTAATTGTTTAATGTAAATTCGCATAAACAATTCTGTACGTCCATAGTTCGTGCGTTTCCCGAGCGAAATAAACTTTCTGTATTTTAAATTAAAACTTTGAACGTTTTGAATCTATATTATACTTAAATACATATATAATAGTATGTATTTAATTTAATGAGAGTATCCGTTCTTTCCATTTCATTTAATACTGTTAAATTATGAATTTTAGTTTTGAACATATTTTTTCCGTGAACATAAAAATAAATGATTTTGTTAATATACCTTAGAATAAGTATTAAAACCCCGTTGCTTTTTTCCGTACTAAAAATACCATAAATTTACATTTTTCAGCCATATGTACTCGTTTAAAGTATCTTTTAAGCTTCCACCTCTGTTTAATATTTTAAAAACATAAACTATAAAATTACAGTTATTATATACGTTGGGCTGTAGTTCACTTAATATTTCAAATGTTATACCTCTATACAGTGATATTATATCATTACGACCACATTATCGTAAACGAATATTTTTATTGCAACAGTACACTAGTTACATTAAGTTAATGTATGAAAATGCTGTTCACGCGAAATATTATTACAATAATATCCCATCGTCATAGGCGCATTATGTATATACATAACAAACTACTTATTTATTATAATAACGATTTCAACACACGTTTGATAATAATAATAATATATATTATTATACTAATATGATACTATAAATCCTTAATGTTTATAGTCTGATTATGATAATGCGATTTCGGGCGCGGAGTGTTGAATCATCATAAATTTGCCTTTCTTGCGCCGAAAACCGATCGTGCCACTTGGGAAACGCCAGTTGGCTACAAGATTACGTCGATGCGATAACAGCATATTATAACTCGTTGACCCGAATTCCATAATCAACGGCGGAGTACCACACAGAGGTTGCGTACCATCGGTGTCGTCTGATATTCACTATCTCTCTCACTCTCTCTCCCTCCCTCCATCTCTTTCTCTCTCACCCTCTCTTTCTCTCACTCTCTCTCTCTCTCTCTCTCTATACAAACTGCACTCCCTATATCTCTGTTCGTCTATCAGATCGCAGTTGTAATATTACCTCAGCTACGGCCGAAGTCGAACTAGTGCTCGATACGAAAATAAACTACAAACACATTAAAGTATTGTACGAAACATATATATATATATATATATATCGAAAGACGGTGTCCGGCGTGATACGACGCGTGTATATATATATATATATATATATATAATATAATAATATAATATGTGGCGGGCCGACCGCTGGAGATTCGCCGCGACGCGCTGGGAATCGAATGACGACCGCGCGGAGACGTCCTCCGAGACTTGCGACGTCCCGTTTCCGAAGACCGGCCGGTCAAGGCGAACTTATATTTTGCGCACGTGTAGGTATATAAAAGAAGTGCGCACTACTATACCCACTCGCTCGCCAGTCGCCTGTCACGCGTACCCGCTAAAAGGATGAAAAACTATACATTATTATAGGTATATCATACATCGGTGTGCACCGCATGTAGAATTCCCTATGCGCGAGCAAAGGCGTTTGACGGCCGACTGCCGATATAATATATTAGATTAGTATACAACGCGTATAAGTCGGGTCGGATTATTAATTGTGCATTATTAATTGGTAACGACAATACCGATTATATAATAACTACTAAACTGCAGTGAATAACAGAATACGTCTGCGTGAGGATAAACGATCGGAACGAATCGACAGGATCGTTGATTTCAGGACCGGAACCGACGAGTAGCTCTATGACTTTCGGACCATATTTTAATATAGCATAATATTTATAGATATGGTCTCTGGCCGTTTCCGAAATTTCACGCCCTGAACACTGACGCCTCTGCCGGTGGGGCACTGGAAATCCAATTACGTGGTGCCTCGATTTTGACGAAAGATTCAACCCCCCCCGATAGTCACTCCGACCTGGCCGTCACGCTCGACGACGATATCGGTTCGCGCTGACATATCGTCGAGACGACTGTCATCGCTGTAAAGACGATATCGTATATTATGTTCTATATACAGTGACGATAATAATAATAATAATAATAATACGTCTTAACCCCGCGGAAACTGCATTCGTCGGTGATCGTTCATCCGGCAACAGCGACGACGACGACATCGCTCTGGGTTTCCGAATTGAAAAGTTTTTACGCTTTTATACATATATATATATATATATCGTACGGGAAAAAAAGCCGACCCTTGGAAAAGTTTCGCCGAGTTAAATTCGTTACCATTGATTCGTGTGTGCGTTCGGGCGCGATCCAATACGAATATACGTATATATATATATATATATGGCATACGACACGCCACGCGAAAAACCGGTGTGGCGGGCTGCGGTAACGGCGATTTCGAAGGACATTTTTATCTCTTAATGATCGGATCTGTCGAAAAACGACAGTCGTGCGTATATATGCGTATAATACAATTTAAACAAAGCGTCCGTAAAATATAATTTTATTATACGCGTGTTGCGGTAGGTATAGGACGCGGTCGAACGGCGGCGTGCAGAGTCGTTATACACTTTACGGCCGCTGGGAATCATATCGTCGACATTAATTATTATGTCTTATAATATTGAAATTAGGCTTTGTACAAGTGCTCGATATGCACACAAGTTTAAATTTCGGGCCGGATAAACAGAGTGTGTGTGTGAGAGAGAGAGAGTGAGGGAGCAGGGAAATGAGAATTCCCGTTTAGCCGTACGCGGCAAGTTTGCGTCGGTCAAACAGCTCTCCTCTCACCCCGCCCGCTTCATATCATTACCCCCGAAGTCCTCGGCGTGTCCCAAGTGTTATCGTAATCTCGGCGACACCACCCGGCCACGACGGCCCAGGTCGGGGTACGATGACTGTCGTTATATTGTTTACACGCCGTAGTTTACGCCACGGTATAGTCGTCCTATAAACGCTATAAACATATAAATATACAACAAGGACGGCCTACATATTATTTTTCAGTCCAGATAACGTCTGTGATATAGCCCAGAGGTAGTGATGGGCGGGCGGGCGGGCGGGCGGGCGGGGAGGGCTCTTTGTTACCCAAAGCAATTTCCAGACCAGGTCCGATGCCAAAAACCTTACGTTCGTTTTTTCTCTCTCCCTTTATTTTTCATCAGATATTTTTTTGTTTTCTTTTGTACGCGCTGTAAAAAAAAAAAGAAAAAAAGAAGTCGTTCAAAGATTAAAAATGTATACCTCTGCAGTCGTATATACCTTCTGCGTCCCTTATATATCGCATGCTCGGGCTATTATGTACATGCCACGTACCCATATAATAGAAACACGGGAAATAAGTACACTACCGTACCTGTATACGATGTACTTATTTTCTGTTTTTTTTTCTTCTCAGTAATTTGAAAGTTATAAGCGTTTTGTACCGTTTTAATAATTCAAAATCGTATTTTTATCATCCTCTCAAATAGTAAAAACGATTGTTTAAGTAATGACTTCAATAGAAATAATCGATTGCCTTACACGATATATTTTATTGTTGTTACTGTTTGTAAGAACTTATATTGGCGCTTTATTCTCCTTGGCTATATGGACTGAACATCGAAGTTTTTTTTTCCAGTAAGACCTACACTATTTCTATTGTAATGTAACGTATTGTATTGTATATGATAAAGTTATGGTTTATATATTGAAGTATTCGTGCGCCTTCCACACAGAACGTATATAATACTACAACAATGAGTTGTTATGTAGAGATAGTAGAAAGAGAGATAGATAAAAGACCGGTCGTCATTCGATTACAATAATATAAATGTCAGATTATCTCAAAGCAAACGAGTTGGATCCGCACAATCGGTTTAGATTTTGTTTTCGTTTTCAGGGGAATCGCATAATAATAATATTACAAAACAACAACAATAATAATAAAATCGCAATCGGCAAATCAACCGGCGGCGGTTATTTTTCACGTCACCCTCGTAAACGTATACTGTCATTATTGTACACACATATATATATTTTGTCATAATATATGAGTACATTACGCTGTATATAATATATATAAGCCACGACGATGTGTCGCCTTCTACATGTATAATGTTTATCGATGGGCCGATCCGTCTGCACCATCATCCCAGCGAACGAGAAAAAATATCGGATTACGCTATATAGAGCGGTCCGACGGAGTTAATATAATATTATATACATATATATATATATAGGTATGCGATATAACGAAGAAGAAGAAGAAGAAAAAGCACCAAACACAAATTATATATATATACACATAGGTGTATTATACTTTCGAGGAGACCATATAATAGTGTTTCGGAGATCGTGTGTGTGTGTGTGTCAGTGTGTACAGTTACCGTCGGCCTTTCCGCAAAGCGTTTTATATTTATCAGTGCCATTTATCACGCTATTTCGGGCTTTTAGCGGCCGGATAAAACGCCACCGATGCCGATGCCTCCTCCGGGATCGTCCGCCCCCCCCTTGCTCGCGCCCGAGCCCGATTCCGACAGATTAATTTACCTAAAAGGTTTTCCGTTTTACTTTTCTCCGGCAAACGCGGAGAAACGCGGCATTACACGCACCCGGTCCGTCGTTATCGCCGCCGTCTTGCCCTGGACGAGTTTCGTTCGTTACTCCAAGTTCTCGTCTCTACGGTTCCGAACTGCAACAGGGTTGTGTAGGACGTCGTCTCTAATATCACACACGGTCAGGGAGGTAAACACGACCAGAAGTGAAATTTTAAAGAAAAAACTGAGAACGATGGAGCCTTTCTATATATTTTGTTCAGTTAGTCTTATATCCGTGAAACCCATCCGACTCCCGCACATCATGTTCAAATTGTTCAATAATTGTTTGGCTTTGTACGGAACATAATAATTTTATCAATATAACCAAAGCTAATTATTATAAATATAGCATAAATTAAAAGTGCGCTCATTTAAAAATTGGGGGTGCCGTCCAAGCCTGCACCTCCTCCCCCAAAATTAATTTAAGCTCCAAACTAAAACGAGATCGCGACTCAACGAAAATCGCTAGCCTAACCCGGCGAATAATTATGTTAAGTCGACTTCGCCCTGCTCGCGTGAATTAATACGCTACGTCGCGCGCCGGAGGTCTCTTTTAAAGATCACTTTTCCAAATGGCATTTCTGTAAATTAGCATATCGTGTTTCCAAGACGAAAAGTTATAATATCAATTAAGAGACCGGGACGAGTTTTTCCCGATGCTTTCCAGATCGAATTACCTCTGACAATTTTTCGTCAGACAGACGATAATATTATACGACTTCGTCTCGAAATGCTTGTCTTAACCTCACCTATCGTGCAGCTGCGTGCCACTCCTTACCGTGGGACTGACGTGTAGCCCACATAAAGGCCAAAACCGTTTTTCGGTCCGGCCAATTATATTATCACTGCCGCCGAACGAAACGAAACGAAATAATATTATATAATTTTATTGTTATATGCACGAAAGGTGAGACTGATGCTGCGGCGGCGGGGGGGGGGGCAGCTGCGCAGTACGGACGGTGCATGACGCGCGTCAGTCAGCGCTCGGTAGCAATCTCTTTTACCGCCGCCGCCGCCGCTACCATCGTCGCCGGTGCGGTTCGTTGGGTTCACAATTCGATTTGGCAGTACACCGCAATTTCCCGTTTCTGCACGCCTCAGTCCTCGCGATAGATTAAATTCGCAATCAACAACAACAACAACGGCGGGGGTGGGAGGACGGGAAAAAAGAGGCAAAAGAAAAAAGCAAAAATAAATACTCGGTGTGCCGTATCTGTTCACGCGCTGATATGACAGGTGGTACGTCGGCGGCGGCGGCGGCGGCGAAGAGAGGATGGAAAAAATAAAGGTTTTCCCTCGTGCGAGTGTCTTTGGCGGCTACACTTTTTTCATATATATATATATATATATATTATATATCACTGTTGGAGTGGTTTCGTGTTTTCGCCGGAAATTGAACCATTTAAAACTCATATACCTCTCTATATCATATCATATATTTAATATTCGTCAAACTAGACGATAAATTGCACTATAATATATATATATATAATATAACGTACGTGTACGTGCACTCATGTGTGTGTATAGTCGACCGAGATGATAATAATAATAATAATAATAATAATAATAATAATAATAATAATAATAATAATAATTGTAATGGAGATTGGAGTGCTCTCGGCGCCCGTTCACGACAGCAGGACCATTCATTATGCGTGCAACCGACTGCAGTTGTACATATTATAATCTACACAGTATAAATGTATAATAAGGTCATATTGTTAGAATGATTGAATGGTAACAACTAATAAGGGTCCGAATGTAAAGTGTTAGAAATTGCATTTGTTCGAATAATCATAAATTATTTAACACCATTATATTATACTATACCATAATTTATCAGTGGTGTTACGAGTTGTTCGAGGAACGAACCGAAATATATCCGAACCTATAATAATATTATCCAAATGCCTAAATGTTCGGTTCGAATTTATAGTTTATTTATACTCTCAACTATTTTATTTAATTTTGATAAACTAATATCTAATAAATACCTAATAAAATGTAGTCATATGTAAAAAAAAAGTTACTACAGTAAAAATATATCACTGACATAAACATATTTTTTTTATAATTAGTTTGATTCCATTAATGCGGTGTGATACAACTTTAATATTTCAATCGAATTTGGTTTCGAATAAAAATTTCAAGACTGGTTTGAGTTCGCTAAATTCAAATAAAGTTCGGTTTGGGTTTGGTTTATCTGCATAAATCAGTGTTTGTAATATCACTGCTATTAGTTGTACATGCTAAATTACTATAATTTTTTATAAATTCATTAAAACTAAACAGATTATACAACGAATTTTCACAATGAAAATTAAGCTTTTGGTCTTAATAATAAAAAGTTACCAATTGAGTACAATAAAAAGTTAACGACTGAGTACAATAAATTCAAAGTTTCAGATACCCAATTAAAAACCTGTAGTATTTTAATTAACGATGAAAGTTGGTATAGTATGGTATTTAAAATAATTATAATTATTTTAATAATTATTAAATAAACAATTTTAATGGTTTTAATTTAGCTTCAAAATCGAACAAATTGATATATTATTATGTTCTGCATTACTGTGTATTATAAAAAAACTTAAAATAATACTTGTAAATACTCATACTTCAACCTTAAACCTAAAATGTCCTATTAGTGTTTACAAATAAATAAACAAGTTCAACTTTCGAGACTTTTCATTCGTACAATTCGTCTCGATGACCCACCCTCGTCCGTAAATTTTAACGACGCGCGACGACGATTGTATTGTTATTATGTTTTCTGGCGACCGTCGATAAAATAGTATAACGAAAGGTCACAGGTTTTGGAATCGCACAGGAGAAGACATCTTCTTCACACGACAGCAAAAAAAAAAAAACAAAAACAAATTCGCGATTAGGGGGCGGTTCGAGGACTGTCCAGGTCGTCGAAGTCAAACGTCCTCGTCCGCGTTTTCGTGTCGGCGCGGCGACCCGATCGGTTTTCAGGGTTCGCTCTCGTTTTCCGTCGTACAGAAAAGCGCACAGTGTCTCTGATGTTTTTCACACCGAAACGGGAAAACTGCGACAGTTCCGCCTCCGAGGCGTACAACACAACCATAGAAGGTATTGTTTTATAATTATTATTATTATTATTATCGCGGCCGTGAGCCTCGCCGGTCGGGGACGCGTCCCGTGTTTTCCCTCCGTCTCGATCGGGCCCGTACGATAATAACACTATTAATAACGACGACAACTACAACTACAACAACAACAACAACTACAATAATAATATCTAATAACATAATATATTATCACTGGAGGCATATTATAATATAGTATAATATAGGAATTCGTACACGCGACCTTACAGCTGGAGGTGCGCACAATCGTGTGCGTTCATAACGTAATATATGTACGGTGTACACGCAGCACGGACGTCGTAGGAATCCAAAATGAGCCGACTGCGCCGTGTATATATATATATATACATTAATATATTATTACGAGCATATCGATCGACCGCCGCCGCGACAACTTCCGCATAATATACGTGCGTGCTTAATATATATTGTGTTTTATCGAGTCCGGGGCCTGCGGGGCGGGTTCACATTGTGTGTGTGTGCGTGGTCCGATTTAATATACGAGAAATAGAATTTGGTCGATTCTCGAAAATTAACACCCGGAGACACGCTCGTTTTGTTTGCAGAAAACGGCTCGTAGAAAACACGTATCCGCAGGCCGACGTGGTGTCCTGCTCATAATAACAGTAATAATATGACGACGAATCATCGCGTGAACCGTGGTCGACCGAGTCGATCGGACGGGCGTGACTTTTGATAATCTGTCGTTGTTTCTACGACACCTCTGCCGTGGCAAATCTCTGCGTATAGTGTGCAGAATGTCTACGTCATACCGTCGACGTTCAGCCCCCTGCGGGTAAGGTCCCGTGCGAAAAAAAACATAACTATCGACTTGACGCGGGTAATTAGTTTTATATTATTTTTTTTTACTTCAAATTAACTTTTGACTTACCGAGTTAGACAACGGTGGTAGTCCTAGCAAAAAAAAGACAGTATTATCGTGAGCCAAACAATAAAAAAAAAAAAAAAAAAAAATCGATTTAAAACCACTGAAATTCTCAACCGTCTAAAAAAAAGTTCAACGTCACAAAAAAAAAACCCGTTCCGCCAGCTCCATAATCACGTTTCGAGCACTACGCGTCCTATAAGTCATACATTCTTAAATATAGGCACCTCTAAATCTTTGACGATCAAACGGCAAATCATATTTACATATTATTATTGTCATTGACCTGATAATATTAGGTTAATATTTATTTTATTAGGTACCTCTACTACTACATAATATACAACTATATAATAATATCTCGTGCTCGGTATATTATAATGTATTATGCACACGCACGGTCGTAATAACTTTGTCGTACCGTCGACGACGACACGGCACACGCGGAAGAGTGTTCAACTCGTTAGACGAGTAATAGGCGTATAGCGTATATCTATACACATGCGTTTATATTATATACCGACGACATCGTATCGCGTATTATAAAATCGCCGTGTGAGTATACCCATATAATAATAATATGTATACGCATAATATTTGTTACAATATTGTTTCGTTATATTGTTTTTGAACTTAAAATGTCTTTTCAACAAGCTCCGATGAGCATGAGATATTATTATATATACCTACTATTACCTGCCTGCACACGGTATAATATTATGATATACCCTCCGCCGCCGCCGAACAACGCGTATGACGATATATATATATATTATAGTACATACATAATAATATTATATGTATATATATAATATGTTTACCATACATCATTATCGTGCATACGGCCATTACGTTTATATATATATATATATAGATCACCGTAGATTTATCGCGTTAAAATTCGCCGTCGACTCGAGTCGTCGAATATTATTTTAAGCACGCGCATATGGAGCTGGTAGTAAGTCGTTGTCGGCTCCGTAATAAAACAAACGAGTGTTCGTCCTGGGTATAATAATAATAATAATATGTACGGTGCACGCGTGGCCGCGTAATCGTCTTATATAGCTGCTCGCGGAGAAGCATTTATAATAATATTATTATTAATATTATCGCGGCGAAAAAAAAAAAAATACCATACGTGAGAGGACTACAGCTCACACACGCGTAGCGCCTATACCTACCTGTAGTGTTCAGGTAGGAAGTATTATAATGTTCAGTATTATTATTATTATTACGCGTATTATTATTATTATTATTTTAATAATAATAACAGCGCGAGAGTACGAGTATAGTTACGATCGCCGAAAGCGAAACGATGAAAATTTCAACGAAAGCGAAAATATTTCAAACGCGAAAACTTTTTGCGTATTATACGACCTGCGCGCGTATTATAATAATATAATACGGTTTATTTCTCTTGGGATGTTTTACCCGGCACATCCATGTATAAAATATAACGCGCGCGCGTGTATTTCGCTTTTCGTTTTTTATTTTTCCGTTGTCGTCGTCGTCGCGTCGGTGGCGGCTGTGGTGGAGGTGGTGTTTTTTTTTTCAAATACTTTAACCGGAAATTTAATACGACCCTGGGTACCGATAATTTCGGTAATAATATTGCGTTGATCTATAAATTCTTTCCACTGACAACCGCAACCACACCGGGTCATCGCCTACACTACGTCGGCGAAAATATTTATTTTTTGATTAACAACATGTTTTCATCGTAATATATTATTATTATTACTATGGACGGGGCCACGATATTGTATTTCCAACAATAAAATGATCCGAATAAATAATGACGACAACAGTAAAATGATCGTCGAGGATTAAATTTACATTTTAAATCGACTATAGGTCGAGTATATGCGGGGTTCAAAACGTATTTCTTTTCAATTTTTGTGCGGTATTATAATACTACTATTTTTATATATATATATATATGTTATGTACGGGTGTGCGGAAGAATTGAATAGTTTTTACTTTTAAATTAGACATCAATATTGTTTGATTCGCATTTATACTTTTTATTTCACCCGTGAATAAAAACGCTGAAACGAAATCCTCAAAGATTATAATGGAGCACAACAAAGAAAATATTAATAACACAGACGTGCGCGTACCTATAAATAAGAATTTAAATTACGGTATATTGTTGGCATAACGGCAAACCGTATTTAGGGAACGAATCGCTTTCATATTGAAAACAAAACAAATTATGTAAATGCAGAAGAAGAACCTTAACCGAGGGTAAGGATATAATATATATACGTATGGAGTACATGCACAAATATAATATTATATATATATAACGTTTCTCATTTCACAAATGTAAATAATGAGCTATTATTTTATTTTGTTTTTTGCACATATGTCGTTACACATTATACATATACGCGAGACCAGAAAAGCATAACAGCATAAAACGTTGGCATAAATTGCACATCGGACTCTCGTCTCGTTGTGTACATAATAAACATATATATAATATTATGTATATAAAATATATAGCAATACACGACGGCGAGATGGATATATTATTATGGTGACGGAGAGTGAGGGACGTGTACGAGGAAAGAGCAGCGCGGCTGGCGAATGGAGATTCGGAAAAAGGAAAAGACTGTGTGTGCCTTAGGGCACGCGCGGAAAAAAGGCGCTGGGCCTCGACGTCCGGCTGGGTAGGCTGTGGGGAAAGGGAAGGGATGACGGCAGTGATGCCGATGGGAGGTGGGGGGGGGGGGTGGAATAGCGCAATGCCGATGGGAAATTGAGCGGAGTTATATATACGTATGTAATGGCGGGGAAGAATCGTTTGTTCGGCAAGTTTACTTTTTGGATTCGGTCCCCGGGCAAGGGCTATTTGACATTTTTATAGTCTACTCTAAAAATGATTTACGATATACGGAATACTCGACCGAGTGTACTGTATGCTCTTCTGCAGCACCTGACCCGCTGTTTCCTGGTTTAGTGTACGCGTATATACACGTATGATGTTGTAGGTATATGTATTTATGTGCGTTCACAATATATATCCGATCCGAGGTCGATAATATCCTTTAAACCGACTTCGAGCGGGAGGCGGGTCGCAGCAAACAGTCGGGACCGATATCATATGCATTAGACATGATAACAATATAATATTACTATGTGTACCGCCGAAAGGATGTAATAATAATAATAGTAATGTGTGCGCTGGCACTCGTGTCATTCGGGACACGTGTCATCGTCTACCTGCCACGCCGGTCCGCTGCGGCGGAGACGACCGACGAGGGACCAGCAGCAGCCGCGTGGCTCACGCGATACACACACAACACCGTTGTCGGCCGACGACTGCGAGAGGGCGTCCATCATTGTCATCTCCGTCGCGTCGTCAAGTCCCGAGTAGTGCTTATGTGGTTCAAATTGACTCTAGTAGGGAGTCCTTATATTTAATGCGACTCCCTAATGGGGTCAGATTGAAACGCTGCAGCCATCATCGTCGAAACGTCGCCGCCACGTCGTCTGCAGCCGTCATCGATTTTGTTTCGTTTCCGAGACGAAGAGAGAGAATAATAATATTATAATAAAATTCGTTATATTAATAATATTCCTGGTGTTATTGTTATATTATAATACTATAGTGTACGTTTTGATTGTACGAGATTTTTTTTTTTCAAACAATTATCTGTCCATTCATTGTATTACTCGACCGCGGTATTAACAATAATAATAATAATAATAATATTGTATCGCTCGTGTTGTTGTATAATATTCGTGTGCAATTCTGCAAGGTTCCGGCAACGCGTGTTTGTATGATAATCATAATATAATATTATATCGCGTTTAGATTTAATGGCCAACAATAATTATTATAAGCGTCGACCGCCGGATAGGCAGCTTAATATTATGCTATATTAATTTATTATCGTTTGGTGTTGTTATTGTGTGCCTACGCGTAAATCTGTATACGAATGCCGCTGTGGCAAGTGCATATTATTTTTTAGACTATTTATTTATATTATTGTACTTAAATTATTTTAAAACCTATCCAATGTTCGCGTTAAAAAAATTACAATGTATATAGGCGTGATAGGTATATGACCCAACCTTACTTAACAAAACTAATATCTATAGATACGACCTAACCTATAATAGTATAACTTTTCATCTAAATATTTTGGGTATTTAAATTAATATTTTCTTAACAAATAACGGAGCTTGTCTTATGATTATGCAATTGTATTGTTTACTTTATTATATACGATATATTATTACATATTATAAGCGTATGAATAGTACAGAAAATTGCTATTTCTCCGTCCCTGTTTATAAATATTGAAATAGTAACTCCCAAAAATATAATAATGTGTAGTATTCGATATCAGCTTATTTATTCATCTGCAGGACGAATGACGCTGTTAAGGATGTAAGTGATTTCTTCCGGGCACTTCTGGAAACGAGCTACACTATTATTAATTATTATATAGTCCCCGATAATATTTTTTACCCGCGGCCGCGCTATCGAAATATGGGAATATTGGTCGAATAAAAAATTTTAACACACCCGGCGGTCACCGCAAACTACGTGACGGCAGCTACTGCCGCCGCCTCCCCGAGATCGCTCGTCGTCGTGTTCTGTGCACAATTACGCGTACCACCAATTGCTGCAGCTCATACCTCGGCGGCCTCGCAATCGGTTTTCCGCCACTCGATATTAATAATTTTACGACGTGAAATCCGAGTCAGCGGCGCCTCCCTGAATCATTAAACGGCTCGAGTCTCGGCGCGGCAGCAGTCGACTGTCAAATTAGTAGCCGACCCGCTCTCGTCCGATCGGGCGCGAATTATTTAAACGCGAGTCGTCCCGCGACGCGTACGCGTCTCTCTCGCCTACAACACCGCTCGCCGAATTACTCGGAAAATAATATAATATGTATATTATACGCGTATATATTTAGTTGGTCGGAAATTAATAATTTCGCACGTCTGTAGTCGTCTCCCGGCGTAACGATATTATTTCACGGTGTCGCCCGTCCCCCGCGCGTCACGCGTCGAGGCGCTAAACTTCCGCGCTGATTGGCACGGACGTTTTCTTCGACGCGCTCCGCCGACTATATAATATCGTGCATATTTTATATATGTGCATTAGAA
Organism: Neotoxoptera formosana; assembly: GCA_022818045.1. Lineage (NCBI taxonomy): Eukaryota > Metazoa > Arthropoda > Insecta > Hemiptera > Aphididae > Neotoxoptera > Neotoxoptera formosana. Next base: position 14,857,689 of record CM040634.1, read on the forward strand.
TAATATGCGAATAAAACTCGTCTTCCCTCCGCCGAGCGTTTAGTAATAATAATTGATATTATTATCATTCGCCCGGTATATTATAATATCGTCGTCGTCGTCGTTTTTATGTCGTTTGACGCGTGGTCGTTACCGCGACGAGTACCACGGTTGCGCGCGCAACCGCGTTTCAGCGGTAAGCGGCGAGGTGCGACATGCGACGGCACCACTTACAATACAATTGTTTTCAGATATTATATCAAAAGTAACTTTAAAGTATAACGGTGAATAATATAATATTGAAATTCGGAAAATTATGTCGGTACAATAATATTGTTACGAGCATAAGCCGGGATGATAACGCGCGGCAGTGGGGGCTGTAGGGCGAGGGCAGAACCTAACCTGAGTGACGGCACTAATTCGGCAAGAGAGTATAAATAATATTTTAATGACTGCAGTGCATGTACGTTTTTGTTTTCTCTTATGTAGTAATAATAATAATAATAATATTATTATATCGTCGCGACGGTCTCGTTTGAATGCCAAACGCGTATATTATACTAATATTATAGTATTATATTATAACATCGTGTCCTTGAGTATAGTCTTTCGTAACGATAATAATAATATGGTCGTCGTGGTTGGGAACATGTAAAATTTAGATAATATTATGAAAAAGTCTCTCTAAAATAAGCTGTTGTCGATGCCTAATACGATTGTCTTTTTACTTATTTTGCCTATACTTTACGCGCGCCGTCTTACACGATTTTATAAACACTGCAACTGTGCATTACATTTCGGTATTATTATTATTATTACACATTTAAAAGTAACGGCGAAGATTCGGATTAGAACACTTAATTTACTGTAATGGCGTTGATCGGCCCTTTGACGAAAAAATAACAATATTTTTAGACTGTTGTTGTCAATTAAGTCGGCTGGCAAAAAAAAAAAACTGATGAAAATAGAATTTCGCGTACTGCTTTTCGTTGTTATTTCAAATCGAAACCATACAATGAATAAAACAATAATATTTCAGAAATAAGAATAACAACTCAATAACGAAAACACCTTTGACATAGATATTTTAGTATTTTGATACAATTTCACTTACAGTTATTTATTCCAACAAAATTAAAGCTTTTAAATTAAAACAAACACTGTTTTCATGTGAAAATATATCAATATTTTCTACTACACAATTAATTATTGTGCTGTTTACTCTCAACGTAAAATACATTAAAAAAATATAATTTAATATTTAATTAATATTCGACGTTTTGGTGTTATTCTTATCTCGCATACCCATCTCACGACGGTATAGACGTGTTTCACCATGCTATACCATTATACATCTCAAATAAATGAAAATATTACATAAAATATTTTACTACATTTTAAAAATGATCCTAGTTAGGTATTATATGATCAGTGCAAACATTTTAAATTTACATAACTTGAAAAAATCGTTTTCAACTAAATTATATTCTACGAATCGTTATAGTTTTTGTTTTGAATTTAATTCATAATATAGTATTCTTTATTCCACAGCAAATCGGATTCGAAAACACTGCGTAGAATTGTACAATAATTTATGAGTTTCATCTTATAAAGAATTGACCTTTCATATTGTGTATAATACGTTTGACAAGTGCATAGCTGCAAACTCTGTTACGATCGTCCCCCTAACGAATGACGGTATTCACTATAATATGGCTTCTAGACTGTTCTACGAACGACACGATGTAATTGAATTACCGTATAATATACTCAATAATTATAATATTATATAGTATAGCTAATATTATTTAAACCTATTACAGAATGTGTACCAATATAGTATCTTTGTATATATATATATTGTATTAAATACTCACCGTAAAAAGTGTATAAATATGTCTCGTGTAATAGAATATTTACATTGAACGAGTTAACCCGAAACGTATCTGCGCATCATATAATAAATTGTATGAACATTTTTTCCTCCGATACGATTCATAGAATTTATCAAACAAATTTCGATCGTTTGACTCGATGAAATTATTGAATTCAGTATCGTGTAGCGGGGGGGGGGGAGAGCGTGTTGAATGACACAAACGGGATGCAAAACAAATACGGTTTTAACATCCAGATTGAAGTTGAATATAATATAGCGATTGATATAATAATAAACTGTAAAAAGTTCCTCGTCGAATATTTTAGTCGTGACTTTTTATACTATTCAAGAATACTTCCAGCGAAACAGCGCCTCGACTTTAATATTATATTATTGATTTCGAATGATATTATGAAAAATAAACGCCATTTTCAAACTCAAAATCGACGTTTACCGGTACATCGGCGATTGATAATACAGAAGAAGAAAAAAAGTTTCTGAAAACTCAAGCCGGCATAGAGGTACCTACCGTGCAATAGCCATCTATATATATATATATATATATATATACACTTTAATTTTCAATGAAACCGCTCGCTAGTATATTGATTGCTAAATGATAGTAATTTCCGAAGGGAAATGGCCCCCGACTAAACAAAACTTTTGTCCGTTAACGCAATTTGTAACAAAAAGGTGTATATACATCGTGTATAGGTATAATATGTGTTCGGAGCGTGTGCACGTGAAATAATAATAATAATAATAATAATAATAATAAACCGAACAGAATGTTTTTGCTATGTATAGTTTATGTGCCGGTCAAGTTTCAAAGTTCTAGGTCGATTGGGTAGGGCAAAAGTCACGAATGGGAAGTTAATCGCGAAACGGGAACACATCAAGACCAGACGCCAGTGCTCTGTATACGCCCTGCAGAGAGAGAGAGAGAGAGAGAGAGAGACAAGCTACGTTGATTTATTGTCTCGATAACATCGGATAGGAGGAGTACATGTCAAATTTTTGTTAACCACTTGTGCCATCATTCACAGCGAAAACTCTCCCAGTCGGATAATATTGATGCACTTTTCAGACCGTATAATAGTATACGAGTATATATATATTATATATATAATAATACGGTCATTATATATGCGCGGACGAAAATATAATACACGACAAACACAATTCCGAATATTCTCGGCCACGATAAGTCCATAATATATTACGATAAATATATATATAGTATATAATACCCATAATATAAATGAATATTATACGTCTTACTTTGTATTGACTGTGAAACGAGCGGTAGGTCGAATGGTAATCGCGCTAAAAATAATACATAGTATACGGTATGAACATGAACCGGCCGACGCGTCATCAAAGCAATCGACGAAATAATTTGAATAATTTTCACGTTTTTTTCTTCTTTTCGGCGTGGATATAATATTTTACGAACCGTCGAAATTACGGAACGATTATTGTCACATCGCACTCGAGGAGCTGAGTTTTCCGAGTATAAACCGTTTTACGGCTTAAGAGGATTTCCTATTTTATTCAATTCTCTCGCCTCTATACAATATAATATAATATACAACAACACAAACCGTCCGTTTTATTAGGTATATTATTATTTTATATCTCGTGCAATGGATTTGCCTTTTTCCGTGCTACCAGCTTACACTATATACTGCGACACTCGCGGCGTGCAATATTATTATTTATTATTATTATTATTATTATCATAACGCGGCCGGGCCGTGGTACTACGATTTATGATATATATATATATATATATGTTGTTTATGTCATGTGTGAGGTTCGATTTCGGCGGAAAAGCATTTACAGCGTGTGTGTGTGTGTGCAGTGTGCACAGTAATAATAAATCTCGCGAACCGTGTGACCTTTATGCATCGCTTTTCTCGGATTTCCTGTATCGCGAAAATACTTATATACGCACGGTCGGCAGCTTAAGTCGCGCGTCCTCCTCCTCCTCCTCTGACGACCCACCAAAATCCCAATATCCGACCGAGCGTCCAGTCAAATCCTCGTGGCGGTGGTCAGGGGCGATTATATTTTTATCGTTCCACGGCGATTTTCACGGCCGTTGAATGTGTTTTTGAAATTTGTTCTATTTCTTTTCTCCATTGATATAAAACACGTCGCGTGACGACGTTTTTGAATCGAGTCCTAACTTTACCGCCATAACATGTTCAATTTTTTACTTTTTCAAACGAGTAAATTCACCACGGACGCGTTGTGGTCGTTCGACGGGGAACCTACGGTGGTCGTCTCGTAGAGAACTTTACAGCGTTCCTAATTAATTATAATTCTAGTTATATTCCGAAGACGACGATAGTATAATAATAGACTTGAGAAAACAAAAGAGACGAGATTTGGAACGAACGGATCGACAAGGATTTACTTTGTACCGCGCGGCAGGCGTCTGCGGGGGCGTTAAGGATTATGTCGGGTCTTCTTTTTTTTCGCCGTTCGGGAAGTGGTGAGGAGTGGGTGGGAGGAAAGGAGCTAAGGAACGCGCGTGTGCGTAATGAATGGAAGAATTATGTAAAAATAATGCGTCGGACCAAAAACGGCTGCGGGAAAGAAAGACGCGCCCGGGCGATCTTTCCCCCCCCCTCCTCTCGCCAATCCGACCCCGGTCACGGACGCCAGCCAGAGAGCCCGCTGCAGTGGTGTGTATATAGTCTGTTTTTCTTCTTTTAATGATTAACAAACGAATGGATGATGATGTCCGTAATTAGTTTTCCCATTAAGAACTATTTGGAAACGGTGAAAAAAAATACATAAAACACCCAGTCGCTCGGCGGTCTACCCCGTCCGCACAGTCCAGCGCGCCTCTGAAACGGGCAATTAATCATTAATTAAACGTACGTAAAAAAAAAACAAAAATTAATGTACAAATAAATAAGAACAAAAAAAAAATGTTCGCCAAACCGATCGCGGAAAACTTTGATAATCACCGAAAAGAATATATTATTATAATATTATGCTCAGTCAGGACAACGAAATTATATTTATTACAGCTATAGGTAACGCAAGCGCGTTGATTACAAAGTCATATTATTCTTTACTTATTTTATTGTGTGCTTGTTACTTTTTAAATAATGAACTGATAGCAGCTGTTGTACGCAGTGATATGCTAATTTGCAGGACTCTTCGTGTGTGCGTTATTAACTATTTTGTCGTTTTTGTAATATTCGATTTATTTTCGGCGCCTATGCAGTTATATATTATATTTAAGGCAGTTATTAAGGAGGGGGGGGATAAGCGGTCAACCACAACCTGATAATTGGTTCTGAATAAGTTACCTGTCCGTTAAATCAATGAAGTCGAATAAAAATAAAGAAATTATATTATGCAGATAATAATATTGTGTTTTGTTTCGTTTGTTTTTCTCGGGTGCAGTACAACATCAAGAAGAAAGAAGAATTACCCGAACCGGTACAAGAGGAGCCCGCCAATCCGTTGATGCGCAAAAAGAAAACACCCGAAGAGTTGGCCAAAGAGGCAGAAATGGAAGAAGAGGACGAATTTACGAGTAAGAAAAAACGCTTTATATGTTTTTTTTTTCCACTGTTGAACGCAAATGTACACTAAATATACGCGCGTGGGTGGTGGGTGGGTGTATGCATTATATGTTATGTACTCGAATCGAAAAACCCGAAACGCACTAAAACGTCCTCGGGTTATTTTATTAGTAACCCGAGTCCCGCCGCCGAGTTTGCTCATCCATGACTACACCGAAATGCATTTATCACAGACGACGGTGGCCGTTAAGTAAAACTAACGTTTGTTATATAATATTATATATATATATATATAATACATGTACAATGTACACAACAAAAATATAAGTGTATTATGTTTATGTATGTATATATAATATATATATATATGTATTATGTACATTCGAAATTCACTCGACGAAAGAAAAAAGATATTACACCGAATGTCGCCCGTGACCACTTCGGGGCGGCCGAGTGGCTCGGCGTTGCTTATTCTCCAAATAAAGAGAGAAATAATTTTATTTTTTTTCGCAAAAAAAGGCAATATGTTTAGCGTGAAACCGAGTTATAAAAAAAACTAGCAATCGACGAGCGTCACTGTCATTTCGAAACTGTTAGAATCAATTTCAGAACCGGTACAATTTTTTTTGGTAAAGCAGGTACGGTTGACCATTACGTTATTGTCTAGGAGCCTAAAAAAAAAAAAAAAATAAACGTAAGAATTTCTAGTGTCGTAAATTCGAAAAGCCCGCTGCAATTCTTCCCTTCAATAACGAAATGGTTGTTTTTTACTCCAGACAGGAAATAATAGTTGACAACTTTTCTTTCGCCTCCAACCCCCCTCACGCTTTTACCGTGATTTATTTCGCTGAAGTTTATTGCCACTTTTGTTTTATTCATCGTAGTCCGGCGTTGGCTTCACACAATATAAACAAACTCGAGCTCGCACACACACACACACACACACACACACACACACACACACGTATTTATTATACAGTTAGGTGTGCGTAATGTTTAAAAGAACACTGGTTATCGTTCAGTCTTCCGAGAAAAAATCGCTATCCCGTCGGCGGCGTTTAGACCTCGCCGGGATAAACAGCGGCACTATATTATTATTACGGTCTGCTCATCAGTATTAAACTGACATTTAGAACGCTTTCGTCGGACAGCAATGAAGCTGACGATGATCGTCGTTGTTGCGTTGTCCGTAGTTGCCATCGTATTCGGAGTAGCTTTAAATATAAATAAAACATTATCGGGGCGCTTATATTATACAACGCCCCGACGACGATTTCCCGAGCACATACCGAGGAGACGGTTTGATGTGAATGATTATTTTTATTATTATTACTATCTTACACAAGTCGTCGTCCGAGCTCTAGACATTTTTCGTTCGTATGAAAATATTTTATTAAAAGGTCTCTTCCCTGGCCTCTTTCTCTATCTCATCGAGCGGAATATTAAAATTCGAAAATGCCGTTTTCGTATAATATTTCACCGTTCGTCTAATTTGATCCTTTGGGTTTTACGATTTACCCGGAATCGCATTACTTATAATGCAATACGGGCAGTACCCCGGGACGGATACCACTTACCAGGTATTACGTCGTTTCGTTTTATCTCTTACGTACGAACTTCGACCGCTTTTATTCCGCGCGTACAATTTTCCTAGTACAGTTTTTCCACACAAACGGCAGTCCGATGTACGAAATCCGCTTTTAAGTTCATATTTTGTATTGCATTGATAATATTTATAATAATATAACTTCGACGTGACCATACGTCGTATATTTTATTTATGTCATAACGATATAAGGTCTGCTGTCGCCGGACACTACCCTCCCGCTTATCATTCATCTACGACCATCATATTATTTCCGACGCTATAGAGCTGCGAAGTTTAAATGTGAGCCCAACTATAATAATATAGTATAGGAACAATAATCCGCAACGTGCGATTTTATGATTACGGCGTGAAGACAATAAATAATTATTAGAATATTTTAAATATAATACAAATTCTTTTTAATGTCATGAATGCATTTGTATAGACGACTTTCGGATAGTTTCTAGTGGAATAAAATCCACACTGCGTTTCATAACTATTATTATTTTGTGAACGATAACAATAGTTCGAGAATGATATTCGAAATTCAACGCGCTAGCGTCTAACAACGATACGTATCGGGAGCTAATCCGAAACGTGAGAGCAGATATTGTAATCGTAACGATATATTAAAATCGATTCGTATTAGTTGAATAAACATATTAAACTCGACGAAATCCCATTAATACACCGAATAATGGAATGAACATTGAGTTATCGAGGCGTTCACGAGCCGGATCGACTGATTAATATTTTCAATTAGATTTTAAAAGTGAATATTAAACGCCCGAAACGAACGCTGTGCAGTTTTTACACCCTTTCGATCTGACGCTCACGAAATCAATCAGCTCGTTTCACACAGTTTGGAAATAATAATATTATTAAATATGGCCTGCTACTCGACGGCGAATAAAGAATAATAATATATAATTGCCTTGACCGAACGCGCGAGAGTCTATTATTTTTGTTTCGTTCGTGTCTTCATTTACGTCTGACTTATCAGACGAGGTCCGTTTACCATATACCCGGTATAATGCACTCTCGGTGCATTGTGTACGGCGCTCACTAGCTGAATAAGAATCCAAACTAATCCGTTAAAACAAGCCACGTCCAACGGACTGTGGCAAATCGGACTCGAATCGCGTATAATCGACCCGTGCGTGACGGACGGCTGGACGGCTGAACGAAAACATAACGACCCTACGAAATTGAAATTCGCACAATAATGCTGCATTGTCGCAATGACTAAAATAAAAATAATCATAACACGACAAAGGCCTATTGCGACACGGCCCTTTGTGCGCGCTCGTACATTATGATAGGAGTTTACCAATTGCGCTTAAAATTACCTTTTCGTATTCAAATTGAGCTAGGTCATTTTGTGGGTCGATATACCAATATTGCACTCGGTCATTTTTTGGGTAGACAGACCAATTGCTTTCAAGAGGTACAACATATTATTTTACCGTGATAATGTCGGCTAGGATTAAATCAAAAATCAAAAAAATCGATACGACCGCGATATGCCGACACAGGGCGAAGAAAATACATTTATTCCGGGCCAGTGTGCGTATCGACACTTCTTAGGATTTCCAAAACGAACTTACCGCATGAAAAGAATTCGATGGTTTTCGATTTAATCACAGATTTTGGCGATACCAGTGGAAAGGTGTGAGGAGACTGTTGCGTTAAAATTATATTTATATTTTTGCAAAATTCGGGGAACGACGGAGCGCGATGTTATAGGCGCTCTGTGCAAACGAAAAATAATCTCTACTCCCCTCAACCCGTTGATATATTAATTTATTATCTTTTTGTAATAAGTAAATGAATAGTGATAATAATAGTGACAATAATACTATTTCCGAGGAGTATATAATGCAAAAATGACACTTGAATGAAAACACTGCAGAGAGGAGTTTAAAACCGATAAGAGAGCGATAAGAAAGTTTCGGAATAGAAGCTTACGGGCGCATATTATTTTCTGGTGCGGTGGTGTATGTACCGAAAACTTTTGGCCATCGTACAAACCGACCAGAGGATTAAGTCATTATTATTATTATTATTATATCCGAAGCGCAAATTTAATACCATACCACTCACTCGAGGATGAATGTGGAGCGTTTTTTTTTTAATATTTCATCATTATTCTAATGACTATACCGCCGTTGTTTGGAATTTTATTATTTTTGTTCACAGAGTTGAAGAATACCATCGAGACACAAGTGAACGAACTCAAGTCTCAAATCGAGAGCAAGTGCAGCCTCCAATGAGATGTGTTCAAAAACAATGCAGAACAAAATATGAAATAATCTAATATGCAAAAAAAAAAAATTTTAAAAACCATAAGAAACCTAAAACAGCGTAAATTTTCGAAAAAAAAAAGAAAAGAAAAAATATTGTGATTCAAACCCATTTAAAATAATATATTATTATTAATATTATATAGAACATTATTATTATATTATAATAAAAAAAAAAATATATGTGCGTGCGTGACGTATTCACATGTATTTATAAATATATATATATATATTATAAATATTAGGATTTAAAATATTATTATTATTGTTGTTGTTGTTATTGTATAACATTTATAAACGTCGAGTTAGATTTTCAGCAGATTTTAAAAATGAAATCGAAGTAAAATATATATTGTTAATTATTGTGAAATTAAAAATTTATAGAGCAAGTGAAGCACTAGCACACGTCTTTTGAATCCTTACTAAAAATATTATATTATATGATAATATTATAATAACATTATATTAATAATACGTAACAATATTATTATATCGTGTACGCGACTACGTGTCCGGTTTGCGCGTTTTTGGCGGGCACGCGACACGTACAAGTGTACATAATATAATATATTATTTTACATAATATACACATTCTAACGTATTTTTTGTTTCAAGTACCTATAATTGGAGATTTTCACTCGTTCAATAATATAAAATATTATATATAGATGTGTATAATAATAGTAGTTTGAGGTATAGCGGGTACACATGTTATTAATATTACGGATTACGATAATATGTAAAATAGAGGTAATCGTGGTTTTTCGTCATTTCACTTCTCATCAACAAATCAAAAAAATAAAAATAACGTTATATATCGATTAAATAATTACATGATATTATATTATTCTGTTAGTGTTGTTTTTTTACGTTTTTTTTTTTTTTTTTTTACCTTTGGGATCAAACGTTTTCGTTTTCTTTGTAGCTTTTATGTTTTGTTTATTTTCGAGGGACGACAATAATAATAATAAAAAAAAAAAATACCATACAAATAAACACAATATTTATACCTCGTTATTAGCCGTTCTCCGGAACACGGTACATCCCATCATTCCGAACAATTATTTAACGTTTACATAAAAATAATATTATAATTATATTTTATTTCGGTAAACAATTATTTTTGTATTACTTTAGTTTAGTTTGGTTTTTGTTACAAGGCCAACGTTTTTGTCAATTATTATGTTTGATGCGTTCAGTTTCTCGTCGTTTCGTTTCGTCCTCCCGGCAGCACAATATATTTTCATCGTTTACGATATACATTATTATTATTAAACCGTTAAATTATTATTATTATTATTACTATTATTACAATAATACGTGTCTTGATATTATTATTATAGTGCCTATTATAATATACTTTTATACCCTATTTACTTATATTATACTCTCTTACTTATTATTATTACTATAATTTTTGTTGTTATCGTCACAGTTTTAAATCTCTTTTATTATTTGTATTGAGACAATTGTTTTAGACATTACTTTTTAGGTTACACTGCGTGTTATGAATTTCAACCGAACTCAAGCTTTTACGTTTCGCTTGTTCTACGGGTTCTTTGTTTATTGTGGACGTATTAACAAAAAAAAAAAATAATAAAAATAATTAAAAATTAAGACACCGTTTCGAACTTCAGACATAATATGCCGTCTTAGACTATTCTACTATATTATATACTGTCACTCACTGTCTCTCACTCTCTATTCTCTGTCTATCTGTCTCTCTCTCATTCTGTTGCAAACATTTCAATATTTGGAAAAAAAATATATTACAACATAATATATATTTGTTTAAAAAAAAAAATCAGGCTGTGAATATTCTCAAACGAATAAGCTATTTGCCATCTAACTTTGTTTTTATTGTTTTGCAGCATTCAAATGACGAATGTGTAAAAAGTAATTTCATAGACTGCTCAAAATTATCTAAATTAATATTAGAAAAAAATATTGATTAAATTATTTGTACTGATTGTATATTGAATTATATAGGTGTAATGTTGATAAAAATTAAACATTTATATAAAATTTTAATGACAAACCTAAAATAAATTTTGTTTGTACCAGTCGAACGACTCCGGTCTGCACGATCCACAATAATATTAAATAACAAACATGCGAAATTATATTATAATTTTATTTTAGTGTATAATAAACATAGTCGTACAATGTGTAAATAGCGTTTTTGTGTTAAAATATTAGTTGTTATTTTTATTATTATTAATATTATTGTTTTCGTTTAGAGTCGTATATTATATATATTATAATATAATTTTAAATATTTATTGGGATTTTATATGTAGAGACATGTTATTTAATAAAAAAAAAAACTTATTTATAAATAATAGAAAATGTAACAAATTTTAGAAGACAAAAAAACTACTATTACTATAAACTAAATTTAAATTAAATATAAAATATATTCTATAGATGTTTAATATAATATTCGTATGTGCGAATCGATGATTTCCGTCTGTGTTAATGGATTCGAATTCTTAGTTAGTAATTTTATTTATTTGTTGTTTATTTTTTAGAACTTCGATGGATGTGAACCAGTAAAATATGATTGTTCAAATACCCATTGTTGTGTTTTTCATTTCCCCGTCCCTTTCACTCGATCCTCAGCCGATTCTAGTGTAAAGAATATTATGATATACACGAACTCAAATTAAACTCGTCTGTTTCTCCGTGCACCAGCAGTGTCGTCGGTCGTCTGACTTCGGTCACGATAATTAAAAAAAAAAAAAGAAAATAAACCATCGAAACAATAATACTCAAAAGTCACAATGTTAAACAGTAATAATGGCACTAATAATAAAACGCACAGATAGTGCTCGCGGGCCCGGAGACTGACGTTTCGCGGCGGTGCAGTCGAATCCGCTGGAACGGCGCGGGCGTGAACAAAAGAGAGAAAGGGAGAAAGAAAGAGAATAAAAAATTATATATCATCATTATAATAAATGATATAACGTTCTCATTTGGGACGGATGATAATAATAATAATAATAATAATAATAATAATGATAATAATTCCGACTCGACGGCGACGATTTATGAGTCGTTAAGTCGAGGCGCCGCAGGAGAGAAGAGACACTATTATAATACGTGCTATGCTATAAACCGCGTACACAATAATAATAATAATAATAATATCATATAATAATGTACGGACCAATTTATTTCAGTTAAAAAATAATTTTTAAATTAGCTCCGATCGTCGGCGGAGGTGTGTAATGTGACGAGGAGAACGCCGCCGATGAGACGACTATTATATACCACAGCCCGCCTCTATACTTCCGGCCCGAAAAACGGATATCCCCCCCGCCCCGCCCATCGTTAATCCTACGCCGCGTTCGACGGTCGTCGTCGTCGTCGTCGTCGTCGTCGTCGTCGTCGTCGTCGAGTCTCGTTCGGAAATACTTCCAATTTGTCTCGACCGCGCCCGGCGCCAGCGTTCGCGATTTTCTGGCAACACCTCCTTCGCACGCGGCGGCGGCGGCGGGCGGCGTTCACAATGTTTTATTAACGCGCCACCGCCGCCGCAGCAGTCTAGTTTGGCTCGGCAACAGCCTCGTCGCGGTGTGGGAGGAGGCGGCGGAAAATTCTCGATTCTCTCTACCCTCCCCCCACCCACCTGACGTGCGTCTCGAAAAATCGAACATTTCGCGTTATCATGATGGAGATTGCGACGCTCCGTCCCGGCGGTCTTCGATGTGTCTAAGGTACGCGCAGTTACAAGCCACCGACGGTCGGCCAATACGAAAGTCGAAGCATATTAAGCCAGCTGTTAGAATATTATAGCTCCGATTAGAATTGGACTTGATTACAGTGCGATACGAGTGCGTGTAACAAAAAACGGACATCATGGCGTAACCGATAAAACTTAAAAAAAAAACTAATTTTACCCGCAGAAACCCTGCCGATTGACGCCTTTCGACGAGCGGACGAAGGAGTCCGATACTTTCTGTGACGCTTGAGAGTTACATATTTCCTTACAATAATATTGCTCCTCGTACTGAGTACACACTTTCTCGAATAATGTTGCATATGAATCAAATAATATTATTGTGTATGGTCAAAATAATATGTGGCGTGATGCCAGAATAGCAATTTATCGGTCTCAACTCTACTTATGTCACTGCTTATAATAGTACAAAAATAATAGTGGCGATGGCAAAGTGACTATCGAAGCTGTTGACGAACACGTTTGTATCGTATTGTATGTTCGGAGTATTGATGATATTATACATTTATAGAATAAAAATAGTTTAACGTAATAATGTAATATGAACCGAGAGGTATTCATTTTTGCGAATGTAAACATATAATTTAGGTGAAATTTATATGGACGAGTAATATTATGTCTAATACATCGTCTGGGCTATAAATATCGTTTGGTCAAAAGTTGTATGGGTACATTTTCCTACCCATTTTAACAATCGCATAATAATCTAAGATTAGCTGATAATAATATGTTATGATATTCATAATTCATATCATATTTTTTTTCTTGATTTACAAAACAAAATTGTTCGTCTTTAAAATCAATATTTTTTTGAAGACCATTAATAGCTCATTAATAGTTTGATAAATTTTTACTTTTTACCCCCCCAAAGTAACAACTAGATTCATTTTCGTATCAGAAAATCAGAACACTTTTACTGCCCTTAAATGTGGCGATAGACACAAAAAAAACACATCATTATAGAATCAATACATTCATCGCTCAGCTCAGAATCTAATACACCGTTAACGCAGCGATAGATCTAACGCCTGAAAACAATCAAAACGTTTTATCGTTCCTAAGGAAACCCGAATTGTACAATGCAATTTAAAAGAGAAAAAACTAGTCAATGCAATAGTGTATATAACTTATGCTCTATGCAGCCAAAGTTTATTTTAGATAAACGATAAGATGTAAATATATTAATTCATAATAAATTATTTACTGTTTATTGGTTTGGACCGCTTGTTTGTGCGCCACGACGCAATTTCAAGATAAAATCCATGTAACCAAAACGTAATACGCGTAACGTTTTGGAAATGAGTTTACACTGGTTTAATTATTTTATCGTAAAACATGATACGAAAGTACTATTTTTCTTGGAAAACTATATGGTCTTCTTCAATTTCTTCCACGTAAAACCGTATCGTTAATTTGATATTACACTGAGTTAAGACGGTGTCCGGTGTGTATACCTACTATTTTATATATTAATCATAATATAATATAATATATTATACTACCTACTATATTTACTAGTCATATATAATTATAGAGGTAAAAATGCTTGAGAAATACCTGAAACGAGTTTTTTACCCAAAGACACTTAAAACATGAAAACTAATGAAAAATCCGTTTTTCTTGATTTCCAGTGATTTGTTGAACATTTTTATCCCTAGTTTACTAAATAATATCATAGGTTATTATCATTTTAGTACCTATATAATAATTTTCCAGAACGATGATCGCTGAATTTAATCTTGCTGTCTTGTTACAGACAATCATCACTGTTTTAACGAAACGTTTAAATCCCAGAAAACTAAATCATTATTTACTATAATATAATATTTTTCTAATGAATTTCAATATTACATCTTACGATTTTGGTAACACGGCGACTTTGATAGGCAATTTAGCTACACCGTTACTCTCACAGACTTTGATTGTCTTACATGCCATAATAATATACGATCTATTAATTTTATACTATAGTAATTCTCTATAATATTAGTCATCTTATCATAATTACTATCATAATTATAGTATATTTAATGGTTCCTATTCAATATATGTGGTGAGTAATATATTTTACAATATTCAAGTTTATACTGAACAAAGTGAGCTACATTCGAAATGTTCTAAAAATTCTAAATGATCGATATTCGGGATATTTTAGGATGAGATTTTTTTTGATGACCAATCAAAATCTAGTATAAATTTGTTACAATTACAAACCTGTCCATCAGTGGACAATTATACGTATATTGTAAAAAAAATTAATTACACACCTTAAACTCATATTGTTACAACAAATTGTACGCACTATTATACAAGTATACCAGGAAACAAAAATGTAATACGTGAAAAATCCGTAAACAATTTTTTTCATATTAGTACAGTTAGTAGTAGATACACAAAAAAAAATTAAAAGTTCATTTATGTGATCTTCGGTATTGGCTCTCTGCAAGTATTGAGAATTATAGTATATAATTAGAGACAGCTGCTCGTAAACTTGAATCCAAATTTACACTGTAATAATTCTTGACCGATACTAATTGTTCTTCAAGTATTTCATACTCAAAATTGTTGACTCACATAGACAAGTTTGACGAATTGCAAACCTCATGGATTTGGGTATTTTTGAGTATTTTCATGTTTCCGAAATTCCGAAGTTATCTCGAGTACCGAATAATTCTGTAATGTTATTATTTCCATTTCCAACATTGTTTTATTCAAATCAAATAAATAAATTCCCAATTTTATTCGCTCTGGACTCAACATCTCCAGAAAATAGATACGACGTACAATTAAATTCGTAAGAATATACGGAGCGTTGCATATGGCTAACTGACGGTCGAGTTTATAACCGCAGTGGTTGACTCGAGAATAAAGTAGTAGAGGTACTCTAGCTACTTTTAAAAAGTAGCGTCCCTAGCATTTTAATCAAACTAACGAACAAACTATAAAGAAGTAAGGGTACGCTTGAGTATCATAAAAATTAGTTGAGGTACTCAGTCCCCCGGAGCCCCCCCCCCCCCAGGTCAACCACCTATAACTTATAGTTGACAAAAAAAATATTTTCCGACTATCACGATTGACCGATAATGGCAAAATTAATTTTTATTACGATCGATCTTCAAAGATCGACCGGTCGATCGCGATAGATCTTATAGATCTATAGACTCTGTAGGACTATAGCTATACGTTACTAATTAGATACGTTTTAATTCCACAAATATTATTATGAATCGTTTTTCTGTTTATGTATTTTTATCTTTTTAACAAAATGTCATTAAATTATACAAACGATAAAAATCAAATGATAATTAATAGAAACAGTACGCATTAATTGATATATTTGTACTCCTTATTTTCTCTTTATTGATATAAAGTATTTATATACTATTTCAGTTCATAAAAACGAAAACATTTGACAATAATTAAAATACAATAATTGCAATGAGATTGTAACGTTTTCCTTTCTATAAATAATATTCAGTTAATCTTATTTATTTCAAACGTAAAATCCATTTACGAACAATGAAACGTCATATTATGAAAATGTCTTATGTTTCGTTTTAGAATGATATTGCTACCTCGGTAAATGAGTAAAATATTGTGATCCGCTTTATTCCTATTATGTCATGTATAATATTTTCATCGAATTTAACGTTGGTACCAATATTATAAGCTAACAAATCACAACCTATAGGCATCTTAAAATGTTATTATCAAATAATCGGATTTATTGTTTTGTTTATCACTATAATATTGATTTAAAATTATTTTACAAGTTTATACAAAAAATATAACTTTTTTTCTGCGCCGTATTACATATTGTTAATTGTCTTACATTTTAACATTATCAACTGTGATAACTTAATTACTTACTGTATAACAAATAGTCGAATAAATTATTCCTACCAATAATTATTGTACTTAACAAATAACTGGAAGTTCAAAAAGTTTGGTAAGAAGTTTTTACTTCTGTCTTCTTCTTAGTCGTTGACGTCAATATTATATAAAGTAAAAACTTTTAAATCAATTTTTTTTTTTTAATTAACTTCTTTATTTAATTGCAATTTTACAATAATAATAATATGTGTACCTAAAATTAAAAAGTGCACATTACTGGGTTATTCGTGTACATAAGCTCGTTTTCCGTTTACAGGTATGATTTGTTAAAATACATCGAATCGTGTATTAATATAATATACTATAATTTATAGGTAATGTAAAGCCAGTGAATATGACACGAGTGCCTGAAGGTCGCAGCGCACATTAGGCGACTGTGGAAAATTCCGAGTTAAAATAATATAATAATTATTGACTTCGTATTATATACAGCTATACGATCGAACGACAATAATATTGGGCACCGGAAGTACGGTAGTACATCCTTATAATTTAAAAATCGTCATAATATACTTGTTTCTAATAATATTGTGTAAATGTGATGTTATATTTCACTCGGGTGCACAGGATACATCGTATACCGAATAAAAATTTTTATCGGTGGCGGCGATGTGAGACTTCACGGGCTCTGTAGGACGCAGTCGTGGATCTTGACGAACGTCTCGGAATAGAACATGGAACACACCGCCGCGTTGTTGGCGTACGTCATCTCCGGGATTTTGTGCTCCGGATTGACAGACACCTGTAACGACAAAAACGACATCATCGTTTCGTGACGTACGTCATCGTGTTATTATTATAACGTTTTCGTTCGATTCGATTGCGGCTTGTGTCACGGGCAGGAGACCATAATAATAATAATAATAATAATAATAATAACAATCTGTACTCCGCGCGAACGAGTGCGGCAGACAGTGGATTGGCGAGGCCGACTAGCGAAAACAAAAGTGTTTCCGACGACGACGTCGGATAGAACTAGAGTTGCTGTAATCGCGGTGTGGACATTTTTGTTTACGGATGTTAGACGACGATTAAAACAAAAACGTACACAGCACGTAAGTCCATTATAGGAACGCGTACTTTATTGAAATTTAAAGTTGTTATTCGCGTACAATATCGATCGATCAATCCGATTATAATTTATATAATAATTACAAAGACGATCGTAGTGAAAGCGTTCGGGCAATGTATAATAAATCAAGACTTGAGAGGAGACCCGAAAATCAATAATCCGTGTTTGCGTTCATATTATAATAGTTTTGTCATTATTTGACCGTTTTCGGTCACTCGTCTACAACAAAATACTTATATTGCACTGCTTGTCGGGGACTGAACTGCAGTGGCGTAGTGATCCCGATAAACTCGACTTTGTCACGCCATTTCAAACAGTAATATCGGTTACTCCTTGACATAATAAAATAATATTATGAAAACTATGACAAGGGATGTAATGACATATTTAATGAAGGATTGGTAGATCGAATTGTACAAGCAAAAGGAAATCAAGCGTCATCGGAGTGAACGACTTGGGATTATGTCAAAATTATATTTTTTGTTCGGCGTTTGTGTTTTATAAGTATATTCAATATAATTATATAATAATGTAAAACGTAGTTATTTAATCAGCGAAAAGCGACTATCTCGTTTTTCAAAACGTTTAAACATTTAAAATTTTAAAAACGACAACAAATTGTAAGCAGTTTATTATTATATATTTTTTCCAAGTTATGAAGAAAAAAACAACAATTAACTTTTACAAAATATTGTCTTCCGCAACAACGCTGATTCGAATTGGCCCACCGAATTATTCACGACCAAATACTCACGGCCGTGGCCGCTACCACGGTTGTCCGCGAGCTTACCTTGAGTGTGTACAGCCCCGGGTTCAGGTCGGTGACGTCCACCCACTGGCAGTCGATGTTGTGCCGGTAAATGTCCGAACAGTTGACCGATATGCCCTGGTCACCGAAGTCGGCGCAGGCAAAGGCCGGCCTCGCACCGTCCGTGCACTGATTGTCTTCCAGACAAAACGACGCCTTGTGACCCTCGGCCACCTTCATGCCACCGCCGTCGAGCACGTCGAATGTGGCGAACACTTCCATGCTGTGGTAGTGCCTGCAAAAACGATATTATTACGACTACCGTCGAAAAAAAATCATTAGTGTTGCTCAGATTTTTCTTTAAAACGAATATCGCAATCGTCCGCGTCCAGAACGAATTTAAGTCGAGAGTCGATCACGAACGAATTCCAATACGAATTAAAAATCAAAAAAAAATTCTAATCGACAAATTGTCACTACAGCAGTTATCGTTTAAAAACGATTTCTACTGTGTACAATTAACACTATAATCAACCTGTATACTTAATATTGTAGTCATATAACATATTCCATGTTTACCTAGGTATATATTTTTATACACTAACAACAATATACATTGTTACATACATTGTTAATAATCGATATGTCCCAAAATTATAGTCTATTCGCATCGTTCAACAGAATATTAATGGCAGGTAACTCGACAAATAATTTTGTTTTTTTTCATGATAACTTAACCGCAGGTTTTAATAACTGATTTAATCGTATATAGTATCTATATTTAATGTTTAGTAGGCATATTATGTTGTTACATTATATTTTATTTGTTTTTGTATTAATTGAAAAAAAAACTGTTCTGAGCCCAAATCGTTGACTGTGCACTTATTAATAAATTAAATCAAATTAAATCAAAAATTAAAATAATAATAACCTCGCGTTTAATACGACGCCGTGGCAGGACATTTAAATATTTTACATTTTCACAAGTCAATGTCCTCGGAGTATATCGTGTACACCGTGAATAGTTGTTGTCGAGGAGGGTGGTAGAGAGATGTCTCGGGAAAAAGTCTTGGCGGTGTAAATCACGTATAAAATTCTCGATACTCGGCTCGAATTTTCCGAACTAGAAAATAATATATCACCGGCCTAAACTATCTTTTCCCTATGAACGGTGCAGCTTTAGTGTGGGTACGATTCTGCGCCCAGTCGTATCGAGAATAGTCACAATAGAACACATCGCTCCATCCGAACATTGGTGTAGTGCCGCATCGATAAAATTCCTTATTTCGAATGACACGTTTTTATGGTAAATTGTACGTTCTCGTGTCAATGCACTTGTCTTTGTTTGTATACAACATGTTATGTGGTATCAACATTGTAAGATTACAGACAACTATTTGTGTTTAATATGTATTTAATCTTTAGCTGGATTATACGACGTACACTAATTTTCTGACGGCTGCACTCGGAAATCGCCGCGAACCACTGCGATCGACCGCATTTTTCCGATAGAAAACCGTAACGATAATAAACATAACAATTTATTAGTGCTGTCGTTATATTGTACTATATATTGTTATCGTAAATCCAGTACGTTGCGGCGGACGTCGTAAAATCAACCTTGCAGCACCGTCGACGGAAATCAATCTAGAACATATTGTAATATACAGGGTGACTACCCCGATTTTTCCTTTGACAAAAAAATATTCGAATTCTTTATTTTGGAAAATATAACTGTGTATAACTCGAAAACCATATTTTCAAATACTTAGATTTTTTTATTTAATTTAAAGAGTGTCTTGTGGTAATATGTAAACTTATTTTTTACAATTGAGAACCTCTCTTTTTTAATCTAAACTATTAAAGAGATGATTATTTTTGAAAATATTGTAATGTTTAAAATAATACAATTTGAACGTGTAGTTTCTGAGTTAATAAAATTAGAACTAAGAATAACAATGATAACAACACAAGATAGTACGTGGGATATTATTATTTAAAAATTAAAGCGATAATATTATAAACGTATTAAAATATAATATTATATAATTTGTATGACTTGTCCGATTATAATGAGTAGGTACTAGTCTAAAGATAACATCAATTTTATTTTTCATGTAAATTCATTAAAAGGATTTAGGTAGTAATAGTATGTAGGTACCTATAAAAAGTTTGATAATTTAGATGCATTAACATTTTATAATACACCATCTGATTAACAAAAGATAAAAATCACAAAAGATCGTTTTAATTTAGAAAAAATAAGTTTGTAAACCATTGTATACTCATAAAATGATATAAAAAATATAAAGATTTTAAAATATGATATTTAGAAATAATATTCTTAAGAAATCCAAAAATCCAAATTCGAATAAGTTTGGTTAATCGTCCTGTGTTTAACGGTGTATAATATATTATGATATTGTGTTGAGTGAGTATAAATATGCATTACAAATATACGCGAAAACAAAAACAAATACAAATATATATTATACTGGGCGTAACAGCGAGAACTAATAAAATATATTAATAACTAACTATGCATTACGTTTTAAATGTATTTCGTTAATATAATCATTACGATTATCAGATTATTATAGTAATTGCGCTTGATATAAAAATAAAAAAAAACATTTTACATATTTACAACGAACAAAACTTTTTACACGGTTAGTTAATTACATCGGTCGGCTCTTTCTCTTACACACTCCGTATTTATATTGCGTTATACTGGCACTGGAAGCGGACGGCACTCGAGTACAATTTATATAAGGTGGGTATTATACGGTATTATTATTACGCGGACGTGACAGAAATCCGTTCGGTTTTTTTATTATTATTATTATTATTATTATTATTACTACTATCGGCGATGCCGTAAAACATAACGAGTCCGCGCAATAACGCTCTCTGTATATATAATTATGATAATATTATTATTTCGTTTTCCTGCGGCGACCCACGCCCCTCTCTTGTCCGAAATCCCGCGTTCGATCGTCGACACGCAGTCTGCGTATTAAAATACGCTTCCCAATCCGTGTTTTTAGTCGTCGACTCGGTCCGCCCACTGCAGAGCATACAAAAAAAGTCGGGCCGACGAGAGACGAGTCTCGGCGATTTTGTTTTGATCTCGGGACGAACGCATCGAAACGTCGTTGTTGTAATACCCATTAATAATATATCAATAAATGTACTATTTAATAAACAACCGCAAATGGGGACATCACAACTAGCACAAATAAGTAGTGACTCGCCAATTATAAAGACATAGATCAGCATAATTGTCAAAGCGATGCACTACTTATAGTCATGCGAGTAACCCACAAGACACCTATCTCTGGGACCGTGTGGAAGTAATGTAAACGGAATCAAGGAGAAGGCCGTCTTGTGCGAAGTGTTGTCCCCGTCACTGCCGTATACATGTAAGCATTATATTTTTCTATTTTATTTATTATTATTTATTACCCATTTAGATCTGTGGTAAATATTGTTATTTTAAATTATAACAAAGTGGCGCCCAATAGGACTCGAAATATATTAAATTTCCAAAATAATGAATAAGACTATTTTATGTATTAGGCAATGTTTAACCGTACAACGGAATCAGCATTCATAGAAATTAGTACAGTAACTGACATTTATTTATTAAAAAAAGATAAGTTAATAGAATTTTGCGAACAAAATAAGTTGAAAACCTCAGGGAAGGTATCTGATTTAAGAACTAGAGTAGGTAGATTTCTTCGGGGTGAACTAAGGAGAACCGATACGAATGAGAGTTTAGATCAACGAGAAATTGACGAAGTTTTAGAACAATCAATATCAAATAGAATTGACTTAGACAAATTGGAAATAGAACTAGGAATAAAAGATTCGGATTCGAATTCAGATGAGTCATCAATAGGTACCATTGGGTCTAGTGTTTTAGATAACACAAAACAGGAGGTCGAGCTGGTTAATAATAAATTAATTACTGTACAGGAAAAAGTGGATCTTTGTCTTGATATAAGTAATAATTTTTTAAGCAATAAAAATAACTTTAACGAAACGGGATCAAGTTCCAACCACGTAATAGATAAAATTAAAATATCACCAGATAAAAAATTAGTTCAATATTTGAAAAATAACATTTTAAACAATAGTCACGAATTAACAAAAAACACAAAAATGAATATTGACGAAAATAAAAAAAAATCTCCGTTCTGTAGTCCGAGTTTGTTTTCGGGAAAATTTCACGAAAATATTAACGAGTTTTTCAAAAAATTTGATAGGGCTTCGACAGTTAATAATTGGACAGAACTTGAAAAAATTACATATTTACCAATGTACTTGGAGAGTACGGCTCTAGTTTTTTTCGAAAATTTAGAAAGTAAACACAACAAATTAACATGGAAGACTATAGAAGACAGGTTTAGATTAGAATTTGAACCAGTTGCTCACAAGGAATTACTAAGAACACTTATCGATAAAAAAAGACAAATAGAAGATGAGAGCGTAACTTCTTATTTAAATGAAGTGAAACCATTATATAAAAAACTAGAATACATGAAGCAATTATTAATTATGATACCACAATACAAAACCGAAGATAAGGAACAATATGGTTTTGTAATTGAGAAATTTTCAGTAGATATACAATTTATAAACGAAGGGATACACAATTATATTGATGATGTAAATCAAATTTTTAATTTATTACCGAAAATTCGAAATAAAAGAGGACTAATTAATGCCGTTGGATCCACCTTTAAATTCTTATTTGGAACAGCAACCAATTATGACATTGACGAAATAAATTTAACTCTTAGCAACATAAATGAAACAACGAACGAAATACAACACTTACAACAATCCCAAATAACAATAATACAAAATATAAACAAAAATGAGTACATCAATACAATAAAAATGAACGAAATTATAAAACATTTAAACGACGGCGCACTGAGTATTGAAACAATGAAAACAATGATAATAAGCCTTAATCAAGATATCAAAATAATTTCATTCATGATTAGAACTGAAAAAGTTGTGAGACTAATAGAAAATTTTTTACAGGATGCAAAATTAGAATTAGACAGAATAAAACAAGGTTTAATAACTTCGCTCTATGGTAAACTAAGCCCAAATTTAATATCTACAAATAAATTCGTAGATATTCTCACAGACATAAAAAATAAAATGCCGCAAAAATTAGATATGATCATTCCTGTGACATCAAACAATATTCATGTTTACTATCAAATAGCAATCCTTAACAGTTTCGCAGATGACAAAAGTCTAAAATTGGTTATACAAATCCCGATTACATCTAATGAGGGAAACTTTGAACTATATTCAGTACAAGCATTACCTATATTTATGGGGGACTTAAATAAATGGGCCAAATTAGACACAATACAGGATTATTTCGCTATATCGGACGATAGAAAAAGCTACTCAATAATCTCTCAAAATCAACTCGACAATTGCAACAAACAAATAGTCACGATTTGTAATCATAGGGCCATAATAAAACGAGGGGAATCTTGTGAATACAATGCATTTTTAGGTCGAAATATTTCAGGTTTTTGCAATAAATCGATCATTGAATTATTAGAATCCGAAATATTTATTCCCTCGGATAAAGGAGTACACTTTAGCGTAAGAAAAGAGATAGATATAATAAAAAAGTGTTGGGTAAAAACTGGGCTAAATATTTACAATTATAAAATAAAAGAAGCAGGGATATTACTTGACACAGAAAATTGCGAAATCTCTACGTCACTAGAGACAATGAAAATACTGCCAAGAGTACAGAAATCAACCCAGGTAAATATTAACATTAGCATAAGTTTAATAAATATTAGCACCATTTTCAGTGACACAGAACTGCTAAAAATAAAAAATTACAAACAAGAACTAAGAAGCTCAATATACAAACCTATTGAAAACATAAACATAAAAGGATCAGATTTCATAGACGTCGACAATATGCTAACAACGATGAGTAAAAACTATAATCAAAAAAAAAACATAATGTCATATAATGATTATATCATAATTATACTAATTAGCATCATAGCAATCATAATAGTACTTTTAATTGTATTATATAAAAAAATAAAAAAATTGGTAATATTATGACCACATTTTGTAAAAATATATTAAATATCAATTATATTGATATCACAAAATATATACCTTATATTAATTGGTGTTCTATAAAAATAACATAATTTTAAGTAATACTTTAAACATTATTGTATAAATATTTTAAGCATTTATAAGAATTTTCTCTCTGTGAACAATGATTGGTAGAATTGCTTGATTGACCAGTAATCATAATAATGACCATAACAAAAATTTATATTATTATATACACTTTCCTACCTCAACCATAAAAAAAGAACCGGAATCTAAAACTACAAACAAATCTACAGAAGTTCAATCACATGGATGCTCACGGCTGAATACAAAATTTAAATAAAAAAAAAAAAAAAAAAAAAAACAAATACTGAATTACAACTTAGTCAATGTCCACTCCTCGCCACAAAACCATGCACTTATTGGAAAATAAATATCGAAACAACAACGAGAGAAAAGGACATGGATAATATAACTTCCTCTTCCCCCTTTATAGATAAAATGGCATTATATGATGTAATCAAAAAAAAAGCACACCCACACCAAAAATTGTATAATTAATAATTATCATTGTTATTATCACTATTAATATTATTTCTACTATTTAACCATGCTTTATATAATTATGAATACATATGTTAATGTATGTGAGGGCACATACAATTTTTTAACAAGGGGGTATGTTGTAATACCCATAAATAATATATCAATAAATGTACTATTTAATAAACAACCGCAAATGGGGACATCACAACTAGCACAAATAAGTAGTGACTCGCCAATTATAAAGACATAGATCAGCATAATTGTCAAAGCGATGCACTACTTATAGTCATGCGAGTAACCCACAAGACACCTATCTCTGGGACCGTGTGGAAGTAATGTAAACGGAATCAAGGAGAAGGCCGTCTTGTGCGAAGTGTTGTCCCCGTCACTGCCGTATACATGTAAGCATTATATTTTTCTATTTTATTTATTATTATTTATTACCCATTTAGATCTGTGGTAAATATTGTTATTTTAAATTATAACATCGTGTAATGTAGCTTGGAACAATATAATATACATATCGCAGAGAAGTCGAGTCGAAAACGTCATAGTCTCTGATACATTGTCGAGATTCGTTTTTCGTTTTCCCGATACCGTTCATCACCGAGAATCAATAAAGTCATTTGTTGTTCGTTGTAGACCAATTCAAATCGGAAGCCCTCGATTTTAATATGATTATGTCTACATTTGTTTTACCTATTATTTTTGATATCGAGAGACGAGTCTCGGTGATTGTGTTTTGATCTCGGGACGAACGCATCGAAACGTCGTGTAATATAGCTTGGAACAATATAATATACATATCGCAGAGAAGTCGAGTCGAAAACGACATCGTCTCTGATACATTTTCGAGATTCGTTTTTCGTTTTTCCGATACCGTTCACCGCCGAGAATCAATAATGTCGTTATAATTTTGTTTTTTAAACCCATTAAAATTTACTCGAACGCTCGTTTCTATTGTAATACGACTATGTCAACATTTTTTTAACTATATTTTTTTACCCGCATTGAGTGTCGGAGCACGTGGTAATATCGTGTACGCAATTAATTATTTCTGCGACTTAGAGCTAGAATGCTGTGAATTCATTTGTTTGGTTATCATATTATTCTAAAAAAACATTTTAAACTTTAATTTTCTCGGAAACAATAACTGTTAATACAACATATTTTTTTTTAATTTATCATTTTATTGCATAGTTGTAAAAACTAGCACTTTTATGTTGTGCGATTAAAACAATTCTAATGGTAATATTAAAATGTTTTTCAATTAAAACTTTTTTCATTTGAATATAATATAATATGGAATAATATGGGGTGAAAATGGAATTATAAATTTTACGAATTAGCGGTTTTTTTTCAATTACAAACATCTATTAATTCTATTCAGAAGTTTTGTTAAATCTCCTCGGTTATTCGCTGTTAAGGCAAATACTTTTCTGATATAATATTATAATTTAATCAAAACTTATCTTAATTTTAGATTTTCTCCTATATATAGTCATTAATTTAATTTATAATTTGTATTGACATTTCAAATGCTATAATAAATGTAGTTTTTTTCATGACATTATATAATGATTTATCTGCTTCTTTTACAACACTTGACTATGTTGTTTCATATTATTTCTCAGATATTTCTCGGAAATTTCTCATTATTCAATTTGTTGACGAAATGTAATTTTATTTCTCTGTTTTTTATAAAGTAATATCAAAACATTGTGTATACTCTAAATAAATTATTTAAATTCTTGTATATTATATTTTTCTATAGTAATTGAACAATTTATATGTCAAATGTATTTCAATTAAATAATTTATGCATCGTATCGAATTTTCAAAATTTAATATAAAACATAATAATAATAATTTATTTGTATTTATATTAAGATCATTTTCGTAAAATAATATTTATTCCAAAGTGATAAAAATTATTAATATATATTATACAAACGAGTAAATAATATTTAATGATATCAGAGAAAATAAAAGAAACATCAAAAAAGAAAGAGAGACAAGGAGAACGGGTGGGATACGTTTGCAATATAAATTATTTCGTATCGCAATCTTTGATCAATCGAAATTTCAAATCAAATGAAACAAATTCAAAGAAAAAAAATTAAAAATGGCAAGAATAATAAAAGAAATTAAACGATGATTACAAATCGTTTATTCATTCTTAATTTATGGACATTTCGTGAAAAAAACATTAACATAAAACTAATATAGAAGTGAGTTTCAACTGATTTGATTGAAAAATGTAATAATCTCACAATCAAAAACGTTCTGAATGCAGTCAAAATACAGTAGGTAATAATATTATCTGCTGTTTCAAAAACGATCATGATACTGTCTTTTAACAATTATTATAGGCTATGGCAACTAAAAAACTAGGTCACGAGTAGTACATCGATAAGTCGGCGCGTAAAAGCATAAAGTAATATCGTCGTGACCTTTTTTTCCTATTCGGTCTTAAATATTATTGCCGTCGGGGAGGAAAAAATAAGCAATAGCGAACATCGTTCGTTCGAGTCAATCGAAAGCTCGACAAACATATCGTAAGTCAGTGTTTCGTACGCGTATCTTGAGACGAAAGCTGTACCGCAGCACAAAATTGCATTTGCACAACGGCAGCTTACTGTCCGTCAGAAATTGATTGCACGTATGAATTTCGATTTCGACGTCGGTCGGGATTTAAATACCATTATATTATAACGCAAAAAGGGTTGCCTCGGGTCTTGCGAGATTATTTTACCGACGAAATGAAGCACGTTTTGACGAAAATAAATATCGCATGTCCGTAGTCGGTATAATATAGTCAACCGAGGTGTCCGGTCGTAATCAAAAGACAATACGCGTTTTTTAGAGCCATTATAATAATAATAATATAGTGTTTGGGAGAAAAACACTTTAAAATATGCACTTGAAAAACATCAGGTAGCAGTATTGTTATTATTATTTTTATTTTTTTAAACGCCTATAATTCAGTTTACAATTTATTTATCAAAACTGTCAAATTGTTGCAAAATCTGAATTATCAATTTTTTAAATCTTAAAATCGAGATTGTTTCTCGAATTTGTTATTTGTATCAAATCGCATTTTCGTCATCAACTATACAACAACTGGCCATTGGACTGGGTCATAAAGAATTAAACGTAATATTTCACCGGCTGGACCCACGCTCGACCACCGCCGGGTGATGGCCTAGTTTAAAACGTCATTAATCACACGTTTTTTTTTTAACGAACATTTTCATCTCGCCTTAGAAAATATACTGAAACGAGCACCGGTCACTGGTTTTAAATCAAAACTCTACGACTACGGAACAAACAAGTAAATAAATCTTACCGAAAAAATTAATTACATTTTTAGATTCCTCGCAAAAAAATTTTTACCCAACATTTTTGGATCAAAAACATCTGCAGATTTAAGTATATAGATTAAGCTTTTTGCGGTCGGATCGAATACACCCTCAAACGAATGGAAAAACGAAATAAATATTATATTAAATATTACATTCGTCCGAATTTCGATTTCCGTTCACCGAAATCGTTTGGAAACAATTTATATTTGTACTGCAAAATGTGTTATATCTTGCAGTTTTTAAACGCCATACAGAATCTATTAAATATAAGGTATTTAAGAATACGGTCATAGATTGGCATATAATATATTATTATAGATGCATAATCGAAAATCGTAAAAATCAAAATCCCAACAAAAGCGGGATTAAACGTTAAAAACTAGACGAGAGTGTTCGAAAAATCGGTTGTTACATACGTACATAATATATTACAGGCAAGACTCGCGGTGCCGTTACAGTATTTGCCAGTTTTAATAACCATAGTATACCGTCAAACGAATAAAAAAAATAGAGCTTGGACGAAAAAACGATCAAATTATCTCTTAAATATTACATTCGTCCGAATTTCAAATATCGTCTGGAAACAAAATGTATTTATTTGTGATGCAAAATGTGTTATACCGGGCAGCTCTTAAACCCCGTCTAGAAATTCGTCCAGAGGGGGTGGGGTTGGAGAAAGACATTTTTTTATGCTTAAAATACTAAATGTTTGCTTTATTTTCAAGTAGTTACCTACAAGGTAGTCGTTACAGCGCAGGTAGCTGGGAATACGGTTTTATCAAATATCAAAGGCTCTGAAGGGGGATGAGAGATATATCCCTCTCATCACCCCTTTAATTACGCAGATTCTGATCTATTATATCCAGGTGCCCACTAGGAAAATCGTAAAAATCAAAATCCCAACAAACGCATAATATTTAAAACTAACTTTGCGTGCTCGAAATATCGGCGGCCAGTTACATATTATAATACGTGTAACACGCAAGACGAGAGGTGCCTCGGCGACGACTCGCGCTGGTCTTATAATATTTGCACGTTTCGATAACCATGTCATAATGCTGCAGTGTATATTACAATACTGTTATATTATTATTATTATTTTGTACGAATCGTGTTTATTCACGTGGCCCGCGGTCTATAGTAACACGTACATGTGACACTGATGAAACTGCCACAGATGTTTGGGCACGGCCGGCCGGAACGGGGCGGTGCCGACGTTCGTGATTTTCGCGGTGAACCGCAACAGCCGCCGGGTGATCAGGTGCCAATCGGTCTCGTCCCGCCGGAGCTGGTACGCGGACGACGCCAGACAGTTCTCCTCCATGGCGCACTGCAAGAAGTACATCTGCCTGTCCTCCAGGTACGCCGATCGCGTCAGTTCGTCGACGTTCACCGCCAAGTCGGCCATCTCTGCGACGGACAGTAAAATAAAATATACCGTTTAATTTATCACCCGAAACAAATGCAAATATAAATAATATATTATGTTATTTTTTTTTTTTACAGCTCCTATAAGCACTACTTTTGTTTTTCCGACTTTTAAACGGCGAAACATAAAAACGTACCGGTACACATCGATTTTAGAATAATGTTTAAGTACTAGTAGAGTACTTGAGGAAATCCAAATTAAAAAAAAAAAATGGAGCTTAGATATATAAAGTTAAAATCTACTAAAGACCAATAATATTGAGTTAATAAACGTGAAAATCAAACAAAAAAAAACTTAAATTAACTTATCAATATTTTTTTTTTTCAAACTGTTGTTATCCCGGCTCCTATTCTTTTCCTTATAGACGAAACTTTAATTCACAGAGTAGATTTTTGGCCACGGCAATTGAGAGTTAATTAATTGATTGATGCCCTAAACCAATATAATTCGATGTCACGGGATACCAGGTGCAACCTATAGACAAGTAATCCCGAAATTCGGTATAGTAGCGTTTTCGGTAATTCCGACATAAAAGTTTTTAATTAAAAACGTTGGTTTCTCCGCCGAGTTCTTGTTACTGATGATCTTTTAAAACAACGATCCAGTAAAAAGCTTTTCAATATCATTAGCAACCTGCGCCAACCGTTCGAACACTCTCATTAATTTTATGGAGCACTTTTGTACACTTAAAACAAACAAGAGACACTGATACTCGTTTAAAGACTTTTCACACTTGAAAAAACAGACTTAATATCGCACCATACGTGGCTTAATAAAATAAACAACTTATATGCAGTTAAAGATGTGCTCACAAATCACCAAAAAAATGTAATCACTTAAGTATTATGTGTTTTTCAGGCTATACACTAGATAATAATATCGGAGGACATTAATACCCAATCGTTCGGCGCTTAAATTGCTCAACAATGATCGCACTTTCACACATAATAAATTGACGATAAAAAAATTGAATTGGTTCTCACTGCAATAGTCTAATAAATTTTAAATACCAAAATGTTCAGAACGTTTTAAATAAAAAAAAATAGATACATTAATGTTTACATTGTATATTGTTTTAATTGTATAACAATAATAATATGTATTCAATATTATAAGTACATCAGTTTAATAAAGAGATATTGAAAACTATAGTAACTATATATACCTGCCTAACGGGAAAAAAATCATTATTAAAAACGCGACAATAAGACCTATGTATAATACGAAAACAGACACGTTATCAAATATGATTTAGGGGGGGAAATGGCCGCACTATTTTTCCGATGACAAAAGTTTCAAACCGTCGCGTTATGCATATAATATTATACCTAGGTACCCGAATACTTATATCAGAGTCATCTATATATATATATATATAGTCATACAGATACACTCATATATATATAGCTGGTACCTTCTCTTTTTCGGTTTGGGAACGTCGTGGGCGAAAAGAAAAAACCTAGGTAAAGAAAAAAAAAGGATACCCGTTCGAAGCAATCAACTTAATATGTTCGGGAGCTGCGTGGTCGGGTGATTTTCGCATCAAACATTTCGACTTTCTTTCCTTTGCAAAGTTTGCGGACAAAAACGTCGTCACCGCTGCCCCCGTGCTCTCCGTACTCGACACGCACACACACACACACACATATATAATATATATATTATACAACTACGCTGTATTCTACCGACGTGAACACAAAAACTCGAGCAGGAAACGTCGTAATCCTGACCGATCGGCCACTTTCGGGTGTTTTTAAATTAACTGGCACCGGGGAGACGGTCAATACGATATAATATAATATAATAATTGATTTAAGAACCGACGGGACCCGTCCCGATGTCGCCATTCATATTTAATACGCCGTCCGTCAGCCACGACGGAGCAGCGTGTAACGAAGTTACGTCGAAACGGCGGCCACTGCGGACCGCACTCCGCCCGCGGAATTATTTGTCGTATCGGCATTGCGTCGCGTCGATAAATCATTTGATTAATAACGTCGTCGTCGTCGTAATATTATATAATAATATGAAATACGTGTCTCGCACGGGACGACAGCTGTTGTTAATAAAATATTATATAATTGATACCGCACATATTATATTATTATTTTTATGATGGATAAAAAAAAACCCTCGATCGACGGACCGCCGTCATCGTCGAGAAGCCCGTAAAACGAAACGTTTAAAATATAATATACCTATAGAGGGTTGATTCGCCTGCGAGCACACCAGCCGTCGTTTTAGATTCCGAGCGATGAATTTATTGATTTTTAAATGATTTTTTTGTTTGTGTGTGTGTGTGTGTGTGTGTGTGTGTGTGTACATATAAGTAGTCGAAATAATGCTTCGATTTTCGACTTCAGTAACTTTTCTGGTGCGAAAGTGACTCTAGTACGGGTGCATTCGATTCTTATGCAATCCCAATAGTTTTAAAAAGTGTTAATAAGCAAAAAAAGGTGTAGGAAAAACGAGAATTATTACACAAAACTAGTTTTTGACAACACCCATTTTATTACCTGAAACAATAAAAAAATTAATGTCGATACATGCAATTTTCACCAAATTTTTACATTAGTATTAAAAGCACCATAAGGTTTTTAAAATATTTTGACCCATTTTAAGTTGTTTATAGACATAAGGAATTTTAGATTTTTATTAGTTTTTTTTTATTATTATCAATACAATATTTTCTGCCGTGTCAAAATATTCGAAAATTAAAAGACAAAGTTCTTCATACGTTGTTATTAAAAAGAAAGGAAATTGAGCGTAAATTTACCATTAATGAGCTTCTGGAGATAGAATTTTAACAAACTTCGTCAAAATCGCGAAAATTCGAAAATTATTTTTAGTTAGAAATTCATAAAAATATTTCTTTTCATTCCTAAAATTTAAAAATGGCGAATCATCCTGAATACTATGAACACTTAATATCTGATAGTGCCGTTTCTAATTTGGAGCTACAAGTGAAGATCCTAACATAATATCTATTATTGTGTTTTTTGTTGTATAATAGTATGCGTTATCTGACTAGAAAGTTTCTCCAATTTTCTCGTCGTTTAGCACCTATAATATTTATAATAACTATTCGTACTTTAATTAATATTATTATGATTCAAATACAATGATATTAATTCGTAATGAAGTTTTGGATGGTTAATGAGTATTTCAGTTGTACCTACGTTTACTACAATAGGAAAGTTTTCACGTTATCAAAATATACGTCTCGTAAAATATTAAGTTTTACGCACTAATGGTTCCAAGCACCTAGTGTACCAATAGCATAATATCATTATACTCGTACTCCGTTGCTGAGTTCTTAGACAAACTAGCCGACATCGCTTTACAACTAATAATATAATAGTGAGTTTTAATATTGTAAAGTTATCGAATTATGTTCAATGTTGAGTTTTATTTTCCCCGACTACCCTGAACCCATCACGTCGTCTCAAAAGACGCTGGTTTCGTGATCTCTCAATTAAATTAAAATCAAGTTCTAAAGGGTTCTATTCATAAAAAGCATCCCTCATCGAATTTATAATCTACTGTTGTTAACAGTAGGTATATTATGTACATGTCAGTATATTTTCTTATTATGTCATTGCAGATCGTACGTTTTTGAATAATAAAAAAAAAGTTTTATTTGTGTAATCTTAAGTATTATCATTTTAATTTTCCATAATATCCTAAACGATGTCTTATTATTATTGTACATCGAGTAAACTCATTGTATTTTTGAAATATCCGTCTCCATTAAATATATCAAATAAAATGATAGAGATAGGTAACTTTGACGATATTAACTGGTATCTAGTCAAACAGTCGAACTTTTTTTTACGAAAGAATATTTTGTACATAAATATTTGAAGCGCAAACTACGCGTATATCCGGCCCTCGACCGCCGGATAAAACGCGTTTTATACTATTTAGTCGGTACGGGTACTTTGTACGGTTTCACGTTAAATGTTCACCCGTTTCGGTGAAATATACATTTTTATCCGATCCAAATGCCCGTGTAACTAAATATATACAGTATCGTACCTAACAAAACAAAAACACCCGTGGGGGTCGAAGTATTTTTTTTTCGACACCGCAGTGTACATCGACCGCGAGCGCGAGCGTCGTCGTTGAAAATGACGTTCGATTCATAAAAATAAATTAAAACAAGTCGTCGTCTCTGCCGGTTCCGATGGTGTTCGAACTGCTACACTGCCACAAAATGCGTATATTTCATGAAACTCACTATACGGTTCAGACGAGGCGCAATAAAAAAAACACACACACACAATGTATCCCAGTATAAATAAATTATTTCTACCTACTCGCGGTCACAAAACATTAATAAATATATATATATGCATTACAATTACAGCACATACATAGGGGTAGTGAGTGTTCGTATATTTGTATATGTCTGTATAATATATATTTTTAGCACTGTTTCGACGACACTTAATGAAGAGTTGTTTACGAGATGTTGGGGGGTTTTTTTTTTTTTTAATAATATGTTTTTTATAATTAAAAAAGTATATGTACGGGATGTTTTGTAATAAAATACAATTTTAAATTTGACGAGTACCGCAGTTGATGTGGAGTACGCAACGATTTTTTTTTTTTAAACTGAATTAAAATAAGGTCCGCCCCGAGTACCTACAATTATTTAAACATTGCCGTAGGTTAATTTCACGAATATAGGTCACCGCAACAATGTTTTCGCATACATTTTGCAAAAACAAATTCTCCATCTCATCTAAACGTTTATTATCATTGCCCAAATATTCAAATATACGTCCGCTTAAGTAATAACCTATTTATACACCACAGTTTGTAATATTTTTAATACATTTCACGATGAACTCTGCATACTCAACCATTATTATAATTATCTACGACTATATATTATGGGTACGAATGTACGATATGAATCGGCGAAATTGTTTTCGTATCATTTTTTTACCTTAACACGTATGCATGTTTAATACAGAATCTGAAATGTTTTCTAAAAAATGTTCATCTCTTGTTTGTTTATACTATCATATAACGTTAATAATATTTTTAGATAAAAAATATTACCGGATCGAAAATAACTTTACCCAAGACAGCTAATATATTAGAATATTATACGTAATATATATAATAATAATAATAATAATAAATAGTTTATACTATTATAATCCACAAGGTGTGCTCTGAGCGCGTAACAGGTACCGATACGTTACGGTTGTGCGGCGATGCGATTTGTACGAACGAGACGAAAATCACTTACTCCGGGTACAGACCACCGCGGCCACCGACTCCTTCCTGGTCGAGCACGTGGCCTTGTGCTGGTGGTAGCAGCCGGCGAGTGACGATTCGTTTCCGGTGCATTCGACTGCCGACAACACGACGGGCAGGTCTAGTCCTTCGAACTGGTCCGTCTGGAAGGCGGCTGCGGCGTACCCAAGCCCGACGGAACGGCACACGACCAGAGCTTCGAGCACGCCAAACCCGTCGCCGCATATCACGCCCCAACCTTGGCGACGGCCAACGGTAAACATGTAAATTAAAAAAAAAACACCGTCGATATTATAGGTTAGGTCAATTACAATGGTTGTTCGTAATATATAATATAATATACGAGTTTAATATAACACGCATGTACATCAGTAAATCAGATACATTTAGTAAATACATCTTAATACGATATTATAAATATAATATAATTATCACTATGTTTTTTTTCAATTTTTTTGTCGTATGGTTTTTCTTATTACAACCAAGTTATAGTTTTAAATTCGAAATCTCAATCATCGAGTAGAATTATTTTTTAAAAACATCAATATACAAACTATATAGAATATTCAACAAAAAGTTTTATATTAATAAATTAAAATTAATATTATTTGAGTTAATTTCACTGGATAATACTTATAAATGTACTCTAACATACTCTTATTTAAACTTTAAATATTTTTAAAAACAAAAACAAACTCTTGATTCAATACTTAATATTTATGCATTACCTAACAACTTTATGAAAAATATACTGTATCAGATTATAAAATAAGAATTACAAAAGGGCATTAAAAAAAAACTGAGTGAAATTTGATTTATTTTAGGTGTTATTTCTTATGAATAATTTGAGCTGTATGTAGACACATATTATTTTAAAAAATAAATCAAACAATTAATCGGCCAATGGGTTGTGAGTGTTAGCTGTAAAAGAATCACTTCGTACATCAAATATTATGCAGCGTACAAAGGACACGCGCACCTATATAATAATAATATTACTAATAACAATAATAATTTGATATACTGTATAGGTCTAATAGTTTAATATATATATATATATACCGGTGGCTGTGTTTAATATAGAACTAGTGGTTTTTTTTTTTTTTTTGAAAATCGATAAGAACAAAAACGACCCTCTCGCATGCCCGCGTGCCCTCCCAAATACTCGAAAAACATTTTGGAATTTACTACTATAATATATACGCTCACACACACACACACACACCGTTTCGTTCTCATTGTTTTCCCACAGTCTCCTTTCCCGGCCGCCACCGCCGCCCCGAAACCATCAACGCAACGCGCGCGAGAAAAACTCGATTCCCACCCGCGCCGCTCCTCTCTAGAGCT
Source organism: Neotoxoptera formosana (assembly GCA_022818045.1). Lineage (NCBI taxonomy): Eukaryota > Metazoa > Arthropoda > Insecta > Hemiptera > Aphididae > Neotoxoptera > Neotoxoptera formosana. The sequence continues at coordinate 14,894,520 of CM040634.1, forward strand.
TTTCGTTTTCTTTTTTTCCTTCTCTTTTAAAAGATAACTAGGCCGCCGCTGTCGCGCGTTTTCCGCCGAAATGAAACTTTCCGCGTTCGTTATAACACTATAATATCACAATATTATATTTTGTTGTTTATATTTATTTTATTATATATTATATTATTTTTTTTCACCGACGACGAGATCAAACGTCATCGATATAAGCTACGACGTCGCGGAGATATTGTATTATATATCGTACCCGCGCACACACGGGCGGCCGACGAATTTCTTTTGTTTGTATCGATTTATAATGTTTACCCGATGTGCTTTTTCGATAGTTTTCTCCCGAACAAATTGGACGAAAACTTCTGGGAAGTATTATATGCTAGGTATATATTATTATAGTCAAGACTCGACGGCAAGAGTGCCGCTGCTGTTCGGTGACGCCGCGTGTTCCAAAGTATAAATAAAACTCAATCAAGAGACGCCACCCACCCGCACCCGCAAGTGCGTATCCGCACGCACAGCATGTATCTGTACAAATATCGTCGAAGAGTCACGAAAAAGTTTGCAATATATACGCGTATCGGATCCGCCGCCGAGCTGACACGTATCCGATAAATATCTTTATAAATGGAATGTTTGTAAATTTCCGAGTTTCCACGTACGCGCGAGGTTAGCGCTTTTTAAATAATTCACATCGGATTCGGATTTTTATTCGGCACACGAATAATATTTATATTATAATGCCGACGATACCTATTCGGTGGTTATCGTCGTATCGTTAAGGTTCCGAGTCTATATGAGAAATCCGCTGAGAGCTGAGAGACAAAAAAAACGCATATCGGCGTAACAATAGCGTTAAAATAACGACCATAACAATATACCGATAGACGTCCGTCGTACGCGCGTATTACCAGGAGAGAAAAAAAATGTTAAGACCACGACGTGCATTTTTATACTGGCTCGTTCGATTTTAACTCATTCGGCAGTCACGAGTTTCAGTCATTTTTGCTATACGAGGCGAGGAGAGGAGCACGAGCATTTTTTTTTCAAACAGATATTAAAACGAGTGACTGATTAATTACAATAATTATTCGAAGCCACGATAAAGCTCGCGGATAAAAAATATTATCGCATCATTGTTTACCATCGTTTATGGACCGATCTAAATCGGACTTTCGGTACCTAAATCGACACACGTCAGACACATTCACCGCAGATGACTGTAAATACAATTTAACGTCCCAGCTGTGTTGTTTTGGAAATCGGTTTTCTCTTCGGTAGTTTTTCACGGCGACATATTATTTTTATGGCTTTAAAAGAGGTCGGTCAGTACCTACACTGGCAGTGTTATATTATGAGTTATTGCCAAAAAACGAAATCCTATATATTTTTTGTTTATTTTAAAAGCCTATATGGGGATTTGAAGTTATTGTAACAATATAGATTTCAATAAGTCAATGTCATAATGTAATGCACTTACCACCGATAGATTCGAGTATTTTATTTGACGCACGGAATTCGACGGTTTGTTTAATAATTGTCAATAGAAGAAACTTTTCAACTTATTTCATACACTTGTTTCTCACAAAACAAATATGACATACAAAATATACATTTTAAGCTAACCACGATTCGTTCTTGAATTTGTCAATGGTTTACTGTCGGTATTAGCATATAATAGAAAATTATCAACAAATCAAATTCACACAATCCCATTATATGCTCAAAACGAAATTCAGTTTAGAGCTCTTGTGAATTACGTAATTTTTCCAAAATCAAAGTAAATCCTTGGGACACCTGTTTCGCAGTGAAGTTTAATGTAACGCATAATATGCGTATGAAAGTCCTTTTTGGAAAAAAAAAAAATAATATATCGTCTGCAAATCAAATGTTCAACGTCGGAGGAGGTCGGACACGCGTTATTAAAGTATAAATCATTAGCGTTCGGTGACGTGGCTAAACTTTTTATTTAAAAAAAGTCATACAACGCATTCATCATTTTTGCCTAAAACGTGTCGAGCAGTATATAATGTATTATTATTATTATTATTATTATTGTATTAAAAATCTGTGTGTCTGTGTGGGCAAAAGGATAAGTACGTTTACTCGAAGCGACGAGAACATCGTCATCACGTTAGGCAAAACCTGTCTATATAAGTATATTATGCAGGTTTATGCGAATTCCTTATTGAATTGTGTTTCGCTGTACAGTGGCTGCAAATTTAAATTTGTATCAACGGCCCGAATGATTAATTATTATTAATCCAACCGATTAATATTATATTATAATAATTGATTTTAGCGATATCATATAATATTATTGCCTATATAGCGGTTTATAGTCTGTCATAATTCAAAATAATCGTTTTTCGCGTGAATTTTAAATACCAAAAATAAATCGCGACTAACGGTTTGTTCAAAGCGCTTTTATTCGTCGTTATTTAAAATATAATAATATGTTATTTGATTTATGTATGAAAAAAATATTTCACCTACTCTTTTTTTTTTTATACGTTTCTACACGAACCGTGCGACACAACATGTAACTCGGCATCAAAATAATAATATATAATTTTACGAGAACATTATTTCAAAACATCTCATCCGAATATTGAGACGTTATAGCTGCATCTGATGTGGAATATTGAACACAATATTCTAACAGCAGCGGGTTCAGGTACAATAAAGTGCATTGGTATATTAATATAATGCCATACACATTATTAGAATGCGTCATTATATAATAATTATTATCTGCTCTGAGATTTAAAGCTCGTTCGGCGAAAACTTTTATCGTCGAGTGTCGCGCCATCGCGTTTCTCTCGATCTCGCGAGAACGTGCGGGCCAACGCTTTCGCGGGATTTGAACTTTGCAGCTCGAGACGCGTTTATTGTTATGGTAATGATCGTTTAGTCGGAATTCGGCAGATTTATTTAAGCCGGCCGTGTAATATACGCAGTCTATATAATATTACGTATATATTTCGTAAATTTGTTCGACGAAGAAATAGTGGATATATAGGTACGCTGCTGCAGCCTTAAAATAAATAGTTATACGCCGCGCCACCGTAACGTTGCTAATATTCATTAGGTTAACGGTTCAAGTTTGACAAAAACACTTAGTCGACGTTGCGAGAGGGAACCAATCGCATTTGTTGATAATAATAATTAGGCTCACGGCCAAAACGAGACTTCGTTTTTAATTGAATAATATCTGCAACGCTGCTATTGTAAGAACTCCGTACATACTTTTCAATCGTTCGGACATTATTTGACAAAGGTATACACTCGCCTATAATTTCGAATAATTTTCAACGTTAAAGCAGTGCTTTTGTTCTGTTTTATATTTCACCCCGTTGTGGTTTATTATAAATTGTTTTAATAACATTCAATTACAACAAATATCATTCATGGTTAACACAAACCTACAGAAAAAATGTATACGCAGAAACAAATCTTGCGTGCAGAGTTTACCACGCACTTCCAAAGAAATTTCTTCGTTCTCTTCCAAGCGGACTTACGTCCACCAGACCGTGGTTGCTGGATTTCAGCTACCGTCGGTGGATATATTTTGTATATCGGTGAGTCGATCCACAACTCTGGCATCGACCGGAATCTCAATGCATGATCACGTTTTTGTGATGCCTTATTGTTAATAATATGATCGACTGCCAAATCGAATCTACCTATCACTGAACGACCATCAGTTGTACCATAATATGACTGCAAGAGTTTCCAGGTTTCCGCTTGAGCTTCCATCTTACTTTTGGACTCTGGTCGTCCGCTGGACCCTAAATCGTCCACTGGACCGTGGATCGCAGCCATCGTCTGAGGTGTTTCTGCGTCAAGTGACCGCCAGCTCAGTTCTGTCGTAGATGTGACAATCATCTTACTTGGAGTCAACGAGTACACTGGTGACACAATAGTGAGTTCGGGCGTCGACCGGAAAATAGCCGCATTCTTGATTTTTCTGTCGGTCATCTGAATATTTTCCACCGCCAAATCTAGAGTGTCTATCACGGAGCGGCGGCCATCATTTACACAGTGAGACAGCAGGCATTTTTCAGTTACCAAATTCATCTCTCCAGACATCATTTCTTACTTTTATCAAAAGTGTGTAGTAGGTATACGCGAGTTAGAGCGTATTAAACAACAGGCTATCGCTGACTGCTGTAAATCGGAAATTTTAATAGTCTTACAATTATTAACAAAGAAAAGACAACTGCGTATGAACAAAATCTACATACGTAGAGTAATAAACTAAATTTACAAATATTACATTGACTTGTAGCGAACGAGTTCTAAACATGTAATGCGGGATTATAATAAATAATTTGTGACGGTAACTAAATAATAATAATATCTTTTTTTTTCTTGTTTACAGTAGCCAGTATAGTCATTAATCAAATGTTAACATATACTTTACCAATATCTTTGATAACTATTGATAAAATTGTTTTAATACACATCATTTTATAGTTCCCTATACATATTTTTGTACAATAGTCAATAATTACATTCACGAAGCATGGAAAATACAGTTTATTACTTTCATACATTGTTCGTACACACCTATATAGATTTTCGTTCATAAATTTGTCTTGATTTGGTTGATTGTACGACTCTTATATTTAAGGTATAATGTCTGGTGAGATGAATTCGCATTTGGAAACCGAAAATGGCTGCCGTCTTTCGGTATAAAATATGATGGCCACTCCGTGGTAGACACACTCGATTTGGCAGTCCTGAGTATTCAATCGATCAACCTAAAACTTAAGTATGCAACAACTTTTTGATCCACGCCTGAACATTCTATTCTCTTATCTGTGTACGCTCTAACGCTAAACGAGAAGATTGTCACATCTACAACACAACTGCATATTCTGTTACTTGATCAAATTGTATATAAATACGTATGATGATTTGGGTTGTTGTAAAGTATAATTTACGTATACTATTATACCATCTAATAGTGCCTGAATGGTGGATCGGCGCAATGGATGAGACCACGGTTATAAATACAGGTGCGTAATTCAGACAGAACACTCGCGGATCTACAAGGACTAACATAAACTATCAACGAGATTCTTGCAAACACAGCCGAACAATATTACAGTCTACTCAAAGTTCAATGCGGTTCGCCGGAATATTAGTCATCTTCGGGCCAAATATGATCAAGCATGGCAAATAAATTCAAGCTGTCGTATCACCCGTACAGAGTGACGCGTGAAAAATCCTTACCCTTGTACGCTCTAGCTAATGAGTAATGACACTCTCTAAAATAAATTAGAATGACACTGTTAACTTGTGAGGTACGATGGCATGAGCTTGCGGATCCTACGTCTGTCCCTATTATGCTGGAATAACTCCAAGATTACATATACCAGGGCTAAGTCCCAAGTATTTCAATTAGCCCCCCAAATTTATACCGAAACTACGTAGGTAGTTATTAATGAATCATTAATATTATAGTTTATAATATTTTGTTTATTTTTATAATATTTATTTTCACGTTTCATACAAACAACTCGCAGTAAACATACTGCATCAGTTATACGTATGGATTCGACCTCGATTGAATAGAAAACGTGATTTCGACATTTTCTTACCTCCCGAGTTATATTCCAATGACATATATATATTGGCAGAAACAATATAAGTTGTCAACGAGATATACCATCTTACACGGGAACTCGTAAAATAATTTACATCCCGAGAACCGTAATAGCCGGTAAAGATAACTTTACGTCATCACTTTAAAATTAATGGTTTTTTTAATTGCATTGAATATTTGATGAATAATGTGAAAAACAATGTGGATGTTTTAAAAACAAATTAAACAACTTTTTACGCATCGTAAAAAATACATTTGAAAAAACTTTCACCCTATACTCACTTTATATTTAATGATTTCTTTATTAAAGACAAAATGGAAGAGAATAGAGTCGCAGTTAAACATGCTGACATTTATACGAACAAGCTAATAAAAAACGATTCGCGTCAACAGATATAATGAAATAATCAACTCAAGTAGACTGCACAAATAGGTTCATAAAGTAATTTTATTAGAAGAAAAAAAATGTCCAACGAACTCTTAAATAATTGTAAGGTATTTTTTAAACTAATACGGGTAAATATGTGTCATTGTTTATACTGCACAGAATATACAAACGTACGCGCCTTCGTTCGAAAAAAATGTTTGAATGTCAAAGATATTTAAAAACTACCCTTTTGGAATTAAGTCAAACAACGAACAATACTAACGAACTGTAAATATTTACCGAAGACATATTTTCGAATGTATAATTGTATAAGAAGCGTCGAAACGACGCGCACATACTACCTATATATATATTTATAATATGCATCGATCGAAGTATTTTCCTCGATAAACTAAAATATAGACGTCGTCGAAGTGAAGGGCGAAAGATATGTAATTACGTAGCTCGACTTACCGTCATTGGTCTTTGCCTCCACTCTGCCTTCTTCCGATGTCCTGCCTCCGGCCAGTCGCAATTCGATGTCTGATCCCGAAGTGTCCTGCAGTGCACGAAAAACCAAATAAAATCATCATAACCAGGTATACTCCCGCAATGTCTTACGAGTCTAATAATACTGGGGATTATTGTTTTTTATAAACCTATAACTATAAATTATGAAATATATTAAAATATAATTGTTGTACAAAACATTTTTTTTTTTACTTTACAATATTTTTCAAGTTTATTAAAAGTTTGAAAATGGTCCTCAGAAGCGACGACCAGAATAGTTTTATTTTAATCGATATAATAACAGTTAATTTATAAGAATCAGTTTTCGCGATAAAGACGTCGAACAGTGAAATCAAATTCAAAAGCAATAATAGCGAAAGCCGTAACACGATTAAGGTGTAAAAGTGAATATAATTATAGAAGTATAATATTATTATCGCGATTACTTTGATCCTGTACTTTCGGAGGACTTTTTTTGCCGGAACCGTCATCGCGGGCACAGCGTATTTGGGCTTTTCGGGTTCCGGCGAATCGCACACCACGCCCGCCGCCTCGGAAGGATCGCAATCGTTCTCACCCCAACTGTCGAACCGGCACTCGGAAATGTCCAGCTCTTGGCCGCCGCACTGAGTGTTGTCCATCCAGTACTTTCCTGAAGTCATTATAATATCGTCAACAATATATTGTTCGAGCTCGTCGTCCGCGAAGGACTTTAATAATAATAATATTATCGATATAATCCGATCGGATGTGATATTATTATTATTATTGTATAATAAATTCGTATCGTCTCATTACTGGCCGTTTGTCCGAAGTGCGAACTGTGCGTGACCTTTGACGTGCCGTTGTAGCCCAATTGCCTGCACACGACTTGGCCTTCTCGAGAGTCCCATTCGTCGTCGCAGATGGCGCCCCATTTGCCCAGGTGCATGATCTCCACGTTACCTGTAACGATCGAAATCAAAACTGTCGAATCAAAAAAGGAACACCAACAGCGTATGATCGGCACATCAGCAGGTGTGTACAGATGAGTGTGTATTCGAAAAGTACTTTATTTATTATTATTGATTGTCGTTACGTCTTGTTAATTCGTCATAATTTATTCCACGGTCGACGGAATGTATGGATGAAAACAATTTGAATTCGTTATTTTCTGGAGGGAAAAAAGTGCTTATTAACTTTAGGATTTAATTAACTATGGAATAATTATGCACGATCGAATCGGAACTTCGTGATATATATATTGCGTATTCATAATGATTTTGTGCATCATCAATCATTTTTTATTTTTACCGGAGAAAATACGAATTGAAGAATTATATAAGTACGTACTCTTGTTATAATTGCATTATTTAAAAAAAATTAAATCATTATGCCCCTCCCCAATAACTGATGACATATAATATCTCGTCATTTTTTTATTATCGACATTTTTGCCACCCTCCGATTTCTTTTAACGTCGTCTCGACTGAAGACTGCCCGTAATAAGGTGACACAGATTTCAAGTCACACACGAAATGAAACAAAACGCGAAGATAAAACTATATATTCAAAGCAATAACTCGAGAAAAATTTCAGAGATGTGGCAAAGACTAATGGCGACAACGTTGTGATCTTTCACGCCGTATTATATAATATAGCTTCGTTAGAACAAAATTATATATTGAATATTGAATATAATATCAATATATTATCATATATTCTCCGAAGGAGATATTTTAATCTTTTAAACATGTCAATTATTATTGACACGCACTGTTAATTGATTTTTTTGTTTTATAATCCTCATAGGCATAATATTATATGATAGTCCTCGAACTCCTTATTGTGTACAACCGCGGTCCCAAAAAATAATAATCGAATATTACTAAACTGGCGTTTCACCGATATTTCATTAGCGCGTAAGGTATTGTGTGTAGGTTTATCGTTAAATCGTAGCCGGCGAGAGAGTTGCTTACGAATATAAAACATAATATCAAACTATTATAATAATATATTTTATTATTATACAATATAAATACCATATGGGTATAAATTATGTGCGTGTGATACGCCGCGCCCGCCTTACCGTTTATATTTACGACCGCTGTATAATAATACATTGTAACCGGCCGCGGTAAGGGGTTATCCTCTCGATTATTATTATTACTTCACTATAATAATAATATATAATACTATTATTGTAATAACATTATTATTATAAAAATCGAATTGCTCGTGCGCGAGGCCAACCGCGACGGATTTTACGACTGGCCCGGACCGCGTAATCGTAATTCGATTGCACCAGCTCCGCGCGCGCGCGCTCGTGTGTGGTGGTCGTATTATATTATTGTGCTCTTAACGTTTGAAAACGTTCGGTATAGGTACGCGATAAATAATAATATTAATATCGTAAAAAAAAAAATACAACAAGTTTATATATTATTATATCGCAATAATTGCAGTCCGCGCCGCGTCGTCTAGCTCTCTCGCCGCCGTATCAATCGAGCCGAACGGGAATCCGTTTATTTTTTCCAGGCCAATAGCCGCGGCGGACCGACACGGATGTTTTATTCGACGGTGGACTTAACGTTTACATTGTACGGTTTAAACGACGATAAACCTTGATTTTATTTATATTATTAAAATAATAATAATAATATATTGCACAGGGCAATCCGCCGCTCACGCTCGATTCCATTTTTTCCTCACTTTTAATAATGAATAATATAATATTGTGATGATGATGCTGTACTGGAATTATTCCTATTTATCAGATATCTATTATAAAGGTTTAGTTCTCTTCTCCTAACCTAACCTGCACCTGTTTTGAATACTTTTTTTTCTATTATTTTGTCCATTTCTGCAAGTACCTCTATTCAATCTACTATTCGAGTCATACGCTAATGGCTTTTGTGTCTTTGAATAGTACAAATCTGCTGATTATACTCACAATATGACATACCTAACTATGTCGTTTTAGACCAATTTATGAAAAATATATTTATAAATTATTAATTGTTACGAAAATGCACAGCATTTTGGCTATTCTTTGCTTTTTAAGATATATTATTGTATCTATAAAATATTTTACCTGATACGATTTGTTTTTACCTATTTATTTACAGGATGATTCACTAACCATGTTTACCCACGTTTTTATTCAAAATTGGATTGTTGGAATTCTTAAAAATACTTAAATACCATATTTTATTACTCCCAATACAAATTCCTTAGATTTTTTTAACTCTCTAAGAAATGTTAAAAATGCTCAAAATATAATAAATAAAATATCCAATATTGTATCAATTTTATAATTTTGTAAGACCATTTTTAAGGACTTTATTCTTAGAATAAATATTTTAATAACTGAAAAACTACTCATTCGAATTTTGAATAAGATACATCAACATTTTCAAAAAAAATGATCCACTAAATAATTTACAGTTAGAAAAGATGGTTCTCGTTTGAAAGAAAGACGTTCGTAACGCCTCAGGACACTCCTTAAGTAGTTCAAAATATCTCAAAAGTCTTTAAACATGGTCTTAAAGTGTATTAAAAAATCAGAATTTTAAAAATATATTTTTAAGGAAAAATAGAGGTGTGCATGCTTGGTGAATCGCCTGGTATACTTATTAAATTCTATATTTTCAAAACTGCTATTCACCTCGGTACCGTTACCAAACTGAGTACCCACCTACATAATTCAGAATAATTTTGCTTACATTTTGTACTAATACCTACCTAATATATATTGATCAAATAGTTTAGTAGCTATATATCATATAAGTAATCGCTAAAAGTTTAGTGGTGCGAAGTGGTGAGGTGGAGAAATATTTTATTCTCCTATCATCCCACGAACGTATATTATAAGAATATTTACCGCTCCTTTAACTATAAGTCATAAGCGCTTATAGATGATAAACTATTTATTAAATATTGAACGTAAATACATTCAAATTTATTCTGCATAGTACATAATATTGTAATATAAACCATCAGGATTATAATTTATTTGAAAATCTAAAATTCGAGTTCATTGTAGACTATCAGCTTAGTGAGAGAAAGTCATCATTTTGAAAATACCTATAGATACCTATATAATAATTTTTACTACCAATCTATATTAAAATATATATATACTGTTAAAATTCTTAAAACCTATGCATGTTTCAAAAAGTAGATTTCAAAAATAAACCAAAATATAATTGGCAATCACGAAATAAAGTGCTATAAAATATATTACTCGTATTATTATATCTCATCGTATTGGAAAAAATTATGGATTTTTTATGTCTATTATTATGCATAATAATAATATGTATCTACACATAAAATTATGTTAAAATGTTTTTTCTTGCCAAACCCAACAACTACTGTAAATAAGTAAAATGTTGTATATTATAATATTATAACTGAATCCAAATTCACTATTAATGTATAGTTAAATAATTTATTAAAAACAAGTTGAGACATTTTTTTTTTCGAATAATTTGAATACGTTTTTGTTTGGATAATTTTATACCGATAATATTTACAAGACGTTATCGTCTTCGGCGCGTAAACTGCTGTAATTGTTTTCACGACCAACGCATAGTAATATTATACTCGGGCACATAAATAAATAACGATCACTAATACGGACAATAATACGGTGATTTAAGTCCTCGACCTTATGTTAATTTCGGTTTCGCATGTAATAGGTACGCGTACAATATTGTCGTACAAATTGCAGTAGCGACTGTTGTCGTCTCATCAATACTCCATAATAATACCGTATAATTTGCCCCGTCGCGTTTTCGATTAGACCAATTAATTACTCGCTAGCAAACACAACGCGCGACACGACAATCGAATCGTAGCAGCAGCAGCCGTTCTAATATTATTGTCACTATAAATCTTTGCGAGTAATTGGACGTGCAGCTGAAATGGTTCGGGGATGTCACGATTAAAACGCGATCTATACGATATTATTATATTATACATTCGTTTCGACAAAACGCCCGAACGATCGTCGAATTCGTGTACTAAAACGATATGATGGCATCGATCCGTATTTGTTCAGGGCCCCCGAATTCGAATAGTTTTTCCAGGCGCCCCACCATCAATATTATAATGATGTTTTTTACACGATTTTGTTTAAAACTATATTATGGTCCGATCTATTATTACGACAATCATATCGATAAGTCCGCGACCCGCGGGGCACTAACGCTAACCACTATGTACGACGATAATAATATAATATACTACGTCTGTGAATGACTTAGAATTGACCACACGAGAGTCACTCGTGAATACCAGCTGATGGGAAAACCCGAACTTCCCACATGCTCAGCTTGCAACTCCACCATCACGGTCAAACATATATTTTCATCCATTGTCAAATTTTCACAGAGGCCAGAGAAGAATAATTCCAAATCCCAGATAACCTCTACGAAGCTATACGTTCCTATGCGGACACATAAAAAATTATTCCTTTTTAAATTAGAATGTACAATTTAATATAACTTTAGCCCACTGTAAATATCGCTTTGTATATTATATTTAATAATAATTGTAAGCTAATAACCTATGCAGTTGAAGCAGTAACAAAAAAAATAAAAAATATATTATATACTATGTGCACCTGCAATAAACACAAAATTGAAATGAAATTTAATTTATTCTGTGCTATAATTCTGATAATGCATTTTCATTTGCTGGGTAATATAATATTAAATGTATAATATCGTCGTCGTCGGGGCGACGATGTCAGTTGTCGATCCGATAGCCACTACATGTAGGTGTTACTTTTAAATCAGGCCCTGGACGGCCTTGATCTTTCACGAACTTTGTAATACCTTTTTGTACCATAATAATATACTGTACCGAATATAATTATTTTACTCCGATAGGTGGTGCTGTAACTACAGGTAATGCACGGGGCTGTCGTAAAAATTGATGAATTATGGATCGTCGCGACGTTTTACGACGACGGCGGAGAGGCGCTCACAACATAATAATATACCTAGGTATAATAATAATAATGCGTATGGTCGTCGCGTGCTGACCCGTCGATAACGCGTCGGCATCGTGTCAGTGTACACACAGGGTAATTCGCCGAGCATGCTCGCCACCATTTTTTTCAATTAACAATGAATTCATTAAAATAATTCTAATACGTATGTGATATCGGATCTAGTGCCTATGTATAATACTTGAACCATTTTTATAAGTTATAGATACCTATAATAATGATGGATTTATAAAAACAAAAACAATTTTCAAATTCACATAGCCCCCGGGTCTTTGATAACCGATTTTAGTGAACTTATTATTCTTAGTACATAATGTTAAATAAATCAAAAACCACTTGTTTGAAAGTTGATTTTGATACGTTCAAATGCTCAGAAAAATAATGTAACTTACATGTGTAGTAGACAAGGAATGTTGCTATTGAAGAACAGAAATTTGTTTCTCCGCGGGACACTGCTATTAAGTAGTACAAAAAATCTCAAGAATTGGATAATGATATGGTCTTCAAATGGGTATATTTAAAATTAAAAAAAAAAATCAGCAGATTTTGAACGACTGCGTTATCGAAGGAAAAATAGGGAGTGAGCATTCTTGGTTTGGAATCACCCTGTATAATGCAATTTCAAAAACCGTGAGTGCAACATATTTTTTCTCTTTCACCATTGACGAAATAAACTACAGACGGGGAACGTGATCATCGGCCGCAGACGGAGGCACGGGCGCCTGTATATCGATAACACTCGGCCCACGCGATTACCCGAGTGGGCTAAAGTGCCATACGACGTCTTCATTACATAATAATAATGTCATTTAGGCACCCGCCCGTCGAATATTATCGTCGTGAACGTGTCTATAATAATGACGTGTAGTCTGCGAAGACCGCATTCCCAAATACGGTAAACGCTCATTCGGCGACTTCCCAGCTGATTTTAAAACGGCTGGTTTTTTAAATTAATTTTTTTTTTCTACTAAACCGTCATTTTTAACAGGACAAAGGAGAACTTAGGTTTCTTTTGTTCATTTATCACGGACTTCCCGGCTGATTTTAAAATGACTGATTTTTTTTTTATATATATATTATTACCGACATTTTTAACAGGTCAAACAAGAACTTAGGTTTCTTTCGTTCGTCGAAATTGTGCCGACTTTAATGACGACACTCTTTAAAATCCATGTTTTACTCTTAGGTATGTTCTAGGCATCAGTGGATATTATTTAATACCAAAATATATATATTAAATGTAATATTTTTGAGGTGTCCACGATACCAATCAGGTAAAATATTTATATTCTTTTTTGTCCTGATTTAATAATAATTATACATTTTTAAAAATGATGATTTAATTTTTGTTTTTAATATTCAATGCCGATTTTGTTTCGGAATTTAAAATAAAATATATACTATTCAAATAGTTGGGTAAGTAAAAAACGTTCAATAAGTTTTGGCTTGGAAATGTTTTTAAAAATAAGTCATTGAAAACCCAAAAATGTATTAAAGTACAATATAATTTTTTCTTTAAATAATAATTCTTTATTGCGATATAATCGAAACTGAATTTGATGTTTTAATTCAAATATAAGTGTAAAATCAATATTAAATTATACTTTTTTTCTAGCTTTATCGGGTGAACGTGCAGAACTCGAGGCTCGGGCATTTTAATAACAACGGGTTCGTAACTAATGGTATCGTTAATCTGGCGGCCGCGGCTCTTACTAATTTTGTATTTTTATTTCTAATAATATTTCGGTACCTTCGTATTCGGATTCGCCGTCGACCAGTCGCACCATTCCCTCGAGACTCTTGTGATTTTTCAAATGGTTCTTGATCACGTTCGCCTTCCAGTGGTGTCTGTGCTTTTCGGCTCGTCGACAATCGACCGTCGTCGGCCCGAGCAGCGATAACAGCCCCAGGGCCAGCACAGATACGGCCATCACGACCTCCGCCGCCTGACGACAACCGTTGGACGTCCGCAAACCGCGACCTCGGTAACCCGACGTGGTGGCGGCGGTGACCATGGCGTGTTGTGTGCGGACTGCCGTGGACCGGTCGATGCGCTGCAACCGGCGAGACGAGCGTATGATACTGTGTCGACAGTCGTGTGGTCTGCAGGACGAAACCGATATGTCGTTTCTGATTTTCATTCCCACCACTACTTTGCACGTGAATCCTAGAACGGATAATATTGTAGTAAGATTAAAGAAAAAAATTCAAACCGTTCACACACGGCCGCAGCAGCTGTCGTCCACTTATATCGACACTGCGTAATGCGTAGGTACCTCGTATACAGTGTGATATCAAACGGTTTTATTTATTTTTTCACTTTATATGGTCGATATAAATTTTGAAATATGAAATTCGCATTACGTGTGCTAAAAAAAATAAATTTAAAACCGAACGTGGAGTTGTAGCATCGTGGTTTTTTTTTAAAAATCACCCTATATGCTGCAAGATATAATAATATACCCAATACATAAAAGTAAGTTCCCGATGATAAGACGGTGATTGAGCCGGGCGATTTAAAATAGTATAGCTTAGGTCAGTCAGTCGTAATGCCGTCTATGTAAGAAATGTGAGGGCAGTTGTTGAAGGACTGCTTAGACCGAGTCCAATCAGCGGATTGAGAGCGTATAATCACCACGACGTTACCGTAATCACCCTGTATAAAACCTATCTATTCTATAACTTCGTTCATATGTCGAAAGAGAATAGGTCATGGTTGTCTTCTAATATCATTTCGGATTCTGCGGGTGCAGCACAATAATATAATAATATATATTAATCGTGCTGTGGATAATGTGTATCGCAGATACGCGAAGGAGAGTGAGTAATGTGATTACAGATGCACTATATATTATGATTGCTCTACATCATTGCTTTTATTATATAATAAATTATTATTATTATTATTAAACGTCCATATTGTTATTATCTCAAAATTTCAACTTGAGATCCTTATAAAAAACTATTAGAGACTTACGCAAAACTTTTTTTTTAATTTTCACTTGCAAAAAGTTATGAAGAACATTGTATTACATTATTTTTTACATTTTCAAGTTTTTTGAAAGACTGAAAAAAATTTTATCGGCAATAATAAAAATAAAATTAATAAAACCAGAAAATTAATTATGCCTATAAATAGCTCAAAAAAATCCAAAAAATTGAAAATTTGATTGTGTATAGAAATTTCTTATGAAAACATTTTAACCTTTCAGCTTTCATTACATATTTTTTTAGTTTTTAAACTAAGGCCGTGTTAATAATTATTAACAATGCAATAAATAAACATATATAATAGAGATAGTGTAAGTTATTATTATATATAAATGTAAAGGGCAATAAAAATTAATTTTAATTAAATAAATTGTTATTTTTTATATCAATAGGTTTTTATCAAAACGGCATTGTGTACCTTCATATTATTATAAATCAAATAATCGGTGTAAAGTATAAACGTATTATTGTAGTATACTCGGCTAATAATAATAATATTATAATATACCCTCAACGACGTGCTGGTACTTAAAACTCTGCGAAACTAATCAGGTCGACGCGGCGATGGCGATGTGCCGCCCGGCGAGAGTTGTTCGATCCGAGGTTAGGTACTTACCTACAGCGCGCTGTAAAAGTTAGTCGGCATTTGATTTCATACTCAACCGAGCTTTTGTGTTCGACAACAATCCTACGAGTGGCTGCCGACAACGCGATGTGTACACACCGTAATACGACTATATTATTACCGTCGTGGTATATATTATAATGGTAATAATATAATATAATACACTGTACCTATATACATATACCTAAATACGCGTATACGCGCTTATTATTTCCGAGAAAATGAACTCGCGGGGAGATCGCTAGGAACAGCTCACGGCTAATATAAACTATTGTACACACATATTATACGTCATAATTTATGTACACGTATTATAATAGTGTGTTGTCTGTAGGCAGCAGAAACGCGTTTGTTTGGGGGCAGACGGACAAAAAAAGCGAAAAAAAAACCAAAGAAATACGCACAAAAAAGTCATACCTCGAAAACAATGAACCGAGCGTGAGAGAGAGATCTCTAGTTTATTCTTCGTCTTCTTCTACTTCTTCATTTGCTACTCGAATTGTACGCTTTTGTGTTTTGCTTAGGATTTTTTTAATTATTACCAGCAGCTACGCGTATGCGCGACATCTTTAAATTACGCGCCGTTATATTAATCATTATTAAAAACGGCGTGTCGGTGTTTTGTTCTTTAAATACATTAAAACAAAAAGTATTATCTATTTAATTCTCACCAAAAACTATGTAAGTCTATTATAAAGACTTTCGTGTTTGAATAATATAATATTTCGCGTCGACTAATGCCGTGAACGCGTAAAAAAAACCACCTTCAAACGAAACCGATAATCGTTTAAAACACTAGGAAAATAAAAGTCCACTTAATTGATTCGATAGCGTTATCGTGGCGCTGCATCAGGGATTTCCAAGACTGTATAATTTGTGCAAAACCACTTAATGCATTACTTAAATTATAATAACAGTCGTCGCCCGTCGGTGGGAAATAAACTGTTAGGTTTCTTCAGCATACACTCTGAAGTCATCGAACATTATGTTATCACGGGTTAATAAGACGAGTATTATATTAGTATAATATATTAGTACGCATATTAATGTCATATTATCCAAACATCCTGCGCGTGTAAAAAAACACGATCAATTCCCAAACTAATAATAATAACAATAATGATTTAATATCCCACAAACCGCTCTACCGCGGTAACTGAGCGTATTGCAACGATATATAGAAAACGATATATTATTATTATTATTTTAAACACGAGTAGTTTCACAGCTCTTTCTTTATTTATTTTTCTAGGGCTTCGCGTGGAAGCTGCGAGACCGTTTGATACGAGCATGCGGTTTTCTTTTAATTTGTCGATTGCGTAACGCGACATGTCAAACGTATTAATAATAATATGGTCACGGCAGTAACGTGTGCACAATATACAGCTCGATTGTTTCGGTACGGTTTAAAAATGTGTTGTCTAAATTTTGACCCCCGCGTTCGTTGTAACAATCTACTTTTGTCTCGTAAATTTAAGCATATTCAATTTTCAACATTATTGTAATCCGATCTAAGATCGTTTGAAAAAACGTTGACCTTCAAGAAATATTAAAATTGAAAAAAAAATAACCAAATATTTGGTCGAAAACCGTTCTCCTAAATCTCAGGACTATAATAAATCAATTTTATGAAAAGCCAAACTGTCCAGTAATATTGTAGTAATACCGAAGTTTCAAGTCACCCGTATTGAACTCTTATCAGTAATATAGCAAAGAGTTACCATTTAATCATGTTACCACTTTTTTTTTTTATAGTTTTGAGTCTACGCATACATATTTACATACCTCACCACATGCTGAAACTGACGAAGTGATCTCGCCTTTGAGTATTTGCAATACACAAAAACACACACACAATATTCTGATCAGTCGGTGAGTAGTATTTCGGTAACCGCGGCTGATGTCCTATAATGTTCGTTAGGTGATTAAAAATATTGTATGTGTTATGCGTATAGGTTTCCGGTTGAACACCAAACGTCTATGGATGTTACGACGACAAACCAATGGGTGAAAAAAATAAAGGCTATGTTAAAATATTCCGTGTACCAGGTATCTTATACCTGATACAAAAGTCAAAAGTAAATATTTTAGAAATAATCGTAGTGTTTACTATTGAAACCTAATCGTCTCGAACGTATATTTTAAATATTCGCCCACGATGACGCTGCTGTTCGAGATGACAATGATATAGTACGTAATAATAGCAACACGATATTATAACTATATTATATTGTAATTATATAATATAATTGTGTACTCGCTACTATTCGCGTCTCGGCGACCCTATTTTGAAACCGCGACGTTTGGGGTGGGATATAAACGGTATATAATATTATAATAATATGATATATACTGTACACATTGTACACCACGGCCGACACGGTGTATACAAACTTCAAAATAATTATGATAATATTAATAGACGGTGGTGGACGAGGAGACGTCGCGGCGGCGAGCGAACGCAGCCATAATATTCCGCCCCTCGCTGGCGAGCCGACAAATTGTTGTTACTTTGACGAGGAGAGTCGCGTACCGAATAACTGAAATTCTCGGTCGTCGAAACGCACGCCGCACACAATGGAATTTCGAATCGCCCGGGAGAAAATTGTCACCGAGTGAGCGTTTAATAATATTATAATATATATCGCAAGCCATTGTCCCGTGGACCGATATCGCGCGCGGCCCGACGTCGCCGGGTAAAAGGTATTATTATGTTACTATATAATATCATAATCGCGATAAACGCATATGCGTCGCGTCGTCCTGTTTGCAGCTGCAGATCATTAGCGAATATCGATTAAATAATAATATAAGAATACTTATAGTTTAGGTAATTCGAACTATTCAAACGTTCGAACTTTCGGGGCCCCGGAAGACGGGGAAAAACGTCTCGTACAGTCTCGACACAAGACGCCGAATTTCATCACCGACCCACATACTGTAAGTAACTAACTCGAGTTTCAGAAACGTGGGACGACATCTCGAGTTTTTCAAAAATAATTTTGAGGGGGATGGGGGTCAAAAGTACCCCGACTATGGGAGGGCTATTTAGAGGGTCTAAAGACAAAATTTTTGGTGGTAAAACGGGGTACCCAAGTTGAAATCGGACCCAAATATACTTAAATCAAAAAAAGAGGGGGGGAGGTAACTTTCGGTATGTTATACACGTGGCCGCCCAAAACCCATAGCCGTTTACAAAATACAGCTACGACAATCCGCGGCTCTGCGCACACGGACATGTACGCGTTCGCGTTCGTACGGCCTCCCGTTCGTAAAACAACGTAGCCGGCCGTAGAGCGATAGGGACAGAAGTATATAGAAAGCGGTAAAGAGTAACAGAAATAGCGACTAACGCTTTTATTTTCGTTGTGCACGGTTTTTCTGGGGCAGGGTCCCTCCGTTCACATCGCGCCATAGGAAACTACGTTTCAAAATTATATTATTTTAATTGTACAGTTGACTTCAGATAGTAAACAAATAAATTTAATTATATTCAATCATTCAATGTTTTAGGCATTTTTTTGTGTAGACTATATTTTTATATTTTATTCATAAAAAAAAATATGCTTGTGCATCTATGATATCTAAATAACAATAACTAAACGAATGACTAAATAAATAATATTTTATATTATTATTATAATTTAAATTTAAAATTATTAACTATTTTGGTTATTGTTATTTCACATTTCAATGAACAAATTGTAAACACGAACCTCTTTGATATTAAAAGTTGTATTATAATATATATTATCAGCTGTGAAATGTTCATATTGCAGTAGTAATGTAGTATAATATCATCTATGGCTATTGCCAAAATCGTTGCAGAGAACGAAGACGATTAACGATTCAGTCATTTCACTATGCAAAGCTAAATGAGCGGACATGGACAAAAAACAAATTTTGTCAAGTACGGTTTAATTTTTCATAAATCACAATATTTTCTGTTCAGATGAGCTAAAGCGTTATTCCACGTCGGCGCGGCGGTAGTGCACTGTGTATACGCTGCTCAGGGATTTGCCAAAAGAGTCAAAGTCTACGTAAGTTTCTTTTCGTATTATTTTAAGACTCAAATTTACTTTTTAATTTAAGTACATATTTAATGTTACCCCCAAGTGCCTTGAACGCATATTTTATTTCCAAGCGCGCAACGTATAAAATACGCGAATTCGAATCCTCGTTTCGCCGCATACCGGCTGTAGAGTAATAGTAATATTAATACATAGGTACGTACATGAAATAGACGTACGTTTTAGTTTAATTTACAGAAATACACGTCATGAGTCATAAGATACAATTTTAATTAAAAATTATTACATAAAAGTAAAGTACATATTATATAATATTATTTTGTACTATTAAAATAGGTATTTTAACATAATATAATTAGAATATTACTCTTATTCACATATAAAATTATAAATCAACACTGACCATATCGTAGAGGTAGACAAGGAAGTAGTGCAGTCTCATCCTATTTTCTATACCTGTAAAATTATTTTGATTTTTTTTTTTGCTTTTTAAAACCAAAATACCTTTGGGTGCCCGGTCCCCCTTTCAATTTTTTTTTTCACATAATTAACTTGTGTAATTTTTTTATCCCTAAAAAAGAGTAGCCTGCAGGCATAGTCTGTGTATTGCTTTCATTCTTTAATCCAAAGTCAAATTGAAATCCTATTTAATACTTTAAATAGCTATAAGCTATTGCGATCTCTTTAAATAATCAAAACTTTTTAAAAATGTATTAAACTGTTTATTTTTTTGTAACAAATAATCTAGAAATAAGAGTGCAGTCTCATTTTCTTTTCTATAACTGTACAATTATTTTGATTTTTTTTTTTGCTTTTTAAAACCAAAATACCTTCTGGTGCCCGGTCCTCCTTTCAATTTTTTTTTTCATTTTATTTACTTGTGTAATTTTTTTTAGACTTAAAATGCATTAGTTAGCAGGCGTCTGTGTATTTCTTTCATTTTTAAACCAATGATTTATTGATAATTTATTTTATATTTGAAACATTTATATGTAATTGCAATCTGTAAATAACAAATGAGTAATGACTATAGGTAAAATGTATTATTTTATTTGAATATTTGTTATTATAAGAATCTAGAAATTATTAGACTGGAATCTCATCCTTTTTTCTATACCCGTAAAATTGTTTTGAATTTTTTTTTGCTTTATAAAACGTTAATATCTTTTGGCGCCTGGTCCCCCATTCAATTTTTTTTTTCATTTAATAACTTATTTAATTTTTTTTATCCTTAAAACGGAGTAGCCTGTAGGCATTGTCTGTATATTTCTTTCATTCTTTAAACCAAAGAAAAATTGATATCCTATTTAATACTTCCAATATTTATATGCAATTGTGATCTCTATAAATAACCAATACCTATAGGTAAAATGTATTATTTTGTTTAAATATTAATTGTTATTAAGTATCTAGAAATTAGACTACAATCTCATCCTTTTTTCTAAACATGTAAGTTTTTTTTAGAATTTTTTTAACTTGAAAATGTTATGGCAAACGATTAAATGTAAGTATTTAACATAATGCTGTATTTGTTAAAAACTGTTGTCGGAAATCAGAGGTCTATATTTTGTTAGAAGACACATACAATATACATAATAGAGAGATAAAACACTGAGAGCTGACATCCTCTTAAATGTTCGTCAACAAAAAAAAGTATTTTTATAACAACCATTAAATTAAAAAAACTCTCAGCCAATCACAGCGTACAATTAGTCAATATTAAACGCGCCTACTGCATAATATTGTTATTTCGTAAATACATACAATGCCATATTCGGAAAAATTCGGACATGGTCGGAACGGTTGTTAGTGGACTGCTCGACTATACTAGTAATCGGAACTTAAATATTAATTTTCCATCGTCAATGACCTTAATCAAAAATCGTCTTGTCGTGTAACTATACAAGGTAATCATTTAGAACTTAATTATAAATAAAAAGGGTTTTTTTTTATTTGTTGACATTTATAATTATTATTTTGTCATTATGAATCTTTCAGTCGCAGTAAATACAAACTAACAGCTATAACGACAGGGATATTAAGTCTCATAAAGGTTGGAACAGGAATGACCTTTTGTCATTCCTACTTGTCTTCGGCTTGTTGAACTGCAGAATAAATAGTCGAGTAAGGTGAATAACGAACAATTCAATTCAATTGTTTAAAATACCGTATTATTGAATACCTACATTAATAACTAGCTTTTTTTTTGTATGGTAGAAGTGTAATAGTAGTATACACCTCACTGCCCGATTTTATCCTACACCGGTTCGTCTATATTCTGACAGGGACTTGAAAATTTATTTCTGTCACCGACAACACAAGTTTAAAATTGTAATCAGAAATACTTTCGTCGTGTAAGGTGAATTTTAATATAAACTTAATAATAAATCAAGTAACATTCTTTTTATGAGGTAAATTTTCTTTAACTTTGTAATAAGCACCGCACTTTTGTAAAAGTTCCACGACCCAGCTCCTCGTATTTACTTAATTAGATATTTATTTTATCTCATGTAGAATTCCTATTTATTTTTGTGCATGCCAAACACAATGTAGGTAGTTGTAATAGTTTCGTATAATTGCGAAATAATTTTCCATTATCGACAACTTATAAAATGTCATCAAGAATAATCTCGGCGAGTAAGGTATAACGACTTTCGGCCCAACGCGTTGCGAACGTTAAAATAAACAGACATACGCTTCATCTGTGTCGTTCGTGTACCTCAGTCCTCAAACCTGACGATAATAACAAAGATATTCTAAATCTATATCCTCTTTATAATGCACCGTGAGCAAGGTGGAAATACCTTATAACATCAAGAGTAGTCATAACTGTCATTCTGATGGGCACACCTTGAATTACTACAGTAATCGTGATTCCCGATACGCGAATAATTGCGGAGAAGATCACTCCCAAGACGGAGTGTAACAAGGATAATATCAGTCCGACTAAGTGTGAGCCCGTGTGAACTATGGACTATAGAGGTGATCATACTTCGAATTACAAAGGATGACCAAAGCCGTTCTAAAGTGATGTAAAACCAATCAGTCAAACCATACGCCTCATTCCGCGAGTGAAAAACCCACGCGTACTCAATAAAGTCCTAAAACCAAAATATTATCTTATGCATCCGTTGATTCTGACTAATATTGTTCCATCACTACAATGCATCGCTATCTGAATTTTTTTTCAAATGTCACTGCGTTAATTGTTAATCTCATCCTTCCTCTCCTTGGTGCCGTACTACACAAACAGTATAATATTCCATAGTCTATATCTTTCTCATTAGGTACGCTCAATCACAACTATGCCCTAAACAACGTATACATGAATAACGTTTAATCTTTAACTATTTTATTATTTTATAACTACGTCTTAAAATTTTATTTCATTTTTATTATTTTAATCAATATTTGTGTACCTAATTGTCGAGACTATAATGGTTTTGACCAATTCTACTGCATTAAAAAAATAAAAAAGATAACAATTTTATTTTATTTTTATTTAACACTCATAAAAAAATACATCATTATGAATCAAGTCAATTGACGACAGTTTGTCTCATTAAGATTGGGACAGTAATATAATTAACGTCCATCAATTACTATTCTATCAGTACTCACCCTCGTCTTCAAGCACGTCAAACTTCAGAAAACATTTAAAAGAGATAAGTACTTCCAATTTAAAACATTTTTTACTTTATAAGCGTGGGGCATACATTAATTAATTTTTAAATACTCGGTGAATAGCTGCCCACTATTGGTCCACGCTTGCTACATGCTGTTCACGAAAGTATAATGGCGTCTTCGAGACAGTACAGGCTTTCGGAATACAGCTGTCTGTGGGATATCCTAAGATTATCGAAACTTGTAGAGAATTTACTTTTTATTGTCGATAGTTCAAGAAAAATATTGTCACTAAGTAGGGTTATATATAAATAATAATAATTAATAATTATAATTATTATTTAAATCTTTATTATAAATCAAATTACATTTTTTTTTATAAAACACTCATAAATAAGACATTATTGCATTATTATACTACACTAATAACTTACTAATGACAAAAATCATAATTCTAAACAAAATTGTTTCTTCTTCAGTTCTTCAAGCACTTTACACAAATTCATGTCAGGTTAGTTCTTATGTTTTATATGATTATTATAATGGTTGTTTAAACTACTGATTGTAACTTTTATGATTGAACGACAGTTATGCTGCATTTATAATATGACTTATTTAAAAATGTTGAGCGGAAAGTGGAAAAATCCCGTAGGTGTTGCGCCGCAGGCTTCTGTATGCCTGTTGGCAATCGACCACGATGTAGGGATTATTTTCGGGAAAGAGTTTGGGATTCACATGCCGTATATTACTGAGTACAATCAAGCGGGTACAAAAGGTTTAATACATCAGCGAGGTTGATGTTGAACATAGACTTAAGACGGTCGTGGGAGATTTAAACTGAATGGCGACGCACAAGTGAGCAAAGGAGCCGCCATGCGATTCGCGGAATTCCAACACTGCTGTGCTCCGAGTTTGAAATATTGGATTTAATATTGCAAGTGGATTTTTGGGCTGAATAAAATGTATACAATTCTTACAAATTGTGTCAATTTATTCTACGCATCGCCTCGACTGAAATCACCACCTTGCAACACGGCGCAATATATAGGCCACGCCGCTACCAGTGTTCAATAAAGATAATTAAATATTTATCTAGATAAAGATAAAAGATAATTGTCATTTATCTAGATGACTTTTAGAAGGACTTTTTGAATGTGTCATTTTATTGAATAATGCGTGAGTCTACTTCTAAGAAAAAGAATTTGAAAATTTCAGTATTCAATCACGTCTATCCCCATCATAATAATATTTTCCTAGGTGTTGTGAATATTATATAAATGTACATACATTTAAATATCATGCACACTATTCAAATAAACTACTGATTATAAATATAATTAATTTACACAAAGAAAACAAAATTTGAGATTAAATAAAAAAATGCTCTTAACATATGATTTGTAGTGTCAATGGCTAACTTATATAATATAATTTCAAAAAATATTATCCAATACATTTTTAATTAATATGATAAATGTTTTTGTGTGTGTAAAAAAGCAAGACAATTGTATACTAAATTCCTCATATTATATATTTTAGCTTACTACAATAATCAAAAACAAGTTAGAAAATTCCACTCTGTAAGCGTGATAAATTCCCGGTTTCTAAACGTATTTAGTTGGTATTTAATAAACTAAAATAAACGTACAATTTATAAATAACTTGATGACTGGAATATGCGTATGTATAGACATTTTAATAAATTAAATTTCTTAATATTTCACGTAATTTGTTTATTAGCCACTAAAAATCTATATCAAAAACTCATAATATGTTGATGCCTATTTTTCAATGCTGGCTTTTACTCATTTTTTTAATAGAACCGTTATAAAATTAATTACTTATTCACTGGTAATTAATTCTCTTTTGAAATATTTATTTAATTTTTTTACAGTACTATATAAATCAAAGTTATTATAACCTGTTTTTAATAATTAATAATAAAAACCAATCCGATTGATTTGTTACCTCCGTAACCTATCGTAATATCAATAATCGCTTCTATGGACGGACGAACACAACTGGGATATAATGTGTTTTAAACATAATATATGTTTAGAAACTGAAAACATCAAGAATATTTTGATATTAACTTTTTTATAAGTTATTTCATAAAGTGGTGAGCACGCTTGGTGAAATACCCTGTATATGGTTGTACACTGTTTCGTGTGTAGGGACTTTATTGTGCGGGTGTGTTTTTTTATCGAGTGGGAACTTCCATAATCCGCCACAAAAATAACGCGACATAGTAATGCGATTTGTACGTATATGTATGTTTACGATGTTTTTATAAGTGATAATATTTCAATTTACAAATTCTATAAATTACAATACATACATTTTTAATGAGAATGATTTTCCGATAAAAAAATGTATTGAAATACTTTACGATCAACGAACGACAGTAGGACGTATTATATTGGCCGCAGTCAACTCAAATTGTAAAATAACACAGTTGTCACTTTCCGCAAAATGTATTGAAATATATTCTACTGTTTTTTCAATTCGATGCAGATATTATTCTGGAAAAAATGCCAATATTTTTTTTGTTTAAGAATATAATATAGGCGATTTGAAAAAAATAAATATTATAATATTCATTTGATATTCTATACTCTACTCGCAGAAATCCTATTGCATCGTATAAACCACCGAGCGAACGAATCACGTATAATAATAATAATAATATTATTTTCGTATTTGCAGCACCTATAGCTGGTATTAAGACGTATTAGAATATATTAATATTCCTTGTCAATAAACTATGTATACATCATTGAGTCGTAACGATACGCGACTGACCAGTGCAGGTACACGGGTAACCGTCGTTTGTTTAACGATGACATAATATTAGTCGCGTGCGTGAATGTGTCGTACAGTGTATCATCACATAGCGAACACCTCCTCAAAATAAATATTATTGTACCTAAGCGACAAAAATATTATTATCGGTCGCGCTCACGATCGCGATGTCTGCATGAAATCTGTACAAACCAAATCCACAGTCATAGAAAATAAAGCACTGGATTATACCTAGGTACCACGAGCGCGCTTCGACCTATGCTACTTTTTGATTCCTACCTACTCATTAAAATAATGAAAAATCGAAAGCGTTTTGACTGCAGACTGACCGACGTGGAGCCTAAAATATAATAGCTAGATATTTGAAATCGGTACCTTTGTACCGCAGTGTAGGGGTGAATATTTTCCGAAATTCGCTTCATGCAGAGATGCTCACACACAGATTTTGAGGTTCACGATGGAAATCGGACATTTGTTTTTGTCTACGAATGGTTACCATTTCTCTGGTAGTTGGGTAAAAGGCCAAAATGATCTTTTTTTTTTTAATATTTATGATGTCATTATAATACTATTAATTAATTTTTTTTACGATCAAATAGTGCATGACATTAAATTCAGACCCTTATTCTATCTCCCCCACCCAAAGGCTGCAAAACTAACTGACCTCCACTGAACAGATACTATGTGTATAATATACACGGCAATAGCGTATGGAGACACGCGAGAGGACGTTATCGTTTTCCGAAACTCGTCGCGTTTTTCGGTGTTTAAATATTCTTGCCATTGCCATATAATACTAAAACATTAATAATATCGTAAGCGTTAAAAATACAGAAAATCTCGCTCTCACGTACGCGACATCGCGATTATTCGTCATGTATTTTATGCACGCGTATATAAAATGACACCTAAACGACGCTCACTTCGTGTCCGGACGCGCGAAACGTTTTTTCCGTTATTTTTATGGCCGAAAATTTCGATTTTTATGCGCCGGCGGAGATAATAATTTGTTTTTATGAAAAACAAAAAAAAAATCGATCAACGGGCAACGGTAATAAAACGTTTTATTATGAAGTCTGAAATTGCTTCCATAATATAATTCACTGAACACGATATCGTGACTTTAGTATTCTAAGCGCTGCAGTGTACAGAAGCTATAAGTTTTACGATTCTGTTTTTTGTTTTTGTTGTCGAGCATTAACTACGACTACTACTCTAGTCTGTTTGCGTAAATCTTTTGCTGGCAGTCAATACATTTCAAACTAAGTATTGTACTTTTATATACAGTCATACCTGCTTATATATTTGTTCGCGTCGGATTTTTCGAAATGATAATATTTCCATTAAAACCGTTATATACTAAAAACGGTTAGTTTTAAAAGTCTATAAATATTTAATGCTTCCCGTTGTAATATGATATTAAAAATTCATATCTTATAACTTTCTAAGCACCATTGAATCCGTCCAATTATTTCTAGGTCAAATGTTTTCAAGGTTTTTTTTTGTATGATTTCATGAGAAATACTTTTTAGAAAACAATCAAACTTTAATGGACGGACGATGTGTTTTTCGGCAAAAAAAAGAAGAGTTTTCTGCCTGAAATCGATTTTTTGGTCGCGGTGATGCAGCGCGTTCCCATCGAAATTATTAAATATTATCACGACCCACATTGTCTTCGTGTCCTCCAGCGGGTTAGGAGTGGATGGACTCTCCAAAGTATTGGCGACACCGTGTTGTGTAGGTAACAATAAGTACATATATTACAAAATGTAAATCAAAACAAAATATAGGTAGTGGAATTATTTCACCGGCGATACGATCCCAAAATTATAAAAAAAATACAAATATTATATAATATTGTTGACACACAAAATACGCTTTTGTATACATTTTCGTTCTGTATTATGATTCTTCAAAAAAAAAAAAATTATAAAAATTAAGACCATCGTTACAGTATTTTCGATGTAATCGTATAAATTATATTATCTCTAGGTGTACAAGTCTCTCATTGTTATAATATACGTATCACTGCATCGTGATATCAACATATTGCGCTTTACGCGACCGGGTTGGACAGTCTACCCATGAAAATGATGTCTTTCTCTTTCTTAATGATGAACAAAAATGGATGACACGCGTGGAACTTGACGTTTTTGAGATTGTTCGGGGTGTATTCCAGATTGTAGTTCACGACGCTGACACCTGCCGAAAATCGTATAATATTATATTAGTAAGTATTTTGCATTTAAAAAACAAAAAAAAACACAAATCGAAAGATTTCGAACAACGTCAGATGAACGGTCCTACCGGTGACGGCAGCGGCTTCAGTGCCATATTCGTTGACGTCCACGTAAGTCTTGTGTTTCATGGCGCTGACCTTTAGTTTGCCAGCAGCAGATGAGCTGAGCTCGGAGAAATCGGCACTCGGCGTGAACATATCGGTGCAACCCAACTGTTAAAAACCAAATGTGTAATACGTTATTAAGAAAGTGTTAGGATTAGATAACAAAATAAAATTCTCTGGATAAAGATAACTACCTACACTTTATTGTCTTTATTATATCTAAGATACTGATAAAAGATATTCAAATCAAAATCGTTTTAATAAAGGTTAAAAAAAATTAATTCAGATAAATTATAGATAATTATTAATTAAGTTTATAAATATAAGTTAAAATTGAATGATTATCTACAAAAAAAATTAACCTTTATGCACATCGTGCTCGTATAATACGGTTGTTTTCGTCTGAATTTATTACTTGTTGTTTAAAACCTTATCTAGACATGTGATATATTTAGCCAGAATAAATATTAAGATAACTTGTAATTGTTTATCTAGATAAGATGAAAGATAAATAAAATATTATTCGGACAAATTTATCTATATGAGTCCTAACACAGGTTAGGTATATTATACTGATGAGATATGCTTGCTGTGCTATAATATGACTGCGGCAGGATAACTACTAATAAGGACACGGTTACTGTTTGTCGATGGTTTATAATTGGGCTCTGTGTATAGAACGTAGATATATTATAAATATTATTACACAATTATTAATATTTCCGTTTGGTTTTGAAAACGGATTGCTCACAAACGTGTTTCGGGGTATAAATAATCATCTCTAATATTGTAATATTATGTTGACTTGGTGAACATTATTGTAAACACTAAATTAGTTGTATAATACTGCTTATGCCGACGTTTGTTGTCGAAATTTGAAAATGGCGCAGTCGACTGACAGTCATTAGTCATTACACTGAAATTGTATCGAACCAACAACTCACAATGGTACAAAATAAATAATAATGAACAAATGTGCTGTGTACCGAATGGTACAAATATGAGTATTAGAAAATAGTTTTAATATAATAAATAAAGAAAAGTATTTTACGTTTCCCCTCCCTGGACACAAAAAAAAAACGTTTAAGTTTTTAATTTTTAGATATCAAAAAAAAAAAAAACAGATAACATAATCTTAAGTTTAAATCAAACTACAAAAATTAAATCGAAATAATATATGTGTTTTAATTTATCGACTACATTAAAATCAGTTTCAAAGAAATTAAGAAACAAAAGTTCATTAAGAATCAAAGCAATATACAGTAGATTATCGCTTTATGAAATTGTAAAAACTTAAGACTTTGATATAAGATTAATCACTATAGAATAATAAACTTTAAAACTATAGGTACTTGTTTTATTTAAAACATTTCAAGAAATGTAGTTGTCTAGTGCCTATTAGTATATAGTAATAAGTAATAACTGTACACAATACGAACAAGTATATTGAACAACTAGAAATACATTAGACAACTTTAATTCGTGGGAATATTACATAAAACATATTGAACAGTTTGCAAATATAAAAATGAAAACTTGGCATATTTAAAAAAAAATACTGTCACTGTAAGTCTTTACTTGATATAAAATGCTGACTGGATAATACTAAGACTTTAAAAAAAAAAAATGTATGCTATTTCAACGTACTCGACGATTCAACCAACACGAACACATTTTATATTTATTTCAACCGTTTTAACATACATATTATTGCATGTATGATGGATTAAACATCTTTTGATTTTCGACTAGGTACCTATATGCATTTTTATGAATGAAGAGTAAAATACAAACAAGCAGTTAAAATAAATAGTATTTTATAAAATATCATAATAGTTCTGTACTCGTTCTTAAATTCGAACAGATTTGGAAATTAATTTTATCGAAAATTTTAGAGAGACAACATTAAAATAGGTACTTAAAAAGCTTATAGTGTTATTAGTTTATTATTATTAACTCTCATAGAACACAATCTCAGCATACCGACCTTTCCGATATAACCTTTTATATCTTTTCCGTTGTTTTCGATCAATGTCTACGTTTTATTTTACTACACGATTTTAACATTACATAATAATAAAGATTACCCACTCAAACACAATCGAGTTTTCTTTTCACATACAGATAAGCAGTATTATGCTTAAAGGTTTTTTTAATAATGGTAGATTAGGTAATCTAGACTGAACGGGATAATCGAATCAACGGTCAAAACTATGAAGAGAAAATTATGATATTTACTTTAAAAGTATTAATAGAAACAAATATCCATATACAATGTATTATTATACGTTAAAACAATAAACTTTGCATCAAATATTAAATTGAAAATAACGACCAATTAAAAAAGGTCAATAACATGTTCAATCAAATGTTATAGTATGCATTATAAACCATAATATTGTTATGTGTATTGAATTATTCGTTTAGATATGGGTACATCAGTTTAATTAAGTAATTATAATTTTTATTTAAATGAGTTATATAATTTATAGAAATGACTTAGATATAATTTAATAGACATGATAACATATTGTGGTTACTTAGTTGTTTCTATAAAATATTCAATATTATCTGATATCACATGACACTCGCATAACGAAAAATATAATGCAATTAAATCAATATAAATGAATATATAATTGGAACTCTGCATTCAAATTAGCAGAATTAAAATATATCTAATTCGCAGACGGTTCTTGAATATTATTCTATGTTGTATGAGTGTTTATTTTATTATTATAGACTAATTTGTTCTTTAATCATAAAAAAATCCAAATCTCTTGTACATTCGACAGATATTTGTATGACCATAAAGCGCTATAGATATCAATAAAAAAAAATCCAACATGACCTTTTGATTTGGTTTTACCAAAATAAACAACACTTATAAGATGATTTGATTTTCCTGTTTGTCAAGCGACGAAGAAAAAAACATTGTCTCAGCGCGTATGCATCGAATAAAAAAAAAACCGTAATACTCGACAGCTGTCGACAATAACCGTCGACGGGGCTTTGCACATACGAACGAAATATTTATATTTACCTATCAAAACATCTGTAAAGTAAATGCATGCGTATAACGATGTCTTGTACACTCACTTTCTCCATGGTTTTTTGGAGATTCAAATCTGATTCGAACTTAAACTTTGGCACGTCCAACTCGACGTTGTGGACGGTCATGTTGCCCCGCAGGTATGCGTAGTTTTTGGAATTCTTCAGGAACACGTTTTCCAGATCCTTTACCGCGTCCATCTTGTCCGGCAATATTATCAGTATCTCGTAACCGCCCGCCTATCGCAAGACTCGATTAGTATTATAATATGCTATACTGAATATAATATTATTATTACTACGACAACGATTATTTCACAAGTTCGGGGCGGTATGTTTTGGTAGGGTATGTGACTACGAGTGCATACGCAGTGTCCGAGCTTGAGGGTAGTAAAACGTTTCTGGACAATTAGGGAGGGGGCGGAAATGATGTATAAATATCGAATTAAATCATAATATATGTTTTATTACGATCTAACAGGAACAGAAATTGATGACAATTTCGTCATCGGAGAACAAAAAATGTTTATATTTTATATGTTGAAAGGATTTTTCAAAGGATATTTTAAACTCCCCTTTCTCATACAGCCAGAATTCAATATTTAGGAGAGGCTGCAAGAAAAAGAGAGGGGGAGGGGCTTGAACGTTTTAGACACGAAGGTCTGCGTAGGGCGCTTACTTTGTACGGTATTTCGACGGCTGCGAATTTGTAATGATCGTCCTTGTAGTATTTGAAGTGGCCTTTTTGGTGCATCATTTTGATATCGATGTGGTTTGTAGCTGTCAGGCAAAAGCTCGCGTTCTTCGTCTCCGTGAATGGTACTTTCCACGCGTTTTGGAAGTGTACGGCCGACGCCAAGACCAACGCAGTGTCCTTGCTAATTTCACCTAAAGCCACGTTATTGTTATATAATAATTATTCATTATTATACGCCGTAAGAGCTTTTTTTCTGACGATACCGTCGATAAAACAGTACCTACACAGTTTTGGTTTTTAATATTATTCAATATTACCTGGTTTGAAAATACCCGCAATTTTTCCATTGGTTTTTTTATCGACCCATTTGTTCACTTCCGACTCCCCGGACGTAGGGTTACCGGAGAAATCGACACTTCTCACTTCGGAGTTCAAGTATTTTTGAGTATTTTTCGTGTAATCTGGATTTAAACTGAATGCTTTATCCGAGAAAATTCCATTGGCAACGGTCAAATGGCCAGGGACCTAAGAATGATTAATTCAACTATAAACTTTTATTATCATTAATAATTAGTTTTCAAAAGCACAAGTATAAACAATTAATTAACTACAACTATGATCATAAAGCATATTAAAAAGAAACTGCATAAAAAAAAAAATCAATAAATGACATACGCTTGATTACAAAATATTAAATTGCTATACACATTTCAAAATACATAAGAAATAAAATAAATAAAATCGTGCATGCTTCATTGCACAATACATTTTTGCAGAGTATTGTTTAACCAACAGACATTTTGCTGAATCAATTTTTTTCTTTTTTATCAACTATAAAACCTTTTTTAATAATATTACGTGGATTTTTATTTTTTTGCTCGAATATTGAGTATCTCGTTATTTGATTATTTTGATGATTGCTTTCATGAAGTTAATAATTTAAATCTACTATTTATAGGTGCGCTATCTACTGATACATACTTGTTCTTTTTTATGAAACGTGCTGTTCATTAAAAATTAATGACTAATTCAATTGCTAATTATTATTATATAATTTGTTTTCAAAAGGTTTATTTAATGTATACAATTTAATTTTTTGAAAACAAGTTATAATAATCATAACTAATTGTTAAGCAATTCTTTAATGAAATGTTTTCATTTTGATATTAAAGTCAAAATTTAATAGAACGCAATAGTTTTAATAGTAGGTATATAATTATTGTAATATTATGTATTAATTAATTTTACTTTACGTCTATCAATGTCTATGATATATTTTATTCACATTTATTTTAAAGATAAGAACTCGGATAGAGGCGTGTTATACTTAGTTCATTAATAAGAACAATTATTATAAAAACTAAAAAAGTCAAATCTTTCTAATTTTGAATCATGCGATAAAAATAATAGTTATTAAAATTTGAACCCAGAAAAAAACGGTACATTGAAATACTTGCCACTTCCCCCGACCATAAACTTTTTTAACAAATTTAATTTTTTTCAAAAATGCACAACGACTTGAAAACTATTATAAACACGTTTTAGAACGCCCTGAGTGAGGATTTTTTTTTTACATACTTCGAGCTTTGTGATGATTGTTTTGATGTTTTCGTAATTTGGTGATTTGTCTTTGGACAGGTGTAAGACGGATTTGAGTTGATCGTTGGTCTTAAACTTGGATCCAAAGGCCAGGAGCAGCAGCAGGAACTGTATGCTGTACGTGGACACGAAAACGTTGCCTTCGACGGAACCGCTGAGTTCCTGGAAAGGAAATCGCACTCGGTGAAGTCGTTACAACATATACCAGCCAAATGGCGTTAAGAAAATCGCGTATCCGATGTCAAGATCGTTTCGAAAATCTTCCTCAGAGATTTTTCGTTCATATATTATTATGTAGTTTTAGTGTTGCAGACGACTTATTGTAAATATTATTACCTTGAACAACGTGAACGAATAATTCGACGTCAGGGACGTGTAATGGATATTCGTCGAGATTTCCATGGCGTGTGCAGTGTCGAGACGTCGTCGGTCCAACAGCTCGATCCGGCAACAGCTGTGTTAAATATTATTGTAATTCAATTTACTATCCGGTCCGGCGTGCTAGCTGCGTCTGCAGATTACGATCGCATGACGTACCCGACGACGATTTTTTATTCAGAGCGGTTATCGGACGTGTACGATCGCGGCCGACCAACCACCGCAGACGATAACGGACGACTTGGGCGGCGGCGTCACGATGTACGAAAATAAACTTCGGGCCAAAGATCGACGCGGAGGAGCGAACGGCAATCGCCGCCGGGGGCTCATTCCGGTCGATTTGGCGAACGCGAAACATACGTGTAATAGTGCTGCCACAATCGTGTTTTAATCACGATGTTTATGCGATTAAAGTATTATTTTTTTCGATATTACCATGATGCCAGTTCATTGACCGCGACTCCGCGAGTTCTAGGTCATGATGCTCGGGAGTGTATTATTAATATCATTATCATTGGAAAACATTGTGTGTTACGTGTTAAAATGAATTAAACTAAAAAAAAAAAAAAACATTTTATACGTAGTGTTTGTGATATTTTGACCATTATAGAGCCATTTGGTATAGTCTTTAGACGTCACGACCGCCTTTGTTGGTACCTAACCTTTTTTCTACCTCGTGGACTACGTGCTCCTGGACGATGACATTGGTTATAAGGAATATAAAATTATTATATAAGATTTTATATTATTTTATACGTATTCATCCTGAAATGTATAACGTCAATCTCAATCTATACCGATTACATTCATTGAAACTATATAAGATACCGGAAATTGCAACACCCACTGCAAAGTCTTCCAAACCCTTATTAATTTAAACTAAAAAATCCTTTAGTTGTAATAATCGTTTCGGGATCTTTTTTCTAGTATTTTAAAAATAACATCGAAAAAACTAAAAACTCTATTCAATTACCACTACGAGGTATATACCTATATACCTCGTATATAGGACCATAATATAAATGTACTGATATTAATATATTATGGTATAAATGTGCTTACTTATTAAAAAAAACAAAATACTAAAGTATATTTGTAATATTGTGTGCCGTGTAGTTATAACATTTAGAACTGAAGTGAGTACAAAAATAAATAATATAATATTTAATAAAAAATAATTTAATATCAAAATTGTACTTCCAACCCCAAATTATCCTGATAATATTTATATTTTGGTAAAACTGTAATAAAGGTAAAGTTCAATTATCAGCGCTCAGATTAAAATCATAATGTTTCCATGTAGTGAGGGCAATTCAATACATACTTGCTAATTATTGTTGCTTGACAACAACGCATAACCTCAATGAATTAATGAATTACTTTATTTGACCTTAACTATAATTGATGGTTGAGCTCTAATTAAATACAGTTCAATGTAATCGGTATCTTCCTCAATGCGAAATTTGTTTTCACCCAAAATATTATTCAAGCACACATTTATTTAACGAGGTATTTAGAGTCACATGCAATAATATTATTCAAGAGATAGGCATGAGATAGATATTTTGACCAAAGCTTTTTGTTTGGAGGTTTGTATATTTATTTTTTAGTCATTCCTTAACTGAATTATCTTTTTTGCAGAAACAAAATTTAGATTCGATTGTTTACCTTATATGAATCACACGACATCATTTTATTTTGTTACTAAAGTTTCATATTTAAACCGGTTAATGATTATTTATATTTATTGTGAACGCAGTATTTTTTAAAAATGCAAGATTTTTAAACTATTTTGTGAATTTTCCTGAAAAACATGAATTGTGAAAATATGATATTGGGAAAAAAAACAGTGAAGTGGAGGGCGTCGTATAATACGTTCATTGCAGATTCAGCATTCGAAGTCAAGAAAATTAAATCCTAATTTCACGAAGATAAGAAATTTACAGCACTTAAGTATTCGGCATTTCGAAAGTTGTCAAAATAATGGAAGACACGAGGAGCAGGTGGTGAGGCAGGTTTTCAAAAAAAAAAGAATGTTATAGATCAGCGGGTACTGAAACATCAATAAAATGAACGACTAAAACATTAGGTCTATTACAAGTAACTAACTACATCAAGCAATGAGCGATAAGGGTTAAAATTATTATTATGCTATAGTAGAAACAATAAAGTGCAAAAACACAAGAATAAAATGAAAATGAATGACCTAAATTTTAGATGTCGAGTACATCAAAATCGTCATTTATCCAAGTAATTACTGGAATAGTTAAATAATCACTGTAACATAATACATCTAACCGTTCTAGATGCTGTTGAACAAACAAATCAACTAAGATAACATAAGAATCAAATGCAGCTGTAGGACTTGTTTGATAGAGATAGATTCTGTTGATAACATGTTAATATTTTAAAACTCAATTGGCCTGTGCACATACCTGCGAATTGATCTACTGTAAAAGTTAATTTGGAATTTTATGACATTGACACTTTACATTATTGATCGTTGGTTTTTCCAATGTTTTAATTATTATAAAAAGTAGTGCAATTTTCACAAAAACAATTTCTTTAAATATATCACGATGTACTAGCTATAATTTTTCTATAAGAACTTAAAAAAAATCATCTAAAAATGCACAAAATAACAAATAAATCAAGATTAAAATTGTATTTCAAAAAAAATATATTCAGATTATTTTGTATATATTTATTGATATTTTTAAAAACATTTGCAAATCCATGCAAATTATATACTTTTAGTATGGTATAATAACAATCGATGATAAGACAGTATAATGAACATAAAATATTTGTATGATTATACAATAATATGTAAACACGTATGACATTAAATATTATTTTAACTAGGGCTGAGGACTTATTTGTTTTATATTTGTCTTAAAGTTTGTAGATATTGCTGTGTGCACCCACGAAGTATTCAATTCTATTACGTTGTCTAAATTCATTTAATTTGTGCACAAAATTTAATATTATGCAAAGGTACTTACATAATTAAGTGTATTACTTATTGACTATGTTACATTATTTTAAGTTATTTTTGATTGTACGCAGTTACCTATTCAATTTATTGCAATAAGTCATGAACAATAAAAATGAAACTCCCCTTAAAATTAAAAAATGCCACGATTAGGCAGTACCACCTACGTTGGAAATCACTGATTTATATAAAACCGTAATTTGGATCGTAATTTGGATCGTTAACTCGTCTTGAAGCAAGATATTTTTCTTTATCTGGTGGATAAACTAACATAAGTTGAAGATTCCATGTAAAAGAAGGAGATGGCACAGTACAATATCAAAATGATGAAGTTTTAACAAAACAAAACTCTAACTATAAAATATACAACAAAAATGTAAGGGTATACTTACGGTGCATGTGTGTGTTCCTATTTAGAGATTATTAATTACTAGAAGTCCTCAGTCCTATAACAGTTTTAGGGAAATTTAACGTTTAATCAGTTTCCCAAGGCCGCTTCACTTGAACAACGAAAATTGTACAGCCATACACTATATTTTTTTCGGTAAAATAGGCACTAACTTTGTATGTTCCATAAAAAAATGTCTTTGGAAAATTAATGTTCATAAAATGACCAGTATCTATGCTATCTAATTTATATACACCCTGTAAATATAAACATTGCTAATTATTATTATTACAGTGAAAAATAGATGAAGTTTAAGCAAAAAAAAAACACTAACCATAAAATTCGAAATATATTTTAACAATAATGTTAGAGTATACTTTTGGCGCATATGTGTATTCATATTTTGAGATTTTCAAGTACCAGAAGTCCTCAGCCCTATCAAATTTTTATTAAGTTCCCCAAAGCCGTTTCACCTCTACAACGATAAGTACACATAGCCATAGACTATGTTGTTTATTTGGTTATAGAATAACGAACTTTGTATGTTCCATAAAAAAATGTCTTAGGAAATTTAACAAGCTTAGAAGTATTAGTATCAATGACATTTGTTTTATACAAACCCCGAAATCATAAAACAATGATTATTTTTCTTTAAATTACAAATCATAAATAAATTGTGCATAAATATTAGCAACTATAGGTCTATAACTGTCCCACCCAGCGTTGCCTGAGCCAATTAATATTCAGTTAAGGTTAACCTCAAGTGATTTACATACATCTAACCACCTAGGTGTAGGCAATTCACTGCATCGGGTCGCGGACAATATGCCATCAGTAAATTATCAGGTAGTCAATCCATCTGCAGTGGATTGCAGACCTCCACTAATCAGAATTAGTTATAGGTAGGTACATGAAAACCATTGCGCATTACCCGTGCCAAAGATTGGTTATTTTTTAAAATTTATTTCTAAAAAAAATGTATTATGCCATGGTAGAGGCGTTCTTATGTTATGGCGTGACCAAAGGAAATATTTATTTATTGATTTATATATATATTGAAAATAATAACTACTTATTATACAAACACAAAATGAATAAAACTGTAGGTGTTTGGAAAATTAATACAGTGTATTTTAATTTAAGAAAATTATTGATTGTATGAAAAAAAAAATGCGTTTTGCGAGTAAGCGCAGAGGAAGTGACACATCAAATAAAATTACCGAAATTTAATTTGATGTATATCTCTGGCTCCCCTGACTGTGATCAAACACGTATTACAATACACATAAATTATAAAATAAATGATTAGGATATTTTTATGTTTATGAAATTCATCTTATTTATATGACGTTTTCATACCACGGGAATAGGACAAGTGGCGTTGTGCAGTCCTATGCTTTCTGTTAATGTAGTCCAAACATTTCCCAGGAACGTTTTAAATAACGAGCAACCTCTGGATATCTTAAGTATATAGGCATTATCCTTCCAACCACCGATGGAATCTTTTATCGCCATATTTATTTCTATCTAGAAAGAAAATTATTTATTTATTTATATACAATGCAATTATAATAAAAACAAAACTTACATCAAGAGAAAATATACGATTGAATCATTTAATGGAAATAAAAGGGTAATATTTCCTTTGACTTCTGAGGTATTTGCAGACTTTTTACTTAAGTATAAACCAAATTTAATTTTGTTATTTAATGGATCGGAAACACATTTCAATATTCCTAAAAAATTTAGTCGGTATTCGCCCTGGAGAAAAATTTGGAAACGTTTTAATCAGTATCATAAATAGTATTACATACTATTATTTTGTTAAAACACTAGCTATATAAGGCTAACTCTATAGCTAGCTGCTATTGATACAAATACATAAGTACTTACAACCGGTAGTTGTGGTAAGAACAAACTTTTCCTTGCATTGGAATTCACAACAGTTAAAAAACAATAAGACTGAGTAGTAAACACGTCATGTTTGGCTTAAAATATTATAATCAAACAAGCATCAGTGCAGTTTATTGTTTACTGTTTTTCAAAGTCAAAAAATTGTTGGTCCAATGGTGTCTAATTATAAAATAATTCGTATGTTTATAATTATAATTTATTGACCTTGAATTTTATATTGTTGCAGTAGATACCTATATCACGTAAACTCATTAAAAAATTATCAAAAACGTACAAAATAATAAAACTATATAAATCTAGAATAAAATTAGATAAAAAAAAAATATATATTATATTGAGTTACGTTTGGTATATTATATTTATTGATATTTGGAAAAACGTGTACAAAAGCTTTCGAAATATAAGATTTTAAGCTGGTATAATAACAATAGATAATAATAAATATAAAGAAAACAAAGATTTGTATAATTCTAGTGTAGATTAACACGAATAACATTAAATATCATCATTACTAGGGCTGAGAACATCTTTTTTTTTTTTATTTATTTTGTCTCGAAAAAATGTAGAGATTGTTGTGCGCACTATAGAGCTATTTATTTAATTTACGTGAATTATTTTGTTTTTTTAGATTCTGTACTTAGTTACTTACAACCGGTAATCGAGGTAAGAACAAATGTTTTCTTGTATTTGAATTAGCGTCAGTTAAAAAAAAAACAGTAAGACTGATTACTTTATATATTTCATCTTTAGTCTAAAATATTATAACCATAAAATAATATGTATTAACACAGTTCATTGTTCTAATGTTACTCAGAGTCAAATCAATTTTGGTCCAATTGTACCTAATTATATTATTTTGGTAATATTATAATATAATTGGTAAATTGTATGTATATTATTTTTATTTATTGACCTTCATTTCTCTATTTATACAATAGATACCTTTAACATGTATTGTCATATAGATGACAGATTATATAGAAATTATATTTACAATGTTATCGACAAATACAAATTAAATATTTTCTACTCTATAATAAATTAAAGGTTAATTT
The DNA here is from genome assembly GCA_022818045.1 of Neotoxoptera formosana. Lineage (NCBI taxonomy): Eukaryota > Metazoa > Arthropoda > Insecta > Hemiptera > Aphididae > Neotoxoptera > Neotoxoptera formosana. The sequence continues at coordinate 14,935,485 of CM040634.1, forward strand.
TTAGGTATGATTTTATTTTTTCATAATTCAAGTTCGTGTACACTTATGTTATTCATGAATATATCATAACTTATTTCCTTCCGATACAATGGCACAAGCATAATAATTTAAAGTTGATACCAAATTCCACAGTCAATTTTCGTTACCTACATTTGGATGTAGTTGGCTACGTGCGACTTTTTCATTAATACCGTTCGCACATCCCGGAGTGTTACCACCAGTTGAATTCTCCAGGACTATCGACTTCCAGAAAGTCAAACCGCCAAATATGTTTTATAACAGCGATACAACAATTCCGTTTTGCTGCTTTAATTGACGGTCCTATAAAATATAAACTAATAGCAACGAACTAATTATCGTGGAAACAACTTTTTATATAAATACTTTTTATTAATTCAACCGATATTTTTTGATTAAATTTGAATTTTTGAATTTTTTTATTTTTATTATAGCCTCTAGTAAATAACTTTACTATAGCTCAACAAATATAATATATTAATAAACTTTGTTTTTTAAAAACTAACTAGAATTGAGATTTATTTTATTTATATTAAGATAATATTGGCATTCAAACCATCCGATGATATTCTATTATAAAACCTAAACAATGGATTTTATTTTATAATGTTACAAAAAAATATATTACCTCTTCTAATAAACGTAGTGCCATTAACGAAACAAGACGTGTCAGACAAAAAAGGCGACGACTGTACCATCGAAGTGGAGTATACTATATTAGTTGTATAGATGTATAGATACTATTTATACAAAAATTAAATGATATATTAAAGTATTTAAGTATCTACAGCTATTCGTTATTGACATTGTATACAACAGTATAAGAAAATCGCTCCATGAGAAATTGCACGGGTTAACATCCAATGTCAACAAATTTGAGGTTCATAAACAATTAATTTGATTTTACTGTAGTTTTTTTTTATGTGAAAGGTAGAAAAACATACACGGAACCTTGTATTATATTTTCAAATATTAGATATAAAAAGAAAATTTATCATGCATTTCTAACTCAAAATATTCCACACTATCAAATCTATCAACAACATTATTCAACAAAGTAGCAAGTTAGTCGTAGTAGATTACATTTAATACTTATATATTCATAGCAAAAATATAAAAACATTTTTCATAAAATTTGACTTCACTTATGTAGTTAATATCTTATGTCATGTCTTTAGAATAGTATGGACCTTTTAAATTTAAAGAGAATATACAAGAATTTTAATATAATCAATTAATTCTTTACTTCATTGTCATAGAGTTGAACAACTTTTTTAAATAAAAAGGAACAAATTTAAAATATGGAGTTTTATATCGGCCTATCTCTGACAGTTTTCTGTATTTTCTACATTATCACTCTTAAAATTATTCAAGATTTTCAAACAGCCTCTAAAACATAAGGGTACTTGTTTAAAAATTTTCTATTTTTTAATACCTAAGGTTTAGCAATCGTGTTTCATATTGTTATAATTAATACAATTTCGGGTACTCGCGAAAAATGTATCTACCACAATTGTTTGTTGGCCTTGACGCGTCGTATGTTGTCTACAATTTTCCACTCCGCAGTATTATGTAGATAGTTGTAGGTGTCGTCTGGACATCTGAGAAAATGATCATTCTTACATCGTCCGAAACAGAGCAGCCCACTGGCGCTCGTCACGCCTTTTTTATAACTCATCTGCGCCCGAAATATTTTTTATGGAAACGCGTTAAAATAGTTGCCGAACTGTATGCTGGAATACGATGAAATACGATTGCGGGCTTATTACCTTTTATTACGATTAAGCACTCGTATAATATTATATTATAAATTATTAATAGAAATTAATAGTTTAATAAGTTATTAAATTAAATACATATATTTATAATAAATATCAATAATAGTTGATATATTTAATATATATTATATACTCTTAAACGTGTATAATGTATTTATTGTCTACCGCGAGTAGTTATTTAATTATTAATATAAATATAATTGCAATATATTGTATTTATTTGTTGTATACATTTAATTTTTTAATTTTTTTTGTCAGTAATGATGATATTGTTTAAATACATTGTAGATATAATTTATAACGTACATAAATATTTTAATATTTTTTATTTACATAAAATAAGTACAACCACGTAATATTTTGTATAAATGCACGGTTGAACGTAAGTATTGCTTTTTCAATGTAGAATATAATAATATGCAGTATGCAAAATTAAATGTTAATAGATTTGTAAATAATTTAAATAGCTTTTAAAATGAAAACTGATCATCTATTTAATTTAATTATCATGAAATTTACACAATTTGTGTGCAAAGTTAATTAAATACATAATATTTGTATGGTAACTAACGGACGGACACACCGGGGATATAAGGTGTTCCAGACTTATGTTTAGAAGCCTAAAACTTTAAATTATAAAATGTTAAAACAATAAAACCTAAAACATCAAATATTCATATTTAGCTAAACAAATATAAATTGTTTTTTCACAGTTTAACGATTAGATGCTAAAGGAAACAAAGGATATATTTTCTGGAATTTCGATTTTCATATGCCAATCAAATAGATTACAAAGTTTAATTGAGTTTGTTTGACATATCACACACAATAAATTCGACTTTCTACGAAAACAGATTAATTACACATCCATTTAATACTTGCGGGGCTTTATAAATACGCATTTGAAATTAATTTGAAAAATTAAACAAACTTTATAGTCGATCCGATGTTAATGTGAAGTGTATTTATAATCGTTTTCAAACAAATCACTAAATTCTTAGCAGAGTCCCAACTACTCATTTATTTTTGAACATGTAATTTAATTTCAAACTAAATAGTTATTTCCGAATAACTCTATTGTGTAGCTAGGCCATCCATTTCAAAATGCACTTTGTACCATTAGCATAAATATGTTTTTGGACTGGACACAACTTTTTTTTCCATACGTAACCGATTCTTGGTGACGCTTTGTTTATAAATGGTTTTCATTGGTTACATAATATCTTATCCTCCACAAGGAAAATGATTTCTAGTTCTTTTTGTTGTTTCCCTACAACATTTCTATGATTTATAGATCTTTGTAGAGAAAACATAGAAAGTATAGAGAGTAGCGTAAATTGGATAATTGGATAATTTTGTCTATGAACTATAAAATATTATGTAACCAATTGTGACTATTTACACATTTTTACAAATAACTTGTTCACATATTAGGATTTGTCAAATTTATAATGTTTCCATTATAACTGTACTACCTCCACTTATAATATGACTTAAATAATGACTTTGTACTTGTTGCTTTTCTAGACGCTCATTATTATTATTATAGTCCAGTCATAAATAAATAAAAAGTTATACAATTATGCATTATCGCATTAATTGTTTATAATACAATAAGCTAATCGCAGTTTCGGTACAAAACATTCACATTAAACAAATTTAATTTACTCTAAGCTTATAAATATGTAATTTTTTTAAATTTGAAAATATTATCAAATTGATTTACATATTTTTCAACGAGAAATGTAAACTACTTTTTCCGTTCAGTTTTGCACAGTGAGTAATGACGATACCTGCCAATAATATTTGATACCGTGTGAACTGTACCAAACTCTCTTATGTTAATATTTAATTGTTTGTTTTTATTTGTCATTAATTGTTATTAATATATAAGATATATGGATCTATTTTATCATTAACAACTCATCATTAACTCAATTTATTTTTACGGTTTCCGAAAAATGTATTTACACATTTTAGAGTTTTTTTTAACTTTTTTTAAGTGTAGCATATAAGCTTTTTCAAAAACATAAAATTTTTGTAAATATTGAGTAGGTAATTCACCGATAAGACTTTCATCCTTTTAGATATCTAAGTATTATAATTAAGTTTTTATAATATGCTATAAATATAATTGATTATTTCACTTGAGTAATTTTTAAAATATTTATTTGACCAGTTAAGCGTTATGCCTAAAAAAGTTAAAAATAAATGAGGATAAAACATTATTAATTGATTGCAATGATGTATTGCTTTAAAATTCAGATTGATAACCTTCACACCCTCTTATTTACACCTGTTCGAGCGTCCTATCCAAACCAGTGGCAACTGTATTTGCACGTAATGTTATAAAATATCGACTTCCATTCACAAGGTTATAAAAATTATAAGAAATAAATTAAAATAAAAACTGAAACCAAAATTGGCGGTGATATAACCTGAAATGTATTATAAAAAAAAATTTTAAAAACATGATAATACCTAAATATACGTATGATAATAATATGACTTAGCACATTAAAACGTTCCGTCGTTTTAGGTACCTTTAAGACATAATAGCTCATATCATAAAAATATAAAAATATTGTTGTTACCTAAACATAGTATATATTTACAAACAATTTATTATTATAGACATTTCAGACAATCCGTAGTCAAAGTATCAGCTGCCATCAATGTTACGTTTATTTTTATTAGCTATAGGTACGTCTCATTATATATAAAAAAAAAAACGTATAAGTAACTAATAAAAAAATATATGTATAAATATTCATGTGTGTAAATACGCACTAAGCGTTCGGGTTGGATAATCTACCCATAAAAATTATATTTGTGTTTTTTTTTATAATGAACATGAACGGATGGCACGCGTGGAACTTAACGTATTTGATGTCACTCGGGATGTATTCCAAATTGTAATTCATAACGTTGGCGCCTGCATGAAATGATAAAACATGTTAGTCTTTTGTGTTTGAATTTCAAAATGAAAACAAAAAAATCAAGTGATATCCAATATTTATACGAAATTTAATGTTCTTACCAGTGATGCCTGTGGCTTCGGTGCCGTTTTCGTCGATGCTCACAAAGGCCTTATGTTTGACGTCACTAACTTTCAGCTTACCCGCTCCCGATGTACTGATATAAGAGAAATCGGCACTCGACATGAACATCTCGGTACAACCCAACTGTCAAAAACAATATTGATGAGCCTTACAGAAGTAAATACAGACATAAAGTTTTCTCAACTAATTTACACTCGAAACGTATTGTAGAGATACGCGCATATAGTTGTAAGTTGTTTAAAAGTAGTCCACATACATTTCAAATAAATTACTTTTCGGACAAACTTCCGAAGTATAAATTCGAGCGAATTACATTATGTTGTCTAGGTCAAGACCACTTCAATCGCTTAAAAATCTACTCCAAAACGTTAAATGTATTTGGAAACAACGAGTGTCTTACTTTAAATACCCGGTAAAGGTATAATATGTTAAAAAGTTTAGGTTTATTTTTACTATAGGTACGCGTAAAATGTAGACTTCAATACGAATTAAAATTGTTTAACCAAAACGAACTAATAGCGTTTTGAGCGTCTTGCAAAATAAATTAAATAGTGAGTTCAAGTAGGTATGACTTTTTTATGAAAACGAAAAAATACCAAAACTCTTGAAAATAGACAAGGTTAACATAAAACCGGCAGAATGTTACGTACAGAATTTAAATTAAAAGTGACGCGTGTTTTATCGGATTAGGTAGACAATTACGAATAAAAATAAAATTGGCGACTACAGCGTAATAATATTATTATACTCTGTAGAATAAAGAAACTGAAATGTTTTATGAACCTCTATAGAGTGCGAGTACCTATACGGCATTCCAAGAGAGAATAACAATTTTTTTCCCCGTAATAAGGTTTTTCGAAACATATTTCACAATTATTTGCATATTAAATCGTTTAAGGTTTCTACTCGGCGACTGGACGAAAAAAATTCAAAATTGGTTTTGACGGGCTCGACGGATAAAAATAGGTTGTATAAATTATAGTCAACTGTCAACCGGCTAGATAATTTCGCGCGTGTTGGAAACTTTTACACGTCCTAATCGAATAACACTGCGGAGTACACACGAAGCGGACATTGACGTATTGTTTATTTGTTTTGTACACGGGTGTGCTACACTTACTTTTTCCAATGTTTTTACGAGACTGACGTCGGATTCGAATTTAAACTTTGGCACATCCACCGTGACGTTGTGCACGGTCAGGTTGGCCTGCAAGGACGCGAAGTTTTTGGAGTTCTTCAGAAACTCGTTTTCCAAATCGTTCAACCCGTCCGCTCTGTCCGGAAGTATGACCAGCATATCGAAACCACCTGCCTAGTTCACACGCCATTAATAATCTGTGTATTATCGACAGCGATAATTATTATTCATCGAATCATAATAAAAATCGAATTCGTCATACGTCATAACGTTATAACTAGAATGTAACTAGAATGCAGATTTAAAATATGCTCTAACAGACAATAGAAAAATGCCCTAAAAATATACGATTTAATGCACTAATAAAAAAAAAACCTAATACATTTTAAACGTAAAAATATGATTTTTCTTCTGTTAGGAAAAAATCAAAATAAATTGTATCAAATTTTCTGATAATATCACTATGAAATATGGAAAAATAATAAAAAAAATGCATTAAAAACTTAAAAACGCACTTAAAATGTCATAATAAAAGTTTCATTTTTTAATTCTTTGATTAATTATGAAAGGAATTTTGTTCTTGGAAAGCATTGTTATAGAACATTCAGAAAAAAATGCTCAATTTGCATTGAAATCCTCACTCTAATTATAACGTTGACTCGATTCGTTCACGCGACGACGTTAATAATAATTGTCTAAGTCAATATATTTTTTGTTTTTGATTAAAACATAATACATTTAGCTATTATATTATACTAAAAAAAGACGAAAAATATTATAATTTACTTTGTACGGCAGCTCGACGGCGGCAAACTTGTAACGGTCGTCCTTGTAGTATCTGAAAAGGCCTGTTTTGTGCATCATTTCGACATCGATATGCTTTGAAGGAGTTAGGCAGAAACTCGCGTTCGTCGTATCCGCGAATTGGTTTTTCCACACGTTTCGAAAGTGTACGGCCGACGCCAAAATCAACACCGTGTTCATGTCAATGGTACCTATATACGGTGCAACGATAAAATATAGTCATAAACGTACATGTTATTATTATTATGTTTAAGTAACTTATTCGAGTATATAAAGCCTATTAAGTGAAATGTTTCGTGTACTTTGTCAGTACTACACATTTTACAGACACGCCGTTTAATATCATTGTTATTAGCAATATTATTACCGACGTTTAATTACCTGGTTCGAAAATGCTGGAAATTTTTCCATTGGTCTTATGCTCAGCCCACCTGTTGATTTCCGATACTCCGTCCACAGCATTTCCGGCGAAATCGAGACTCTTCACTTCAGCATTCATGTAGACACGGGCCTTGTCCACGTAATCGTCTCTCAAAACGAACGCCTTATCCAAGAACACTCCATTGGCAATGGTTAAATAGTCAGGGTCCTGAAAATAATTAATTCAACTTCGAACTGATTAAACGTTGTTAAATATGTATCCGGAATAACGCGGCGTTGCGTTATCTGTGTCATGGCAATCAAAAAGCGAAAAAATTAATCGCACAAAAATATTATGATAGGTTTACATATGATAACGAAATACCATTTCAATTTGGAATAATTCTTATATATCACGAACATGCTTCAAATAAAATGTACTCGTTCGGTATAATTAAAGTCACGATTAAACGGTATTTGCTCGGTATACCTAATAGAAATAATCATCAAAAAAAAAAAAAAAAAAAATACGAGAAAAAAATAATTTCATAAACTGTACAAACGTTTTGCACTAATACCAAATTATTTTAGTCCCGTTATTAACAATGTTGTTAAGCTATTAAATTTTATAAAATATAAAAGATACAAATAGCGTATATTGTGTAAACACTATAGGAAATAAAATTAAATATTTCAGCTAAATGATTCTAAGTTGAAAGAGAATACAGAAATCCATGTTTTACAAAATTTTAAATTTCAACTCTCACCAATGTGTTGTTTGTTTTTTTTATTTAAAAAATTGTTTTCAAACATATTTTTTGAAAATAAATTAGTCTTTTCGAATTTGTATTTATATTAAAAAAAAGGTAGTTGTATTGCGCATTCAGGTACGGAAAGGGTTCAACATTTGAAATGTTCCCAAAATGTGTTATCCCTTTTACCTCCCGGAAACCACCCATTTCAATTCAATGTCATCCATTTTAAATATTTAGTGGTACCTATTTCTTAGCACGAACACAGTATAATATATATTGCATGTATATACCAACAATTTACTAATCGTCATCTAAATCAGACCTTACTATATAATTTAGTTATGTACCTATACATAGTCGTATCAAATTTAAATTAAGGTTAATTTATGGCTGTATTGTTAATTATTATATAATTTGTTTTTGATGTATATTCATTATTATTTTTAGCTTTGTGAAAAACAAGCTGTTCGCCAATTAAGCCAAATAATATAAATAGGCATTATTTATTTTACGGAAATATTAATATTAAATCTAGTAATTATAAACGAATTAATTATTTTAGACGCTCCGCATTATTATTCATTACACATTTTTCATTCGTCTCTTGAATTTAATTAAATAAAAAACAAAAGACCGGACATGTGTTGTTCATATTTATATCTTCTGTACGTGAATTAGACAACTCTTTAGTCAAAACACTTGAGTAAATTTGTAAAAGTTTAATAACTGTCGTTTCAATTTTGAAAACATAAAAACTTAAGCATTAAAAAAAAAAACTGAGTTGAGGCCAATAATAGATTCATTTTTGTTTTAATACTTTAATATAATTATAGGCTATAAAAAAATAAGAGACAAGTAACACAAACAATGTATTATTATTATTATTTTTGTATACATAAAAACAAATTTAATAATCTTTAACTTAGGTAAGCCAATATTATATTATAATATATTTATATAGTAGATATTTTCTAGAAACTCAATAAACTTGTTATTGATTGGTAATATTAATATAATTAATATTCATTCCCAATTGCAAGTGTGTAAAATACCTTATTCTGAACTAATAAACATGAGGTACGAATTTAAATATTATGATTTTATACCATAAACGTTGTACAGATTTAATATATATATAACTTAAAAATATTTTGGTAAACTCAAAATTAAGCACTATTATAATGTGACAAAAAAGATCAGTGTTTTTAAAATGTACTAAAAATTAATAATTCTAACCAAATAACAAAATATAAACTATGTAAAAAGTACTATTTGAAAGAATACTAATTTCCTTGCATATTGAAAACCTAAAATTGTAATATTTATAATTGTATCAAAAATGTCCAGTTCCGACGTAAATTAATCTTAGGCACCTATACCAAAACGTTTTAAGATTTTGATGCAATAAAATCACGTACACATCATTACAAGAAGCATAAGACGAAGGTGACAGTTACAAAAGCGTTACTGTAATTAAAGTCCTCAAGAATGGATCATGTGATGGTTCAAAATGACAGGTGTCAATCACTCAAACACATAATCCTGTATTCGATAAAATATAATATGGTTTCAAATTTCACTATCGTTTTATTGATAACGTTGGTTGAATCCAAAAAGACTTGACTTACCTCAATGTTTGTTATGACAGACTTGATATTGTCGTAATTCGGCGCACTCTTTTGCGGCAAACGCAGCAGCGTCTTCAGTTGATCGCCGGTCTTATACTTGGAGCCGAAAGCCAGGAGCAACAACAGAAATTGTATACTGTAAGTGGACACGAACACGTTGCCCTCGACGGAAGCGCTCAATTCCTGAGGAAAAACAACCCCATGTATTAAAGCAGTGGAGCCCAAGACATATTTTTCAGGTGTAACAGTAAAGACATCATTTTACCCATCCACCCCTTCCAAAAATCAAAATGTAATGGTATTTTTTTGATTGTATCAACTGTTAATATAGGTAAATATTAATATATTAAGGAATAGGTATCATCAGAGTTTGAAGTGCTGGAAGCTATTTTTAAGAATGTCACTTAATTTAATCATAAAAAATAACAAAAAGTGGCATATACAAGTTTCTATTATTTAATCATTTTATTTGAATATTGTTCTTCCCTTATTTTCAATGCGGCGTAGCACCTGCTACACCTAGTCATATGGTTGGGCGCCACTGTATTAAAGTATTTCGTCAAACGGTGCCGACGACGTTTCGTTTTCATTCCGGTCTGTGTACGACGACCGGAAGCGAAAAGGGACTCTGCAGATCATGTCCGGTTTTTTGTGGTGGACATCAAACGGGTCCGTGAGCCTGATACGGATTTTAATTATGCGGTTCCAAATATTATTACGAATCGCTTACCTACCGATTTTTTTTAGTACGGTTTGATTTAGAAATTTTGATTTTGGTGGGGTAACGCACCGCGGGCTGACGGACCTACATGAAACATGCAATAACCGTTCGCCGTGACGATAGCACTTACCTTGAACAACGTGAACGAATAGTTTGACGTGTGCGAGGTGTAATGGATATTCGTGGACGGCGATTCCTGCATGATGATGACGACGGCGTTTCCGGAGGACGGTGATCGATCGACCGGTTAAACTCTGCACTGCAGTCCGTCCAGCACACGAACTACCGCGTATATTGGAGCGGCGGCGGCGGCGGCGTTGTATAATAATATTTCGGCGTGCCAACGTATATTATTATGCCTATCGTGGTTCGATATAGGTACGTCATGAGAATTCAACACAATTTTTTAAACGGTCTTATAATAATACTAATACTCTCACCCGCTTCCGGCGGCGGCCCGAAAATCCCGCTTTACTGATAACGGACGCGCACGCACGCGCGGAAATACCTAATTATTATCGTTTATCATCGAGTGTTGTAATCGACGATGTCTGGGCCAAAGATCGGAAGAACCGTGTACTTCGCGGGACAGAGTTGTTGTCGAAAAACGTTTGTGCTCGAACCGAACAATAATAATAAACATTGTGCTTATCGATGAGTATCGGACGATAGGTTCACGAAGTGTTTTTTTAGAATATTATAATATCATTATTAGTAGGTGCCTATAATTGGCTGTTACTTATTAGTAATATTTAAGAGTTTAACGACCGCTCGTCGACCCCGTAGAGATGTTAAGACACGAGAGGTCATCGTAATAATATAATAAAATATAATATATCTGTCAGCCGTTAATTTAACGGAAGCGTAAAACACAAAAACCATCATTTGAACACGTAGCGCTCAAAAAAAACAACCCATAAACCTAATATCTGCACCTTTTACTCGATGAACTTTTGACGACTTTCGGTCTAACTTTTGCGCTCGTTGTAGGTATATAGATTATACATAATACAGAGTATAGAATAATATTGTGAAATACCCAGGGCTTGCAAATTAAATGAAATTTATCGATTTCTATTTCAATTTCGCTCATCAATAACAAATTTTTCCGATTTAAATTAAAAATAATATTATATTGATTTTATAATCGTGTGGTTTTTATATCGTTGCTCAATATCTTTTTAATATTTGTCTGATCTGTAATTATATTTTAAAATATACTATTTCTTTTTTTTTCTCTTTTACTTAAAATATCACTTTTACATTTTTACGATTTTAATTTTGATTTCTACCAGCTATTTGCAGGATCGTTTGCGCGTTACATTTGAGCATCGTCGTTACGTGTCGAAACAGTCCTAAAAAAACGAAATTACCTTCCGATGATCAATGTCATTATTGACCTGTTGGCTGTAGTTTTAAATCGATTTGTATGTTATAAGCATTTAAATACAATTAATATCTCGACACCTTATGAACATACCACTGATCACACTATATCTGAGTAAATGATATTTCTGGAAGAATTTCTCTCGAGTGCTGTGGAAATAGGTAATAATATTATATGTATAAAATGACAGAGTTTATTTAGATTTTTAATTAACGCTGCATTGCTGCTGCTACAGCAGTAGTAGGTGCATTGGTATAGAGAATTTTTATTTTCTGATTCCGCCAACTTGACATCCGTTTATACATATTTTGTAGGTTTACACACACTTGTACTTAAGCTGCTTTGTTTTATGATATTATTATAATAATAAAATAATATAATGTATTCCGAACACATAATTCACCGTAGATATATGCCAATAGGTTTTACAAAGGTCATAAAACTATAAGAAAATAAACTAATGAATAAAGTTATGCTTTTTAATTGTGTACGATAAAAGAGTATACAAACCGTGTAATTTATACATTGAGTGTTTTATGCATTGAATATTATATAATAGTACGTTTTTATATCGAACATAGCTCATAAATAATACTTCGTTTGCTACATCATTTTTTTTTAATTGGATCAAAATACGGATTCGACTATTTAAGCGCGAACTATATAAATACACTTAATAATTATAAAGTATTATTAAAAATATTATAAACTCTATGCTATTTGTTAATAGTTTCCAATTTAATAACAGAGCTGTATATACTCAATATACCTATATATAATATTATAATCAATATTTCCCGTATTTCGTTGTCAGTGACATACTTTCAAATTTCAATGGCTAATTAATTGTAAATACAAACGATATATTTTATACTGAACAAAGCATACTTTCCTCCGTCGTTTAGTTCAAACATTTTTTATTAATAAATATTGTGATTTAATAAACTATTCTAATGATGTGTACGATATATCACGTGTATGTAACATTATGCACTGGCTACCCGAATAAATGTAGTAAAGTACAATAAAATATTATACGCATTTTAAATACTTTCACACATTTAAAAAGCAAAACACAAAAAGTCGATAATAGTTAAAATTACATGCCATCTATATCAGATTAACAAAATATTTTATTGAACGTAAAATGTTGGTACAACTGTGTAATTGTTTCTATTTATTTATTATATTATAATATTATGTATAGAAATTAACATAAATTGTTCGGGACCAGCATCTATAGTTACAACGAATTGAAAATAAAATATTTATTTCCGGATTATATTGATTTTTTTTTTTTTCAAAACCAATATAAGTACCCTACATACTTCAGAAAGCTTAAAGTATTTTAAGAGTTTACTCGTGCTTTAGATACAGCTCTGGAAAAGGCAGTTTAATAATATGTAATGCCATAAATCTTTCTATTTTTGAAAAATAGCCAAAAAGAAAGGTACAAAATTCGTTGTATAGATACAATGCTAATATATTATAGCGTGATACATGTTTCAATATAATATATTCCATTAAAAAAAAAATTTAATATATTAAATATTAAAGTCGTCTAAAAAAAAAATTTCAGTTTTATGCCAAATATCTATGTTTTATTATATCATTGTATTATTTTACGATACAAAGATGATATCATAATAGAATTTAGCGTTCACCTCATTGATACGTTATCGCAGTGTCAGAATAATTAAATTTTATGTTGTGCGTGCTTAATTTTAATTATATAACAATAATAATAAAAACAAAATAATATCATCATGTTTTAAATGGAATCTTAACACAGTTAATTATATTATATATTATAATTGTTAAAATATGACGCAGAAGTTATGTGTAGTACTCTTTCCACCGTTGAACGCTATGGTAATTTTTGGAACAAAAAAAAAAAAAAAAATGTTTTAATGCGATAAACGTCGAAACATCACGTCGTTGAACAAAGTTCAGTCTTTTCCCACACTAACCGAAATCCTGCAGTCCTTTCTCCATTTTCCGACCACGATTCCTTTGGGTGTTATAGTTGCGCAATTTTGTTTATTCAAATCAGACCTTTCAGAATCAAACAATTCCTGCACACGACAGTTATCCAACAAAATGTATACATCGTGCCACTCAACTTTATACATAACATTCTATAGTATAACAAGTCACACAATAAACTTCAAAATCACTGTGCTTTACTTTAATGTACACTGGAATTCGTACAGTTATTTTATATGTATACAACACCGACGCGTATGTTTACATCGCAGTGGAAATAATTCTAAAGCCGTTGAGAGAGTTTTATTTTTATAATATTTTTCATTGTGATTTAATATAATATTATTTACATATAAATTACTAATATATTTATGGCAAAATGTCTATGATATTTTCACGAATTCTGCCCTTAACGTATTGTCATCTCATCACTTTGTGTTTATTTCAAGTAATTATTTGATTCTGACTTAAAAATTTAAAAAAAAAAATGTATTTATGAATGCAAAAATCGTAATTCGGTTATATATAAATATAATTTAATATTATTATGTCAGTAGTGTACGAATAGCCAAAATGGGACACGACCATCTCTCTTAAAATTAAATATGAATGGAATATCTTGATTTTAGTAGTCCTATATACTCATATTTAGCTGATATTCTAGTGTTATTTAAATGGCGTAAAACAATTTTTCTCAATAAAAATGTGTCATTCGTAATTAAATTGTATTGTTTTTTACAAGAAGCATTAGTACTTGTTTTTTTTAAATATTATATAATTTTACAACTGTTGTTATTTAGGTATGACGTGTCAAAAATAATATTTTACGAAAAAATATAGTTTGCATATTCTCAACGGCGTCGTAAAGCTTTTATAAGTATCAAATCACAGTTTATTCTACGCTCCGATGTAATGTTCACACGGTCTTGTTTTTCACCAGTGCTTTCGTCGATTATAAATTGACGACTCGACTCGAGCTAACAGCTTAATGGATGTTGACAACAGACGTGACTAACTCGACTGATGACATAATATGACTGATCATTTGTCTCATTGGCCAACTCACGTCGTAAGCAGGTACGAACAGTATGTGGGCTGAGGGACTATAATAATAATAATAACAGTGGAAAGCGTCGGAAAACATGTGATTCCCATAAAAATCAAAATCAGTTTTTTTTTTTTTTTTTGGTCTACACAATTTCTTATATCACTGAAAAAAATGATCACTCACACGATATTATGATATTATATTAGGTATTAATATTAGGTTTATTTTATTTAGATGATGGTATGAATAATAATTCATACCATCATCTAAATGGCTAAAATTATAGTATTTTGATTAATTCTTTAGACAACACGCCTCTGACATTTCTATAAATCATTACCTACCCATAGTTATAACTATAAAATATTAATATTGATCAATACATTTTTATATATTTAAGACCGAAAACTAAAAGTTATAAAACTAAAGCTATTCCGTAAAATAAAATCGAAAATGAAATACCCTCGGGCCTCGATATTGAACAGAATAATGCAATACTACGGATGGGTATATACTATATACTATAATATATTTTACTTTTAATCATAGAAAACTGCTTGGTTTTTAATCATTTTTGGTTATAAAGAACACCCGACGAAAGTTCATCATAAATCTCACATGGGTATAAAGGTTTCACGAGGGTTATTATTAATGCATAAAAAATGCGAAATTTTAACTTTATATTTTCCTGAAACACTTTCAGATTTTTGTTCATTATATAGTCTTTGTTTGTAAAAAAAAAAAATATTACAGACGGTATAACGTATAACATCAAAATTCAGAAATAATGTGCTAATATTATCATAATTGTATTTCAGTCGCGTTTCACTTCGTTATCCTGGTGATTTTTAAACATACAACGCGATATTTGCATATCAAAAGTTTACATTACACACAATAATAATAATAATAATAATAATAATAATATTGAAGGATTGGTTGAATTGGTAATTCACATTGTGCGAACAAAACTTTCGCATACATTTAAAATTACCAGTTGACTGCTCTCGAATATATATATATATATATATAAACATTTTGTCATGCTACCACGGTTCCGTATTTGTCAGTAAACCATCCCGTGACAATTGCATTAATTCTTAAATAGGATTACAAACACAGTTGCACCAGCGTATATACGGCACGCGGGACGACAGAAAATTTGTCCGATGCGAAAATGTAAAATCAATATAATAATATTGTTTTACGGACGAAATGGTTTACGGCCGGCCTCGTGCTGTGAGCGAGCAGGAGTTAGGTATCTGAAGTTATTTATGGTTTATCTTGCAATACGCAAACTTTCATGACATTTATTGTAATTTCCGTCTGAGTTGACTATAGATACAAATCAACTTATGCTTTTCGGTGTGCGTACGAAACGGCATACGAACAAATACGGACGACGAGTACAATGTAATATTTTTTCATCAAAACTTCTATGTCCATACTATTGTAATAGTATAATGGGTACCTACACCAGGATAGTTGCGAAGTAAATCTTTTCGACTGAGATTAATCAAACTTTTTGGCATAAAAAACAGCAGGTGGGTGTGACGCAGTGATGGTCCAACGTGTGTGACGCCAATCCGCCACTTATTTTATTAAAGACATTTTCCACCCCCTGCCCCAACACTTATTCAGTTTACTTTATTTAACAGAAAAATTGTTTTCAAAATGCTTAACATTTGACGCCGAAAGTCAATCAAATCGTCACTTCATATAGTCGCTAAAGATATAAAACTTCACATCCACAATAACATAATAGGTAATCACTGAGGCAGATAAAAGCACAGTACGATGACAGTAGTGGTTATAAGAGTGGGGGCACCAGGCCTGGCCTGGCCCGCAGTGAAATGTTGGATTTAAACTTTAATTAAGTCATAATATGTCATAGTCAAAACCCAAAAGACATAGTCATAATATTTATAACCCCCTGGACCGAAATGTAATCGGCCCAGGCTGAAATCAATTATTTCTACATGCACCATTGAACAGCTGAGCTGGAGTATGAAAACGCGGCGTACAGCTATTAATAGTGGAATAGTGCCGTCCCTTACTCGTTTTGATCCACTTTGATCATTGTATGTGTGCCTAAATTATGACAATAGGAATGTATCGCAATAAATCGCACTTGAAAAGCGTTTTTATAATATACATATTTAACGTTGTAATTATGTTTTTGATATACATATATTAGTACCTATAAGGCTATAACTAATATCAAAGGCTATAGAGAATTATTTTCAAGATAACAACTAAAATATTGTAATAATGTAATATTGTAAAATCTATGCGGAGATGAAACGAAAAAATACCTACAGTCACGAATATCAAATATGACCTATAAATAAACCGTGTAAGTACATATTATTACTACGAACCGAATACTGAAGTCCATTCCACTACGGTTTCCAGTTAGTTCACAGACCACAGTACATAAAGTATAATTATTACCTATATAACAATCAATCATGTGCGCAAAATAATAATGATAATTACATTTATGTTTGTATAGTTTTCAATATAACGTTCGTATAAATACACGGTATATAGGTTCTCTATAATACCGCGGCTGTACCGTGTACCTACTCTATTAGTTTACATTATTGCGAGTCATCTGTATAGGTATACTATATATTATTATAGACGATTTATTACGATTGGTTACTATGGCAAGGACCCTGGACCGCAGAGTGAATAAGGGATATGGGGGGGGGATGCTCCATCTCTTGCCAAAATCGTATCTGTATATATTGTAATTATAATAATAAACTTTATACGATGCGTATGGAATCTGGTATAATATTATGTACTATGCCATTGTGAGTGTTTAGTTTTGTAGGAAAACCAGAATTTTATTGTAAAATATTATTATTTTGTTTTAATTTTTTGTCATGCTTTCAAAAAAGTGTGACAATTATTATATTAACTAAAATATTATGTAATTCGTGAAAAATCATTACAACTGCGGTTGTCCCTTTATCGCCGGGACATAATAAGTAATCATAAAAACTGACATCGACTGTTAAAAAACGGGTTTTCGATGCGATTCAAAACGAGATGGGGGTTGGTCCACGGTATATTCTTATACTCGTTATTTTTATCAGCACCCCCCTCCCCACAACAACTAGGGTCAAATAAAACTCTGGATACTCGATTGTCGAGGGCTTCACATATTGTGTACCCGTAGGTTTTCCTTTTTCTTTGAACAATTTAAAATCTAATTTGTAACATAATAAGTACTTACGGTCAATACCAATACAATCGTATACAATCTAAGAGTATATAGCGGCTAACGTATAATATGGTAACGATTACGTTGGCAATTTTAGACGGTCGAGATTATTATTTTCTATTACAATTCGGGTACTTTAAGAACTGTATAGAACATATAATAATATTATATAGTCCGAGAGTCGTATGACAAAACGTGTATGGAACTACGAGTAATAAACCCCGTACAATGCGGTCTGGACAAAAATTAAATTATACGCCTATAATATAAGACGTGCATCGGTCTAATACGAGTTTTGCAGTACAAGGTATATGTAGGTATTATATATTGTAATTTAAATGAATAACAGAGTTTTCGAACTAAAGCAAAAACGAATGATTCCATCAAGTATATAATATACGTCATTGTAGAATTGAGAATATCTTCAATATACCTAACTGCATATTATAGGTAGGTATTCAAAGGGCGGCTCAAGATGAGTAGTAAGTACCTATTATACTGTTGTTGAAAAACACGCTTAAAAATATATTTTATACCTAGCGAAATGTAAACTAATAAACTATGATTACTTATAGAGGTATAATATGTATCTATATAATAGTAAAATCATTTTAGCACGCCCTGCTACAATGAAGTACTATTCCTACAATACAGAGCAGAGCAGAGACACAGAGGTCTGAGATACGTTATATTCGGTGCTTGAAAAAAGTAGAAGGGGGAAGCAAAGGTGCAAAAAAAATGTCCGTACCTGATTAGACGAGGTGCACATAAATAATTTCTAAAAAGAGGAGGAGGGACTCCGTCCCTCCGCGCCCCCCACACCCTCACAATTCAAGCACTGGTTGTATCGTAAAGCGTCGTCGTATTGTATATTATGATAATATCATTACGGTGGCAGTCATCTCGGCGATACGTTTTACAATCGGCCGCGGAGAATCGGTCCCGGCGAAACAATAATTAAAACGGTATCATAAAAATACGACGAATATTACGGAAATAATCATTATTATTATTATTATTATTTAAACACAAACGATGATTAATTATACGCGCGCACATTGTTCGAACGCATTCTCGGTTGCGAGGTTCGTATTTATTTATAAATGTGTGTGTGTGTGTGTGTGTGTGTGTGTAATAATATAATGCAATAATTTATTCTACTCCTAAATGCGTGCCACGGTCGACGACAAAGAAGCCTTTACATCAACAGCAGCCGTGTATTATATACGTACATATTGTATAATAAGTATACAGCGAAGTGGCGCCGCGTCCAGCCGTCTCCGTGTCATAACCAACTGCCGTCGCGGAGCTTTATTTCGACGACGATGGGACTTGCCCGGGCGGCCCCCCCACCAAAAAAAAAAAAAACGTCCTAGAACGCCGAGTATTTTTAAGGTTTCTCGTATCCGTATTATTTTATTTTTTTTATTTTGCAGGTGTACGAGTTATAGTCATTTTTTTTGGTGGTGGACCTCGTCTTGATATTATGGCATCCACCCCGTCGCTATAAACAGAAGGCATCGAAATCTCAGCCTTAGTTATTATTAAAAACATTTAAAATAAAATAAAATATTGAATAGTTAAAACAAATCATTACAAAATAACTTCACCCTTTTTTTAAAATAAATAAATTGTTAAAATCAAAATAAATCAATCAGAATACCTTATGATAGCTGTTGGTAATCATTAAACATGACGAGCAGATGAGTGGTGATTTCAAGTGGGTTGACGCAAGTTCACAGAGGTCGCCGTGTAATATATTGGCTAGGAATGAATATTAATACACTCCACGCAATAGTTATAAAATAAATTTATTTTGTATGTATTATCACAGTTTAACGAAACGCCAAAATACAACAGAACGACACTATGTACCTATTCGTCAAAATACGATCAAAACGGTTTCTATCAAAATATATACTATCGATCGATGGTCACCGTTCCGGGGTCGTTACAAACACTTATTTCTAACTATTATTATAGTATACAATTTATAGGATCATTCTCGTAGATTAAAAATATTACTAGCAACAATTAATTTACTAGCCTACAAACTAAATTTTTAACTAGAATTACTTAGATGGTTTTAAGAATGTGCAACGCACGTCATTTTCCAATTGGAATTGATTTCTCTCTTAATTTGTGTACTTGCAAAAGTTTCGAAAAAACCCGATTCACAAAGATAATAGGTTGACGCGACTAAAATGTTATACGATGACTTTTATTCGTCATTTTTTGTTGAGATTTCATCATCAAAAGTCAGAATTCTCTTCTGGTGACCTATGTCGTCATTCAAATCAGACGTGTTTAAAGTTCAAACCGTTGAATTAAGAAAATAATATCTGCTGTCCCGTATGATTATTCGATTTTCGTTCAATGATTTTCTCATAATTTTCTCACTGCCATATATTCCTCCAGCCTAGTATAGAGAATATCTGGGCTTCGCCAAAAACAAAAAATGCTCTACACGCCACTGGCTATGAGTGTGCGCCACACCTAAACGCCACCGATGAAAAATATTTCCAATAACTGTGCATATTGTGTTCAGTAATGCGCACCGTGTTTCGCATTTAATACTTTATCGCGATGCACCTACTCAATAAATCACGCTAAGACGTCGAACAAAAATATTATAAAACCCGTGAATATCAAAGACTACTGTTTTGGAGTGCTGCAGTATACGAAGCCCAAACTTGTCACGCGTTTTGAAAAACATAATAATATTATATAATATTTGTATAATTCGATCTAATACACCCGACCACATCAGATATAGGTAGTTTGCATAAGTAACCGTTTTTTTCTCGTATGACTACCGAATTTGACGACTCTGTTTGATTTCGTTTCCCGCATTATCAATACGTCGCATAAAATATCCGTTTATTATGATATTGTACTTACGTAATTTCACAAATAAGGAACACCGCCAACATATTTCCCGGCTCCCAAGATAAATAATTTAACTTACTACCAACGCAAATTTATTATAACTAAATTGGACGAAATCAATAAAATCATCGATTTAATGGAGCCAATAACATAACGTTCAACTGTGTGTGTGTGCAGTGTGCACCTTAACAATTGTTAAATTATATTTTTTTATCATAAAATGGTTTTGATTTAATAAAACGCAATAAGGTGAATACGTTATTAAATTTGCCAAATATTTTACAGATAATAATTATGATTATATACGTGCAGGTGATGCCTAGTTATATAATAGTATATGCGGGTAAACTATGGTTTTTATAAAATATCGAGGCATATAATCGTTTAACATATTATATAGTTTGGAGATATCGTGAAATGCAGTTAAATATTTTTAGCTCACGGTTATTTCGATATTTCAGGGAACCTGTAGAAAAGCGTAGATGACAATGCTCATTTTTTAAATATTCAAAATTCCGGCAACTATTCCACAACTATTATGGTCAAATGGTTTTCGCATAATTGCCGCAACTCGAACGGCATAATGGAACTGGAAATATGTTATCGAAATATTTCTGTCGGTCGTGTACAATTTACATATCAAAATTAAAACGTGCATATATTATTATATTATGCGAAATGTACATCCGCCTATTCCGCTCACACGGTCGTTGAAAATATGTGCAGAATTTAATTGTTCGGAAAACGCTTAAATTTTAGTCAAACGACACGACCAAAGTTTTTCGACCAGAGTATAATATATTCACGCTCTCGCAGAATATCCATCTCTCTAAAGTATGAACACACCGAATTCGATAAATTAATAGTCGTGTGGGATGTCCAACACATATATTATATTACATATATATATATAAAGTAAACATAGACGTATTTTTTACGAAAACTGTAAAAGTGTCGACGAACTGTTGTATAGGAGTAGGTTAAGAGCCTTTTAACAAATTGTATTGCATATAGTGTATACACTATACGCACTCTGTAACATAAATATAAATTATTTTTGTATGTACATTTTTAGTATATTTACATAATATTATATTTCTCGTCCATAAAGATTTTTAAATTTTAAACAATTTCAACTAGGTAGCCGAAAATAGGTATACAATATATATATAGTTCACCTAAAGTTATCAAGGTGTAAGTAATGGTTATTTTTCAAACGTAATCAAGTAATAATTTATTATTATTTTAATATCCAAGTACCTATATACCTACACAACGTTTTAAATTAAAAAAATATTCAGTGGTATAAGAGAGGTGGGGAAAGCTTTGTTTCTCGTTTGCGATTTAGACCCGTTGAACTATAACACTTGTCCAGATGCATTATTAAAGACTGCTTTAAATATTCTTACTCCTTTTTTAATTTTTTTAAATAATTAAATAGTAAAAGTAGTTTTAGCTTTTTTAAATTTAAATTAAAATCATGTTTTAACACTTTTGACCAATGGAAATTAATGAATTAGGTTTTCGTGCTATTTATTTTGAATTTTGAATATTTTAACTCCATCCTAATACAATAATAATTATGTCTACATTGTCAAGGCTTAGTTGTATTTTAAGTTGAGAAAATTCTGTAAAACTAAGTGACTGGTTACAACAACATGGGTTTGAATTGTATTATTAAAAATATATAATATTTTTTATGGATTAAGGTAGCCAAAATCTTACAAGTTATACATTTGTTTCATATTATAACCCTGATTAAAATAACAAAGTATATTTTACATATATTTACATATTTGGTCATAAATGAATAATTTAATGTATTTCAAAATAGGTTAAATAAAGATATACATGTTTATTTCATAATAATTCGCATATATAATATATTTTTTTTTTAACTTGGACTTACAACTTCAAACTTACTGTTAAAAGTTATTAGAATACATACAAATATTATTTATATAAACTGTGTACCTACTTGTTTGATGAATTGACTATTAAATTTTTTTTTTTTCACGTTTCATTACTTTATTTTTAATATAATATATATATATTATACAATATACATATTATAAATATATTTAATATTTTTAATATAAATATTAAGTTTAAATAAATGCTAACGTTGTTATGGACATTTTTTTTTTAATCTGGAAAACAAATTATACAATAAAAAATGTTTAGATATTTGAATAAAAATTTAAATATCGATATTATTCATTATAAACGCCATATAGACTTGAGATATTTCATAGATGTATCACAATTTTGAATTCAAATTAAGCGTAGCTAATATTATATTATATTATCATGATGTGTACCTTGATTGGAGAAACAATTGGAGGAATGTTGAAAAACAGCAGTTCACTCAATACTTACTCGTATAAATTTAATCATCTCCGAATTGTAAAAATAAAACTTGAACAGGAAAAAAATGTTCACATACTGCAAACATATATCATACTATTATACCAGTGTTCGAAAAACCGTAAAGAACAATAATGCATATAATATAGGCAGTGACGTCGTAGTAAAATAATATTTTTGGTATCGAATAACATACAATATTATAACGTATGAATTTTTCTCTCATTTTGTATTCGGTTGATGTATAGTTTACACTTCAATGATTACTTCTCGAATGTGAGCGTTATTCAATCAATTGTCTATTCGGGCAGGTACCTATGCAATTTTTCATTTCTTATCATCAGCAATGGGCGAAGTTGCCCGCGAATACCGTCGTCGTATCGAAAACCGATTCAATAATACAAAAATTTAGCACTTATTATTATTATTAAATTACTATTAAAACCGTACGGTTCGTACCGACTGTCAATGCATCAAAACATCCCTAATAGTAACTATAATAATATACAATATAATATTATAATATTATACCGAAATATATAATAATATGTGCAATATATAAATGAACTGTTGACATCTGCATGCGCCCCTGTATACATACAGCGATATTAATCAATTCAAAGTACTCTTTTGTATACCTTCGTAAATAAACACATATAATATATATATACTATATAATATGTACTGTTTAATTAGTATAAATCGATTTAAAATTATTATCCATTTCGATTTGTCATACGTGATCTGATTCGTCAGAAGTTAATGTTTGCATAATATCGAAATATCAAACGATTATAATATTACTATCGTATGTCGTACAACATGCGTCATGTCATTGTTCTTGAAAGCATTTTATTTTCCTCGAAAACACGCTATAAACAATATAAACTACAACGTTATTTTTTTCAAAATATTATACGCTATATATTTATACAGTTCAACCACTCAATATAAATTCATAAGAGTAAATATACCTAAACATATACAGAATAGAATATTGTAATTTATTTTACCACACAAAAAAGAATACAAACATTTGCATATTATGGAATATAATATTATATTTTATGCTCTCGTGTTGCGCGATATATACACTTTAAATATCTAATAAACAAGTGCTAAAATAATATAAATTTTTTTTTTTTTATATCTTTACTCTGAAGTCAGGTGCAAGAATTCTCCAAGAATTTATAAGTGGATAATAATATAATATAGCCTCTTGAAATCCAAACGCAATTGTATATAATTTTTATCGTTACAAACCGATACGCGAGTATATTACTAAAACTATACAAACTGCATTGTGATATTAGTTTTTATTAAAAAATTGTAATTTAAAAACGTGTAATCGTCCCAAATGTATTAAATCGTTTGTAAATGCCGAACGCATTAAACCAAATCAATATTATCATAATTACACGCTGTGAACTGTGTATCGAAATTAATGAGAAAATCAACCATTATTAACTTAGGACCTCGGTCGGTATAAAGTACAATACTAATAATATAATACTATAAGCTAGGCGAAAAAAAATTATTTTTTTGCTCTCGCGCGACGACCCTCTTCTGCACGAGCGTCATCCGAGGGACCTTTAAAAAAATCATCGACCTTATAATTGGTTTGTGGGGGGCATAAAAAACATCGGCACAAGTGACATAATATTTTTTTTCGCACAGCTTCGCTTTAAAATTTAAAATATTTAAAATGTTCAAAAATATCAGTCGAGTAGGTTTAAAAAAACCTTATACTCGAGCTGTTGTAGCAGCTGCGTGCAGAGTTTCGTACACGACAATGCTGCAATCGTTCATTCATTATGAACGGGTACCTACATTATAAATGTGATCTAATCTAAATAATATATGACTTTAAGTCGTGTGTTGCTTATTATTTTCTACGATTAAAACTGGAAAATATATACGAGTATCGTTATTATTATACCGTCGCACAAATCAATAAGAAAAGTTCCAATTTTTACTTTGTTCAATTTCGTATATACGTACACGATCGAGAATAAATTATTATTCACACATGAGTGTCGTGTTACACGCAACGCAATAGAGAAAATAACAAAAATGACCGAACACAATAATAGCTTCATCGGCGTGAAAATAAATAAGCCGGTTAAATGAAAAGAAAAAAAAATGATAGATATTCCAATACATTATTAATATAGTGTGCACATAAAATTAACTTACATCTATGCGACAATTTTATTTTCTGTCGTATTTTAAATTTAAGACTTTCACTTTTAAATTGTGTACACTGTGCTAGCTGGTAGATACTGGAAAAATTCAATAAAAATCTAATCTCACAGAAAATATGATTTCATCCGGTTGTTTTTCAATTCATCAGCTGTGACGAAACGTCAATAAATTATTATTTTCATTAGACGAGTTGACGGGGAAAAATCAAAAAAATCGCGTGCGCGTACAACGCGTAAAGTGAAAACTCGTCTATCCGAGCTAGTGTTCCGATGGTTGACACATGACGCACACCAGATTTCACTGACTTGGTGACTTCAATGTGATATTATTGCGATGTATAAAATATTAAAATTTTTTAAAACCATATTTTTCTCCCGTCGCGCCGGTGTTGTGTTTTTGATGAATTAGAAAAGCCCGCGCGACGTACGGCACGTGTTTGCCCTCCATCTTCATATATCCGAAGCAAATATTGTAATTCTCTAGCTCTATATATTATAATAATGTAAAATAACAATATAATATTGCACTTGTAAAATAAAAAACCACTCAAATATAAGTTCTGAAAATCGGCTATATCTATAAAGTTTTTGAGAAATACGAAAACCAAAGTTTAATTTTTTTAATTTCACGTTCGGAGGAAAACTACAGAAAATAACTTACTATATTATATTATCACGATAATCTTGATAATATTGCGACCCAAAAAACCAAAGAAAAAATATTGACTGCGACAAATGCTGCGAGGCACGCCGCGGATAATATATACATCTATCTTATCTATATGGTTGACGATAAGTTATTGTTAATTAACAAAATCCGTAACGATTTTATAATTAGGTAACCCGACCACGCCTTACGCCGAAAGTTGCACGTGCACACACTATACACGTACAGGTACATTACATTTTTAAGAATTCGCAGAGACCTATTAGATCGAAATCAAAAAAATAATTAGACACCTCATCCACGTTTTAATAGTAATACTAATATATATTATTATAATAACATAAACAACATCTCGAGATGTGAATTAATTCACTTATCTCGGCGATAAAGTACACTGGCAACAATATAATATTATAATATACTTAATAGAGTGCTTTATTTAAATATATTTTCCACGCGACTTTCTCGTTTCGCTAACCCTTATCACTGCGTAATAACAATGTACCTACACATACACGAGTTTAATTAAATTTATACTTAAACATAATAGCAGATATACAACTACTTTCATCCGTGTAAGCGAAGAGACAAACGGAAAAATTATTATTATACGGTCAAACAATGAACTCTGAAAATGTCATTATCGCATTGTATTACCTACATCATAGGCGGGGTCATTCTGTTCAGGATTTCACTTTGACAACAAACAAATCGAATTCTCAGATGTAATCTATTTCAGACAGAAATTATCAGTAAATCACGCAGGTCGGTACAACATGTTGTGTATTTCACTAAATTGAAACATGTAACGTACAACAAACGTTGCTGCACAGTACGACAAGCATACTTGAACGTTATTACGTTTTCGAACACAGTACGACCGAAACGAAAATATTACATAGGTTCTCAATAATATTATATTATTATGCGTACACGATAAAATGAAAACAAAAACCAAAAAATGCTATAACGTTGGAGTATGACACTTATCGATTCAATAATAATACTATTAAAAGTGGTAAATAAATGCATTTCGGTTTGGAGCAAAATATGTTCAATGATTTTTATAGCAGGTTTCATCCGTTGGCTATATTTATGAGTTTTTAGTTTTTAGGTAAACATGAAAAATTAATTACAATAAATTTCTTAAAAGTGCTATTATTTGTTTAAAAACTTAAATATATATATAATATTACATTAAATATTATTAATATTACATTGTATATTATAAAATCAATGGCCATAGCCCATAGGTACTTATAATCATTATTATACACACATGCCCGTTGACTGATATTCATTATCCGTCTAATGATTATTATAATATTATAATCTCCTTATCGATTTATCTATAATATCGAAGGTAATATAATATCATACGAATACTCTAAACATTGAATACATCATAGCTAGAATAAAACGTTATTTAATAGACACGTTTACAATAATTGTAGTATACAGAGCGATCACGCTCCAAGCTAACACTAAAAACTCGATCCTGAATAATAATAAGAATTGTTACGTCATTTCGGGGAGGAGATATAATAAAACGGCCGGGTATAGACACATACACGTCTCGAGAGTGTATATGTTCAAACATTTTTAACACTTGCACTTTTTTAAACGCCTAAACACTAAGCGTAATATATTTTGTCACCGGAGTAGGGGACATTACGACTTTAACTTGGTTTGTCGAAACAACCCAAAGTTACAATTATACTCTGACTACCTATCCGTGCCAAAAATATAAGAAGCGGCCTCCATCGATTACGAAATGTCACCTCCGCCGCCGTGGTCGTTCGTATTACAAGAGCCGCCGAAATGGTTAACAATTTGAATGTTTCGCAGCACGTAAGTTTCTATGCCGGGCCCTATCTGCTATCCAAAGTCCAATTACAATCCAACGTCATCGCGGACACGTGTATAATTAAGTCAGCGTGGAGCGCGCGTGCGCGAACATTCTGTACACATTATTATATTACACGACGAATAATGATATTATACAACAAGTAGGGTTTGAAGTCTGAAATACTTCACTAAAAGGTGAAATATTTCGTAAAAAAGTGAAACATTGCATTTTTTTTTTATACAAATATTGATGAAAATGATTATTTATTAATTATTAATAATATAGTCCATAAGTCGAAGCTTTAATCGTTGATATTAATATATTAAATGCGACGAGTGTCGTGGTCGACGATATTAATCGACAAAATTCTATATTAGAATAATATATAATTAGATATTTAAATCTTGTTTTCGTCTATTTTCGGCTAAACATGTTTTTTTATATTAGTTCATAAATAATTCTAACTATATATGAACATTAAAAATATATACAGTTAATTAATTAATTCCTTATAGGCTATTGGTAAATAATTATACATTTATTAATGGATTGACAAATGTACGTAAAAATAAAACGTATTTAAAACAAAAAAAAAACAAAATTTATTAAAGTACTGAAATATTTCAAAATTGTATATTTCATGACATTTTAAAACACTAACCACAAGTAATACCGTATATCTTATACAATACAGCGCATAGACGTGATAATACAAATACATAGACGTCGCTTCCTCAATACGACCCTACATAACTTACATGCTTTGCCAAGAGCCAAATACATTGTCAGAAAGATATGTTTATAGAATCAATACCTGTGCATAATGATAATATGTAAATTGAAAATATTTCTGGTATCCGGAAATCTTCTAAAAATGTTTCATAATAAAAATAAAGAATATTATATAAATAAATTGAGACTAACTGATAAAAAAAACTTTAAATTAAAAAAAAATGGTTTAATTTGGTTCCATGTCATAATATCTTCGGTCAAAATATCTGGGTCAAAATATCTTTTGTGAAAATATCTTATGACAAAAATGTCTTGGGTTAAAAATTTAAAATATCTTTTAAACTGATTTTTTTTTAAATATCTATTCATATAATTTATTTATTTTATTTTTATAAATATATTGTGTACAAAATGTATAATAATTGTTTAATAATATTAAAATGTTATAGTAATTAGTATGATCCTTATCCAAATATTAGTGTAAAAGAAAATACAGAAAAAATCATAGTTAAAAAATTATTTATTTAAATTAAAATTAGTGATTAATACTGAACATTATAAGATAAACCTCTTAAATATTGAACTGTTGGTATTTCAGAACAATTTTCTACGATTCTCTTATCATGATCTCTGTACTTTCTACAATTCTACGACGTGTTGGACTTGCTTCTCCCGATAAACGTTTTTCCAATCGAACCTGAAATTTTTATCTTAGTGGCATAATATGTATACGTATAGGTATAGAGTATAGACAATATCTATAGTCTACAGTAGTAACGCTTTGACAGGGATCACCGGCCAGTTTTTGCAATAAGTAGACTAGCATTCATAAAGATATAAAATGTCGATAATATAATGATAATACCTATGTAATGTAATGATTCACACGGCGATATATTTGATTGCATAGAGATAAATTAATAATATATTTAATATAAAATAAAAAGACCAAAACATAATGACCAAAGACATTTTTGCCATCAGATATTTTGCCATAATATATTTTGACCAAGATATTTTGACCGATCACTGTTTAATTTTTACTATAGAACATTTGCAATGCTCAATAAGAAAAGACTAAATAATGATCAATACCAATAAATAAACTCAAGTTATATATTAAAAAAAAAATATTAATTTTTAAATTACATACGTTTCAGAAATATACTCAAGGAATTTAACAAAAACCAAATGTTTGAAATCAGTTGTGCATATAATAATGATATAGCGAATGCTAAATTTTTTAAAAATGATGTTATCAAAAATTTTTGATTTTCGGCTGTTTTTGAGGTACATGAAAAAGTTAAAAATTGAATTTAAGAATGTTCTATTCATCCGATTTCTCCGTAGTTCATATCATTAAAATCACATCAAATTTTTAATTCTGATGAATCTCAAAATAGGCCATTAATTTGATTTTTTAGCAACAATTTTTGATTCTCAGCTGTTTTTGATGTTCATAAAAAAGTTAAAAATTGAATTTCAGTATGTTCTATTCATCCGATTTTTCCGTAGCTTATATCATAAAAACACATTAATATTCAGATTATAATGAATCTCAATATTAGTCATTCAATTGATTTTTTTACAAAAATTCTTGATTTTCGGCTGTTTTTGGGGTACATGAAAAAGTTAAAAATTGAATTTAAAAATGTTCTATTCACCCGATTTTTCCGTAGTTCATATCATTAAAATCACATCAAATTTTTAATTCTTATGAATCTCAAAATAGGCCATTAATTTGATTTTTTAGCAACAATTTTTGATTCTCAGCTGTTTTTGAGGTACATGAAAAAGTTAAAAATTGAATTTCAGAATGTTATATTTACTCGATTTTTCGTAGTTCATATCAATAAAATCACATCAAATTTTGAATTATGATGAATCTCAATATTGGTCATTAAATTGATTTTTTCACAAAAATTTTTGATTTTCAGCTGTTTTTGAGGTACATGAAAAAGATAAAAATTGAATTTCAGTATGTTCTATTCATCCGATTTTTTCGTAGTTCATATCAATAAAATCACATCAAATTTTGAATTATGATGAATCTCAATATTGGTCATTAAATTGATTTTTTCACAAAAATTTTTGATTTTCAGCTGTTTTTGAAGTACATAAAAAAGTTAAAAATTGAATTTCAGAATGTTATATTCACTCGATTTTTCCGTAGTTCATATCATTAAAATCACATCAAATTTTGAATTATGATTAATCTCAATATTGGTCATTAAATTGATTTTTTCACAAAAATTTTTGATTTTCAGCTGTTTTTGAGGTACACGAAAAAGTTAAAAATTGAATTTCAGAATGTTATATTTACTCGATTTTTCGTAGTTCATATCAATAAAATCACATCAAATTTTGAATTATGATTAATCTCAATATTAGTCATTAAATTGATTTTTTCACAAAAGTTTTTGATTTTCAGCTGTTTTTGAGGTACATGAAACAGTTAAAAATTGAATCTGAGAATGTTATATTTACTCGATTTTTCGTAGTTCATATCAATAAAAGCACATCAAATTTTGAATTTTGATGAATCTCAATATTGGTACGGGTGAATAAAACATTCTTAAATTCAATTTTTACTTTTACATGTACCTCAAAAACGGCTGAAAATCAAGAATTTTTGTAAAAAAATCAAATTAATGACCAATTTTGAGATTCATCAGAATTAAAAATTTGATGTGATTTTATTCATAAGAACTACGAAAAAATCGGGTGAATAAAACATTCTGAAATTCAATTTTTATCTTTTTCAAGTACCTCAAAAATAGCTGAAAATCAAAAATTTCTGTGAAAAAATCAATTTAATGACCAGTATTGAGATTCATCATAATTCAAAATTTGATGTGATTTTATTGATATGAACTACGAAAAATCGAGTAAATATAACATTCTGAAATTCAATTTTTAACTTTTTCGTGTACCTCAAAAAAAGATGAAAATCAAAAATTTTTGTGAAAAAATCAATTTAATGACCAATATTGAGATTCATCATAATTCAAAATTTGATGTGATTTTAATGAAATGAACTACGAAAAAATCGGGTGAATAAGACATTCTGAAATTTAATTTTTAACTTTTTCGTGTACCTCAAAAACAGATGAAAATCAAAAATTTCTGTGAAAAAATCAATTTAATGACCAATATTGAGATTCATCACAATTCGAAATTTGATGTGATATTATTGATATGAACTACGGAAAAATCGGATGAATAGAACATTCTGAAATTCAATTTTTACTTTTTCATGTACCTCAAAAACAGCTGAAAATCAAAAATTTTTGTGAAAAAATCAATATAATGACCAATATTGAGATTAGTCATAATTCAAAATTTGATGTGATTTTAATGATATGAACTACGAAAAAATCGGATGAATAGAACATTCTGAAATTCAATTTTTATCATTTTCATGTACCTCAAAAACAGCTGAAAATCAAAAATTTTTGTGAAAAAATCAATATAATGACCAATATTGAGATTAATCATAATTCAAAATTTGATGTGATTTTATTGATATGAACTACGAAAAATCGAGTAAATATAACATTCTGAAATTCAATTTTTAACTTTTTCGTGTACCTCAAAAACAGCTGAAAATCAAAAATTTCTGTGAAAAAATCAATTTAATGACCAATATTGAGATTCATCATAATTCAAAATTTGATGTGATTTTATTGATATGAACTACGAAAAATCGAGTAAATATAACATTCTGAAATTCAATTTTTAACTTTTTCATGTACCTCAAAAACATCTGAAAATCAAAAATTTTTGTGAAAAAATCAATTTAATGACCAATATTGAGTTTCATCATAATTCAAAATTTGATGTGATTTTAATGAAATGAACTACGAAAAAATCGGGTGAATAAAACATTCTGAAATTCAATTTTTAACTTTTTCATGTACCTCAAAAAAAGATGAAAATCAAAAATTTCTGTGAAAAAATCAATTTAATGACCAATATTGAGATTCATCACAATTCGAAATTTGATGTGATATTATTGATATGAACTACGGAAAAATCGGATGAATAGAACATACTGAAATTCAATTTTTATCTTTTTCATGTACCTCAAAAACAGCTGAAAATCAAAATAATGACCAATATTGAGATTAATCATAATTCAAAATTTGATATGATTTTATTGATATGAACTACGAAAAATCGAGTAAATATAACATTCTGAAATTCAATTTTTAACTTTTTCATGTACCTCAAAAACATCTGAAAATCAAAAATTTTTGTGAAAAAATCAATTTAATGACCAATATTGAGATTCATCATAATTCAAAATTTGATGTGATTTTAATGATATGAACTACGGAAAAATCGGATGAATAGAACATTCTGAAATTCAATTTTTATCTTTTTCATGTACCTCAAAAACAGCTGAAAATCAAAATAATGACCAATATTGAGTTTCATCATAATTCAAAATTTGATGTGATTTTAATGATATGAACTACGAAAAATCGAGTAAATATAACATTCTGAAATTCAATTTTTAACTTTTTCATGTACCTCAAAAACAGCTGAAAATCAAAAATTTTTGTGAAAAAATCAATTTAATGACCAATATTGAGATTCATCATAATTCAAAATTTGATGTGATTTTAATGATATGAACTACGAAAAAATCGGATGAATAGAACATTCTGAAATTCAATTTTTAACTTTTTCATGTACCTCAAAAACAGCTGAAAATCAAAAACTTTTGTGAAAAAATCAATTTAATGACTAATATTGAGTCTCATCATAATTCAAAATTTGATGTGATTTTAATGATATGAACTACGAAAAAATCGGATGAATAGAACATTCTGAAATTCAATTTTTATCATTTTCATGTACCTCAAAAACAGCTGAAAATCAAAAATTTTTGTGAAAAAATCAATTTAATGACCAATATTGAGATTCAACATAATTCAAAATTTGATGTGATTTTATTGATATGAACTACGAAAAATCGAGTAAATATAACATTCTGAAATTCAATTTTTAACTTTTTCGTGTACCTCAAAAACAGCTGAAAATCAAAAATTTTTGTGAAAAAATCAATTTAATGACCAATATTGAGATTAATCATAATTCAAAATTTGATGTGATTTAATGAATG